>JAFBJS010000830.1:265961-300753 GCA_016785265.1 Paraplagusia blochii
AGACTGTGGTGTCATCCGGCTGGAATGACAGGTATAGCTGTGTGTCATCGGCATAGCAGTGGTACGAGAAGCCATGGGAGCGGATGACATGGGACAATGAGGTGGTGTCACATTGGACCTAATTAAAGAAAGCTGGGAGGAAGGTCCAAGTGCCAGCAAAAATGAAGTTCAATACGTTCTGGACCTTAGAGCAAAACTACACTCACTCGGGCAGGAATCACGGGTTAATTTGCTCAGGGCTCAGGAACGTCAGCGGCGCCTATATGACAGGGGAGCTAAGCTGCGGCACTTTGCACCAGGAGATAAAGTCCTGGTGCTGCTCCCATCTTCAGCATCCAAGCTGCTCGCTAAGTGGCAGTGACCCTTTGTGGTCACACGTAGAGTGGGTGATGTTGACTATGAGGTGGAACAGTCTGACAGGAGAGGAGACACTCAGATTTATCATTTAAATCTGTTAAAGGGGTGGGTGGAGCCAGAAGCAGTCGCTCTGGTGTCGACAGTGAAGGAGGAGGATGAGCTCGGTCCAGTAGTGGGGGCTCCTGGTCCGAGCTCTCTTCTCTGTGACAAATCTCTCACGTCGGCCCAGAGAGCAGAAGTGGAAGGGCTCCAGCAGCAATTTTCTGACGTGTTCTTCTTTCTTCCAGGATGCACCACTCTCATACAACATCACATAGAAACACCGCTTGGTCTGACGGTGCGTTCACGGCCGTACCGTCTTCCGATGCACAAGTGTATTGGGGTGCAGACGGAGTTAAAACAAATGCTGGAGATGGGAGTAATTGAAGAGTCACACAGCGCCTGGAGCAGCCCCGTAGTTCTAGTGGGTAAGAAAGACGGGTCTGTTCGGTTCTGTGTTGACTACAGAAGGGGTAATGAGGTGTCACGTTAGAAGGGTTAATGAGGTGTCACGTTTTGATGCTTATCCAATGCCCCGGGTTGACGAACTCTTGGATCAGCTTGGCACAGCTCAATTTTTTTCGACACTGAATTTAACCAAATGTTACTGGCAGACTCCCTTATCACCAGAATCTAAGGAGAAAACGGCCTTCTCCACTACTTACGGTTTGTAGCAATTTGTTACACTTCCGTTCGGGTTGTTCGGGTTGTGCCCCGGCCACCTTCCAACGCCTCATGGACAGGGTGCTCCGCCCACATGCTGCCTACGCTGCTGCGTATTTGGATGATGTCATCATCCATAGTGGCAGCTGGGCAGAACACATGCAGCTCGTAACAGCAGTGTTACGGTCCTTGAGGCAGGCGAGGCTAACGGCCAACCCAGGTAAGTGTGCAGTTGGACGGAGGGAGGTACGGTATCTGGGACACTGCTTGGGGCGGGGTCAGGTGCGTCCGCAGCTGGATAAGACAGCAGCGATCGCATCTTGTCCGCGTCCCAAGTCTAAAAAAGAGGTTAGACAGTTCTTGGGGCTCGTGGGGTATTACCAGCGTTTTATCCCACAGTTCGCTGACTTGGCCAGTCCCCTGACGGATCTGACCCGTAATAGTGCCTCAGATCCGGTCCAGTGCGGGACGTGAGCCTTTAGTAAGACGCTGAGGTAGGCAGGGGCAGATCCTGAGATGGTTTTGTAGGCTAGCGTCCAGTGGACGGAGCAGTGTAAGCAGGCGTTTGAGCAGCTGAAGCGGGCTCTCTGTTGTAAGCCACTGTTGTTCACTCCTAACTTTTCTCTCCCTTTTATGCTGCAGACTGACGCGTCGGGCAGAGGGCTGGGGGCAGTGTTGTCCCAGCGGGTGCGGGGCACCGACCGACCTGTCGTCTACATCAGCCGTACAGCACGATAGAGAAGGAGTGCTTGGCCATCAGATGGGCGGTCGGCGCCCTGCGTTATTACCTCCTGGGACGCCCTTTCACTCTCTGCTCGGACCACGCTCCGCTCCCAGTGGCTCCACCGGATGAAAGACAGCAACGCCAGGATCACACGGTGGTACCTGGCGTTGCAACCATTTAATTTTAAACTTGTTCATAGGCCGGGAGCACAGATGGCCGTGGCGGACTTTCTTTCTCGTCCCCTGACGACTGGGGGGGAGGAGGGGGACGGCGGGGGAGTTCGCTCGGCCGGACAGTCTGCCGGCCTCAGTCCAGCGGTGGAGGTAGGTGTGGGCGGGGCAGTGGTTAGCGATCAGCTGCGGCTGGGAGAGCGGACCAGTGGTGAGGCTGACGCTGTACCGGGCGCAGGTGAGCGCAATTATTTTAATGAGATCTCTCCCTTTATTAGTAGGAGCCGGGGCCACAGGGAGAGGGTTGAGCTGTGTGACACTGCAGTTGCTGTGGAGCCGCTTGAGACGAGACAAAAGCGCAAACACTGCATACACGGGACTTCCCCGTGAACTTTGTGTTAAGATTAAAGCATTGAAACGTTGTCCGTTGTCAGTGAATCTGTCCAGAGAACCCAACACCTCACACAGGCATCACCAAATAATGTGAGGAACCCCTTTTTACAAAGTGTGCTAGCAACACTCTCCTGTAGTTCTTCGTTTACATGCGGGGGATAAGTGATCACATTTCTTTAACGTCGCTGATTGTACTGGTCAATGTCACCCTGTGCTGATGAAGATTGGATACTGCATTCAAGATTGGTGGGAAACTATGATTATGTGTTCTTATATAATATGAGTTCCCACAAGAAGGCTCATAATATGGTGCAGTGTGATTGGGACGGACAAGCGGATGAAGATGAATGAATGAAGTAATTAATAAATGAATTAATGAGTGAATATAGGTTGCTGCCTGATTTCTCGTTTCAGACTGAAGAAACTAGTTGCTAAAGCAAGAAATATCATCATCTAAAATCATCTAAAAGTAAGACTATATCATAGTCTTAAAGTTTATAATGGAGATTATCTAAGAATTTCTCAGAGATTTTGACATGTTAACATTTTGAAAATAGGACAGATAAACATTTTAAAAAGAAAATATTAAACAAATATTTAACAACATCTTGTGAAAGGTATGTATGTATTCTTTTAGATATAATGCTCATTTATTAATAATGAAAAATATTATATTATGTATATTTATTATGAAAAATATCTAATAAATCTTACCTCTTGAGGGTCTCATGTCTCGATGAAAACTGAAGATGGTGATGATAAGGATGACAAGGAACACTGTCTCCTCCAGGTTGCTCCAGTTGTAAAACTTTGTCACCTGTGAGAAGGTCCAGAGATTTCCAAAACTGTCCTGCTACTTCCCCAGGACACATGATCTTTGGCTTCTCTTTTTCCTGTGTTGCTGCAGCATCGTGTTTGACTTCCACCCTCTGATGACTGCGCTGTAACTCTTCAGCTGACAGAGCCCAGGAGTCCTCGAACTCTGCCCCCATGGTCAACATTCGCCAAGAGCCCAACGTGGCAGAACGCAGAGCTGAAGGAGAAACCATCAAAATACCTAATCATAGTTAGGAGTTTTTTTGATGAGGCCATAAAAATTGGACCTCCATCCTTTTGACATCACTAGTTTTTCACAGAATTTAGTCCAAATATACTCCTACTATTTTTCATGTTTTGGTAAAAAAAAAATAATAATAAACATATAAATAATCACAAGGTACTAGCAGGACTTTGAACCGTTTTTTTTTTTTCAGTTCGTTGTGTTCAGTTCCGAACAAAACAATTTTCTGGTTTTGTTCCACCATAAAATTGACTTTCCTGAACCGGTTAAAAATGCATATATACAGTATATATGCTGTATATTATACATTTATATACATTTATATACAGTATATATATATACATATATACTGTATATTATACATTTATATATATATATATATATATATATATATATACTGTATATGCTGTATATTATACATTTATATGCTGCAAATGACCCCAGTGCTTTCTGTTTCCACATCCTTTGCAAGGGAGTTGCTGCTGTTGCCGGGTCAAACTTAAAGTGTTGTTGTAAAGAGAATATTACATTAGAATATTACATTATATTAACCATTTAAACAGTATTAGTCTGCGAGAGTGGATCAGCTCAGATTTAGAACAGACTTCAATGGTTTTGCATGAGAAGAGAGAGCCGATGAGGAAGCAATGGGGCAGGTCTTGCGTTAGGGAAGGAAACATGGAAGGACAAGCAGTGGTAGATTTTGCGAGGAGAATGGAAATTGTGGATTGGGAAGGTCCACAAAGGTAGATTACATCCGGTGTAAAAGAGGTAATCTAAGAGAGATTGCAGATTAAAGGGATAGTTGTTAGAGTGTAGTCAAACATCAGTACATGGTGGTGTGCTATTGACAATGGATTGAAGAAGAAGAGGGTGAAGAAATTTCTCAGGGACAGAGATTAGCATAAACAAGATGGGATGGTGACAGAACAGAGGAGAATAGACTGAGGTACAGAGAGGACAAGGTATATAAGGAGTTGCATGAAAGGTCAGACTCAAGGAGAGGAGAAAAGGAGTTGTACACACTGCCATGACAGAGAAATCCAGCTGGGAGGGATATGCAGCAGGTGAGATTGACTGAAGGTGGGAATGTAGTCAATAGTGAGAAAAGTGAGTATAAAAGATGAAAAGAGTACTTTTTACATACTTTAGGAAGTTGAATGAGGAAAATGAAAGGGGATACAGGAATAGCAGGCAGAACCATTGGAAGTATGGGGCTACGGAAAGTGGCCGTAGATATTCTGTTCAACAGAATGACAATTTCACAGAGTGATACTATCTCTATTGGAGTGTTCTGGTGCTAATTTATAATAAGCGTAAAACAGAGTTCTGACAACTACAGAGGGATAAAGTTGATGAATTATACACCGGAGAATTTGAAAAAAGTAGTTAAAGCCAGGCTCAGGAAACGGGTGCAGATTTGTGGACAACAGTATGGTTTTATGCTTAGAGAGAGCACCATAGATGCAGTATTCGGATGTGGATGGAAAAGTACAGAGAACATTGAAGTTGTTGCATTGTGTATTTGTAGTATAAGGCCTATGACAGGGTGCCAAAGGTGGAACTGTGGTTTTGTATGAAATCAGAAGTGGCAGAGAAGTATGTTCGATCAGTGACATGTTTGAGAACAGTAAAACAGTGGTGAGAGTGCTGTTGGAAGGACATTAGGGTTGAGGTGGGACTGCATCAAGGGTCAGACATGAGCCCTTTCTTGTTTGCTTTGATGATGGACAGATTGCAGCTGGAAGAGTACCTAGAGAGCTGGAGGTTTGCACTGGAGAGAAGAGGAATGATGGTCAGCAACACAGTGATTGGTCTTATGCTGATGCTCCAGGCTTTAACAGTTTGTATAAGTAAACTGAGCCACAGTTCACACTAATACACATACAGACCGATTAGAGCTTGGGTTACCAACCTGGTACTCAGGTGCACCTGAGACCCCATCGTCTTTAGGTTCCTGCTCAGTTTGTTCTGTAAATTAAATTACTCAGTAAAAGGGACAGAAAATTTACTGTCACTGTCCAAAAACTTCAAGTAACTTCAAGGGCAACAGGACATAGTAGGTTTCTTGGAGATGTTTTACCATTAAGATGCTTGGTCAGTTCTAACTGACAAAAGGGGAGTTCTGGTATTTAATCTTTAAGAGGCTGCATACCTGTAAAGAGGAAGGTAGTTGGGGAATGCAAAAACAATAATAACGTTTACAGTAAATTAATTACATTATTATGATTATTATTATTAAAGTTACTGAGGTGAGACTGGGCCTTGTCTCTAAGGATGAGAGAATTTTCAGGCAAGGGCTAATATCAACATTGTGGGTGGGTGAAAGGTTGTGCTTTTTTTGTCCTTTGGATGCACCAATTGTATTGTCATGATGTAAATGAAAGTCAGTTTTGTTGGAGTGCAATTGTGTTATTTATTGTCTCCTTGTTCCCCATCCCTGAATATCGCTACCGTCTTATCACAAAGAGAAAACAACCAAACAAGTAGTTTTGCTCCAGGAACTGGATATCCAGAAGCCTTTAAACGTCACATTGTTGAGTTAGTCCATATTTAAACAAGTAACTACTTGTATTACTGTGTCCTTGAAGTAGTTCTCAGTTTCAGGTTGGTGGCCCCTGCATTACTGGCAGTTTGTTAAAATGGCCTTAATGAGTCATTTATATAAATCTGCTGATGTTAAGACAACAAATACACAGCTGTTTAAGACTATAAGAATTTACTTAGCTCTTACTTAAAATATTAAGAAGCAAAACCTACGCACCATACACCACTGTAGAACGTCTCTCTTCCCATCTGGAACAGTGAGGGACTCCTCTCTTCATGACTGAGCTCAGGAGCAGAACACAACCAGTCCAATGTCCGTTCATGCAGAACTGCTGCTCTCGCTTCAGCTTTGCTGGATTTACATGTTGCCTTTATAGACTTTCTTCTGCTGTGGAATGCCGGAAAAGGTGTTTCCTGTCCAGCCAGCCAAGAACTTGACAATCAGAGCAGCCATCATTGATACTAGGGGAGATGTCTATCAGTGTCTTAATTTTTTTCCCTAATGGGATTCAGGAAGCCAGCAATCATCTGGTAGAACTAAAAGCTTTTCATTTTTGTTTGGCTGTGGCTGGTCTCCCACCCTAAAATAAAAAACCTACGAACTATATAGGTTCTGACAAAACATTTTCGTCTTACATTTTTTGTGAAACATACCAACAACGGCATGCAGTTGTTAGTCTCTCTCGTTTGGCTCACAAAAAAAAAAACTCTCCATGAGTATAAATGGTTTAGTAGTAAATTTATTAAAAAGAGAATTGATCAGATGATGGTTCATGGTCTAGAGCTGAGTAACAGAACATGATGAAGTGCTTTTTTTTTTCTTTTTCTGCCTGTTTATTCCAATTGTTTCTTTACAAACATTACAACACAGTCACTGTTTTACTAACATTTAAAAAAGACTTGTTGGTTCCTGCTGGTGTAAAAACCATCAGACAAAAGAAATCTACAATAACTACATTAGAAAAATTGAGATAAAATTCAAACTTAAAAAAAATGTAGATCTTATTTTATAAACAAAGTTTTACAAATAAAAGGAAAGTCAGCACCATAAATGTTTGTTTGCGATTCATGTCAGTTCCTCCAAATGTGGCAAGATATCCAACACATGCTTACAAAAGTTCTTTTTTTCTTTTTAAATTTATTTTACTCAGAAATGCCTCAGGTTGGAGGAATGATACAGCATAATTCTATCTAGTCTCACTCAAGAGTTAAAATAAAACAATTTCACGTTCGACATTGTTCCAGAATAAAAGCATCAACTGCTTCAGAGTCAATGTTGAACATTCACTGACGTACTGCATAAAAAATTATATGACACCACAAAGTGATCTTGGGTATTTTTTTGCAGGAATGTTTGGTGATAAACGTACAACACTTTCGAGTGAGTTTTAATCAAATACTGACACCTTGGTCTTGTTCTTGATATCACTCAGGGAGAATTGCATTTGTACTACAATTTCAAGGTTAAGAACAAATGCCGGCTGTATAAATCACCTTCCAGGAATTTTCTCTTGATATGAAAACCCTACTTTGGAGGAGGTTTCTGTTTATTCAAATGATGCTACAATTGGCTAATTTCTTTAAAATGCTGATGAACAGTATGCTCTTCTGAGAAATGCTGTGCCCGACATCTTTAAAAACAATGAAGGTGTACATTTTAGCCACACAGGTAATTCAACCTTAATGAATGGATATAAATAATAATAATAAAAAACACACAATCCTGCACTCCCTGTGTTTATGTGCTAATTAGTCAAATTTTATAAAATATTTAATCTTCTTCATCAGATCATGCCCATACTTTACATTCGAACTCCAATGACGAAAACGAGCTCTGTTAAAAAGGGAGGAAATTGTGCACCTTTGATTCCTAGTACTGATGTATGAAAAATCTTGCATCATCCTCTTCCACATTTGCTGAGCAACATGTCACTCTCACCTACTGTTCAACTAAAACAGAGCAGCGATCTAAAGTCAGCATCCCTGTCATCAGTGGTCCACGGAGATTTATTTTAGATTTATTTCTACTTGTCCTGGGCATATAATGCAGCTAAGTGTACTTTGTTCTGTTTTTACAAAGGACTCTGAGGTTGAGTAGATGAGCTGGTGTCTGGTGATGCACTGGGCTGCTGCTGGTCCTCAGGCGTGCTGTCGGCCTGCAGCGAGGCCAAAGCCAAGGATGAATATTTACACTGAGAGGAGCCACATTCACAACTGAATAGTCTGCCCTTCACTTCCCAGAAGTGGTCTCCATAGTTGAATCTGACGGGAAATAAGAAAAAGTTGAAATCTATAGTATCCTGTTTCATGTAATTTGACTACAGTATATAAATTTGCAACTGGGCAACACAACAAAACAACTAAGATGCAGCTTTTAAAAATCTGTTTAGGTCTGTAGGATATGACATAAAACTATACTGATGGTAATATTACATCAGTGGCAAATCGAATACCAATAGTGACCTCTTTGAGACATTGTTGCAAACAAAGAAGAGGTTAGTGTCTGTAGTTTGATTTAGGACAAACAAGCCTCATAACTCGACTTTACAGTTTGGAACCTGTTTGGTAGACAATTAATGTATAAATGAACACCTCATAGTTACCTCTTACTTGTAAAGTAGATGCATCAATTGTAGGGTAAAATAAAAATACTACTGAATACTGATTCAATGTACAGGCACTGTAAAGAATAACAGTAACACACTAATGATTATTTAAAAAAAAAAAAAAAAAGGATTCCTCTTTCTCACCCTAGTTCCTCCCCAGCTTTGATGTTCTCGCTGGCAAAGAATGCAATGTGTGGGAACCTCAGGTCCTGGTGTGTGGTAAACACACGGCAGGCAAACAGGTTGGGCTCACACATGTGGTTGAGGAAACGACTGATGTTGCCATAGTAGCGGGCATCAATGCAGTACATGTCCTGTGGCTGGTATCAATAAAATAAGTAAAATTACTTTAGTAGAACTTTGAAAAAAAAAAAAACTATTATCAGAAATAACTGGCCCACGAACTGGAGAACATTTAAGAACGTATGGTGGATGAGTTGAAGCAGTGCGTATCATGGAACTAGTGAAAACAAGAGTGAAGAAAGAGAAACAGGGTTAGAGCGGTGCTTTTCAATTATTTTCTTACGCCCCCTAGCAAGAAGAAAACAATATGCGCCCCACCCCCCATCCTCACCCCCCACTCTCCGCTGCAACTATAAATAATAGCAATTGTCTATAAAATAGTTATAGTTATGTACACCTCTGCATAACATCATATCCTTGTTAACATAAAGAAAACAAAAAGAAAGAGATTTAGTTCAACTTACAAGGATGTGCAATTACACTTAATTGTAGTACGGCGTAAAAAAAGCATGCTAACCAGGGTCACACATGCCCCCCTCAGCATCGCACCGCGCCCGCCCCACACTTTGAGAAGCACTGGGTTAGAGAGACAGGAGGTGTCATGTGTATCATAAAAAGGAATGTGTCGGCAAACACCTGCTATGATGTCAAGTAATTTAGAGTAGAAACAGATGTTTGGAAGTGGTGATTGAAGACATTGAGTAGATAATCATAGAAGAGGAAGAGTCAAGGAATAGGTGAGATGGATGCAAATTATCAAATATGACAATCCCTGAAGGGAGCAGCCAAAAAGATCAAATCAATTAACTATTTCTTAACCGATAGAACGCTAATATCCCAGGGTTCAGTCTTTTGTCACATGACCCTCACATGTTAATAATAATAATAAATTTTATTTATAATGCACTTTCCATCCCTGGGATCTCAAAGTGCTACAGACATAACACAGACATGTTCATGGTTACCTTGTCGTCTAGGCTGAACAGATAGGCATCATTTTCTCTCATGTCAGCTTCTGCTTCAGAGATTATCTCACCAACATACCTGCACACACCAATTTTTTTCAACTGTAGACAAAACCTGACCCTCAGAAAGAGTAAAAAAAAAAAGACTGGTCAACTGTGTTTTATCTGCTGATGCCAAAGAGCCGCGGCTTTTCTTCATTTTTTGTTGAGGCACAACAGGACTTACTCGCACACAAAGGATCCCTGTGGGATATCCTGCAGAGCACGGACCCCCCAGCCCTTATTACAGGTTCGGAATAGTTGAAGTCTGGTCCTGGAAGAATTTTTTATCAATTAATCAAATCAAATGTGAATGTCAGTTTTTAAAACCATCAAATCAAAAATTTCTACTATTTTTTCTACTCAAAAAAAAGGGAACAATTGAATGGTACCTGAGTCCATTTTGCACTACACGGTTCTTGCAAGTTCTCCAGCAGGAACAAGCGTGATTACACTCAAAGATGAGGGGTGGCTCCTCACGGCAAAATTCAGGGAGAAGACAACCAGTCTGAGCAAGGTAAGAAGAAGACCACAATCTTGAGTGGGAACTTAAAGGGAAATTTAGGGGAGTGGGAACTTAAAGGGGAATTTAGGGAAAAAAAAAAAAAAAAACATACTTTCCACGATGCTCATTAACTACACACTATACAGTAATGAACTGAACTAACAGCTGGACTTACGGTGCAACATTTTCAAGAAACCACAAAACATTATGGCAAATTCTCTTTTGATGATTGTATTAAGTGGATATAAATAAATCAAATAACATCCCAAGAACATATTATATTAAAGTTCGATCTAAGTCACCACTGTTGACCCAAACTTTTACATTCTGTTCTGTTTCTTTGCTCCTCACCTTGTCGTACCAGCAGCGCAAACTGAGCTGTCCACACATACAGATACTTGTAGAACAATCTTCTTTACAGACACAGTACTGAAAAAAACAGGCAGAAAGGAGAGAGAATTTCTCTCATCATTTAGAGTGTGGAAAAACAGTAAACATTTACTGAAAGACACAAATTTGAAGTGAAGCTTATTATGGACTTTTCTGGTTCTGTCCAACTGACCTGCAGATGTGTTATGTTTCTGTCTATGTTCATGGGTGAGGTGACACAGTTTTCTGAGATGTACTTGTAATCCTCAGGGTATGGTTCACTGTCTACGAAATTGACACAAGGGATTGGAACTTTCTCCCGACCCAGAGTGATGTCACTGCAAAACAAACATATTACAGAAATACAATGACTAGTGAAAAATGTTCCCTACAGAAGATTCTTTTAAGGTCAAGACTGAGTGCAACCAAACCTATGGATAAGTTTTTTCTCCGTTGAACTGAGCCTTTGGTTCTTGTTGTCCTTCTCCTTTCTGTTTGCCTGCAGAGCTGCCCAAGCCCTACCATTGTGGCTGCAGCAGTCAGGAGGAGTTTCTCCTTCACGGTTCTTCAAGAACACATCAGCTCCATGCGACAGAAAGAGCCTGAAATGGCATGCGACAGAAAGAGCCTGAAATGGCAACAAGGTCCTGATGATATTATGTGTGTGTATGCGTGCGTGTATACATAGATGTATACACATATATTTTTTATTTACATTTGAACAAAAAGTGTCATGTCCAAAATTATTCATACCTCAGTGATACTAAGATTGGGGATATTAAATGTTGTCTCTAAGGGGCCTTAAACGGGCAACTTATTTTTCTATGTTTGAGTTTTTGTATTTTACCAGTTTTCTGACTAAAATGTCAGTAGCAACAGTGCAAAGATACCAAAATTGTTTAAATAAATTACTGTTGCTTTGTCTTGCCGAAAGATGACAGGATGACAGGATGTTGGAAAAAATCCAAGGACAACCACCAAAGCTGTCCTGAAGGAACTGAGCTCCGGTGGTGTGACTATATCATGGCAAACACACGAGCAGATACTGCACCAAAAATTAAACTCTGTCTACCTCAAACAAGAAATAGTCTCCTCCTCCAACCAAAACCTATACAAGCTAGTCTGACCATTTCAGACGTGCTTAAACATTGGAAGTCTGCTCTCTGGTTGTCTGCTCTGATGAAATGAAAATTAAGCTTGTGGGTCATTGAGATCTTGGCAGGAAAGTTTAAAGGGTCTCTACTGTTAAATATGGAGGTGGAAGCATCATACAGTTGTGATTTTCTGCAAATGTGCGTGGTAACACTTGGTTAAAGTGGAATTTAAGAATACCTCAAGCCTCCCTGTACTGCATTTACATATTAACATACCTTTGACTGTGAGTAGGAAACGGGAGTATAGAAATCAAAGAAACTTTTGCCCTGGTCCACAAAGAAAGTTAGCATTTAAACTATATTATCTCTGGATGTAACTTACATGACACAGTCCAGACGATTCTCCCTAGCAGCTATGTGCAAAGGAGAATCTCCGTGGATATTGACAGCCTGTAGATCACAGTGTGCATTCAACAGCAGTTCTGCAATCTCCACGCTGCCAGAGAAGGCTGCCCAGTGAAGACAGATGTTCTCCTCCTGAAAATGAACATAAGTACAAATAATCAGACGCTGCCACATTTGTTTTTCTCATATTAGGTCTTTGTGGACAGTTTGGCTACCTTGTCTCTAATGCTGCCATCAGCTCCTTTGGACAAAAGCAGCTTCACCTGGTCCACATGTTTGTATTCTGTGGCCCATATCATTGCTGTCCAACCTCCATCATCCTGAAGATAAATATTTATCACTAATTTATTCCGCAGCACAGAGCTAACAATATATCAACTATCCTGTGTGATATGTATGTAGAACTTTTGGTAATAAATTAAAATAAAATAAAAAGGGAAAATACAAACTTGACAGTTGATGTTGATAAGTCCTGTTGAGAGCAGGTGTTCTACAATGTTGTAATGTCCAGACTTTGCCGCTAGGTGGAGACACGTGAACCCTTCAACATCCTGATGAGTCAAACAAGTTTCATCAAAATGGCTTCTGCCACGGCTGAGAACTACCTCCCACAACTGCAGGTTTGAAAAAAGTGTTGTATGTGTTTTCCACCTTATGTGTAGCACTGGCTCCAGCTCTCAGCAGGTACAGAACAGTCTCCATGTGGTTGTTCTCACAGGCCTCCATCAGAGGCGTTCGCTGGTCTTCATCACACATGTCCAGATTGGCACCAGCCTGGAGCAGGACACATTTCAACGCTTTAGCAAGACCTTTAGCAACTGTTGACAAACTAATGCTCAACCAACAATATTTATCTGCAGACTTCTTCCTTAAAACACAGTAAGCAGCAATGTGGTGTTCAGTCAAACCTCTACTGTAATAACTGGTTTAGGGTGAGCTTACAGTCTTCTAACAACATGACATGATCAAATAAAATGGTCATTGTGCCATGCAGTTAGCTTATTCTAACTCTAATCTTCTTGATGATTGTGTTTTGCATCCATAACAAAAATCTGTCCATTTATAGTTGTTAGGGTTTTTTTATATGAATTGGAAATACAACAAACAGATCAGTGAACATTTTTATGCACGTACACTAAAAACAAAAATGCTTACACAGTGACTTGATTTGGTAAAACTGAAACAAGCATCTAGCGAAAGAACTCAGCCGATTACAGGCAGAGCCCAACTTGCCTGTACAAGCATGTGACATATCTCTCTGTATCCTCCTTCTGCTGCAGCATGAAGAGGCGTTCGCTTGTTCTGTGATTCCATCTTAAAGTTGGGATCAATGCCATCCACTGGAAAACATACCATAGTATATAATTTCTAGACAAGCAATGATACCAGTGACAACAGAGATTAAGTTTTTCACCAACAGACCTAACATCATAACAACCCTCTTCAGTTCACCCTGTTTAGCGGAAACGTAAAGCTGTTTGGGATGAAATCGTAGCTTCTTAGGTCTGGGGGAAAAAAGGAACATCAAAAAATATGCAATTGTTATGTTTTCATCAAGAATTACTCTTTAACAATACTTGTTCCTGAAATCATGAAAATAAAATCATAATAAAAATTTTAGAATGACACATTTTAGCAAATTTTTTTTTCTTACTTCTCTGTATCCAGAGCGATAAGGATGCTCTCCAGCGTGTCTCTAGTTGCACCTTGGGGTACAATTGGCGAGGGTGTACTTCCTAAAATGGCCTGCTGGAAATCATTTCGAGATGATCCAGGAAGAGCAGAAGTGCAAAAGCTAATAGAGAGTGAACTGTCAGCCCGACCGCTGATGTCAGAACCAAAAGACAAACGTGAGAAGCTGGGGAAAAATAAAAAAACATATTGCAGCTGTGAACAGAAGGGTAAATTATATACAAAAAAACATTTTAAACTACGCAAAACTGCATGTGTACACCTGGACATGCTGATGAAAAATTCACTCTTATGATTTCTGGATTCTGTCTCTCAACATGGAAATGCACCTACGATGAAAATCTTAGACCCCTACATGATTTCTAAGTGGGAGAACTTGCGAAATCAAAGGGTGATCAAATACTTATTGACCTCAGTGCAATGTTCCCTCTAAGTTTTTCATATGTCTGGGCAGACAGGCAACCTCCCTTAGCAAACTAAGAACTACTGCAAGCAACATTAGATGTGCACGCTGTGGCCGCACACACCAGTACCAAAGCTGGGATCATAACAAGTTTAATGGCTTTAACTCTTGTGTGGTGTTTGGGTCTGTGGGACCCATTTTCAATTTTTATTAAAAAAAAAAAAAAAATTTCAAACTGAGACTCACTGACTTTGGCTCAATTTCTGTTAAAAACATTTATCAGAATACATATTTAATGACCACACACCATACACCCCGTACACATTTCTACTACATGCGTGTATGCCTGTGTGGGTGCGCGTGTATGTGTTGTACACAGAACATCAATTTCCACACTTCTATTAGCCCGGGGTCCAGTGGACCCGGACATCTTATAAAGATTTATTTTTTACTTTGTGAGTGGATGTGCCACTGCCCGTGCGTTTCGCCATAATAAGGGGTTAGCGTAGCGTTGATCCGCGTTTTCTTTCTCCAGTCTATGCTCTACACCAGAGGTGTCCAAACTGTTCCAAAAAGAGCCGGTGTGGCTGCTGGTTTTTGTTCCAACCAAGGGCACATAGCTTGACCAATCAGGTGTCTGATGACTGTGCTGCTGCTTGGTTGGAACAAAAACCTGCAGCCACAGTGGCCCTTTGTGGAACAGTTTGGACACCCCTGCTCTACACGTAGCCGCACCGTTAGCTACATGCTAACCAGGAATCAGTGGCACTTAAGCATGGAGCACTGTTAATGACATTGATTAGCTGTGTAAGTAAATACGTGTAAACCGACAGTTATTGTTTTACTAAAGTACCGCTTCTTGTCACATGCCAGTCAGTGAGTTACACTGCAAAATGGTAAAAAACAGTCTTATTTGTTTACACTTCAGTTTGGATTTTATTTTATGCGCTGCATATATTTGCTGTGCGTAGTGCGCGATAGCGCAGGCGCGCAGCTTAGGGGGAACACTGCCTCAGTGCATATATAGTTAAATGTATTTGTCCTGAGATGGATACTCAGACATCTTCTCTGCTCTGTTCATCAGAGCTCAGGTTCCAGTGTGACCTTGTGCTCAATATGATAATATACAGATGGTTGATAGATGGAGATGGTTGTCACTATTGTGACCGAATTACAACATGTGCAGTGCAAAATCCAGTGGCCATTGTGCTAATGGCAGGCGCATCTTACGTAACAAGGACACCTTTGCCTATTTTTGTGGCAAACTCCATATGAATATTTTTCTACAAAAACTGGTGGTGAAGTATTTAATTAAATTAAAAAAAACATTTTCCCACCTCCAAACAAAATATGACAGTCCATAACCTGGTCATTATTTTAAATATTCTTTTTGATTTCATAATTAATTTAAGGATGCCAACAACAGTTGAGTAAAGTCAATGTATTGTGTCAGTCTACACAATCAGTAATAAAAAATAGCTGAGAAAAAGAAAAAACTTACTAACAGGCTAGTCTTGATAGTTACCTGCCAGTTGTAGTGTCTGCTCGCCCCTCTTGGACCATGGGTGTGACAGGTCCGTTGGTGAGCGCAGTGGGAACAGTGGAGGTGGTGTCAGCTTTGGCAATGGTCACCTCCTTGGCCTTGCTGGCCTCCTCTCCACAGTGGGGGCAGAAACTCTGACCTCTTAGCATTGAGGCACAGGTGCGATGGAAGCGATGGGAGATGTTGATGTCTGGTTGACACTCCATGAATGTTCCCTGTTCAAAAAAGTGCTTAATTTGTTATCAAGGAATGTAAAAGCTGAATGAAGAAAAACAAAATTACTGTAGCAGTACCACCTACAGCCCTACAGAAGAAGCCACAGCCAGGACAGCACTGGTGCTTCACCATGCCATTACGATGATCCTCGCACAGGACCAGAAGCTGGACGGAGTTGGAAGGACGCATCATCTCATGTTTAAGGATTACACCCTGGCAGCGGCTCAGCTGTCCATCCACGCTTTCTGTAGCCATGCACTTCCTCTCAGCAAGGGTAAGGATCTCCCGACTCTTGGGCGTCTCCATGCGGCAGCTGCAGAGAGGAAGCTCCTGAGCGTCCTCTACAACTGACCCTGGATGTTGAAGAGAAGTAGGGCACACTAACACTAAGGCCATTTGCTCTGCATCAAGTGGCAATTGCCGAGCAACAGTAGAATAACACCATGTAATCCTTACATGAGCTGCTGTCAAAAAAAAAATGATGCAGTGGCATATCTGCAGCAGCATCTGCATAAAATACAGTGCCAAGTGTGACACTGTGTATTGTGCTTTGGCCAACCGTTTATAACTTTGCTGTGTGGGCACACAGCCTTTGTGCTTACATTAGCCATAGAATGCATACTTTAGGGGGCAATTGTGCACCCTTAGAAAAGTGTCAGGACAGATTAGCTAAAGTTCAAGAGATGTTAACTCTAGGTAAGGGGCAAACAATATTTTTAAAAATAGATTTTTAAACTTTGTCAACTGTGTTTAGTATGGAGGCGCAATCACCCCCTGAAATTGCAGTGTGAAAGAAGAAAAAATATTTTGTTCTATATTTGTATAAATGTGGAATCCTTACTTGTAGTGTTTCTTTTTGGTCAAAAAGAAATCAGTTTTGTACAGAGTTTTTCATTATTTTTTTCTGCAACTTTGAAGCAAAAGCTGTAGCTAGATGTTTAGGGATCTGACAATAAACATGTCTGCAGGTGTGGGAACTAATTGCCTGAAAAGTTATTTTTTTAACTGTATTTTATAAATTAGCTCAGAAAAGTGTGAACTTTGATTTTCTCTGGCTCCCACCTTTATTCTCTGAGGCAACAGCAGATTCAGGAGAATGGATTTGCTGGTATTCTGCCCTGTTGTCTGTAAGAGACTGAGGTGAGTCCTCAGGCTGAGCAGCCAGCTCCAGGTCTGAGAAGAAGACAAGTTCAATGTTATGCTAAGATATTTCCTTTTCATTTCCATCACATAAAATCAAGTTACATCTGGAATCATCTCATAACCAGATAAAACAATTAAGATGCATTCTGAAATTAAAACTATTCCTGAACAATTGAAAAAAACAAACAAAGCATAGAAATGAGACAGAAAAATCATCTGAACCATATCTGAGTCTGGATTTGGAGTTCACCTTTGGTCTTCAACTTTCTCTTCCGCTTCCTGGATGACTGAAGCCATGGATTGTCACACTTTATTTTCTTCTTCAACTTCTTCTTTAGACCTGACTCTGAGCTCTGATGAAGAAGAGGCACAATTTGTTCTGAAGCTGCTGCTCGCTGTTGTTATTTATGTGTGTTTATATGTTAGTAATAACACATGTCATCAAATTACTCTCATATCAAGACTTGAATTTCAACTGGAGTACTTAATATGTACAGCAGCTTCTGCTCTCTCTCCTGCTTCTTTGGTCACACCTTTCATCATACAGAGCTGAATATGTATTTTTTTATATATGATTTATATGTATGTCGGCTAGAACAATCTTTCTGCCGACCAAGAGTAGTGCCATCCATTTTAAGACCCATCTTAACAACTCACCAATATCTTACACTCCTCCTCTTACTACATGTTACTTTGCTTTATTATTCTATGAAAGTTACATCTCTGTAACATGAAACTTTTTCCTCAAATCATAAGCTTTGAATAAAAGCAATTGCCAATTGAATTGTATTATTTTGCTCCAAGCTCTGCCACTGGCAACTGATTATCAATAAATCAACCCTTCTTTAAGCAACAGTAGAACATTCATGGGTGGACATTACCATGTCAGACTCCGTGCCCTCCTCCACATTGACTTCTTCCTCATCTTCTGAGTTATCAGTCTCCTGCTCTTCCACCTACACCCAGCAAAGCATAAGACCAGAGTTATAGGGACTACATAAACAAATCTTTCTCTACTGGGTCCTTAGTTTTTCAGTCCAACCTGAGAAACTGGGTCAAATGTTTGTTCTTGAACAACACTAACAGACTCTTCTGATGTCTGCTGTCCTTCCTCTTCTTCAGACTCCATATCTTCCGACTCTTCCTCCTCTGAAGCATTTTCGTCTTTCTCTCCATTGATGTCGCACATATCTTTAGTCTGAAGGGTAAAGGTAAAACGGAGATGTTCTAGACCTGAAACTATGTTTTACATTTTAACCACCACTCAGCATTGGAACTGGCCCATGTGACTGAAGAACTCAGTTGTCAGACATTCAGTTACAAAAAAGATATAAATCAAAATGTTCATAAAGTGTTTAAGAAATAAGACCTGTAAACTTTCAGTTGGTTTCTGGGGGGTCTTATACATCTCCAACATTGTTCTCTGCCTCAACACTTTAGTTTTCTTCCTGGGGACCAAACTGTAGGTTCCCATTTTCCTCTTCTTTTTACGAGACAACCCTCCAGACACTGGACCTGGTTTGAAAGTGAATAAAAACGTTCTTATCCTGGTGAAATAACAGTTGAAGATGCATGCTATGTGTGTATAATTGGCTGATAAGTAACCATAAATAAAGAGATATAACTAGACTGAGTAGGCCACAAACTGAATAGGTCCTAGATCCATACTGCCACAGACCAATAAGAATGAGAATTAGAATGTAAAAATTGGTCTAACAGCTGAAAAAAAAAAATCAAACCAGCACTAAAACAATGTTTCTTAGTCAGTCTGGTTGGATTTACTGTGCTAAATGACGAAGACAGCCACAACAACAATTTCCTCTCAGCCAAAGTAATGTCAAATGGATTGGGGGGTTAGGAAATGGTCACTACATAGTAGACCTAGCAACAGCAATGCAGATTTCAATTCAACACCAGTTTGAAATGTCATTAATCAGACACAGTGATGCAGTTGGTGCATATAATCTCAGCGAGACCTCAGCAAAATACCCAGATATTGTGTTCTCCAAATTTTAAGTACAGAAAACAATGATCTTAGCTATATTACATATTATGTCAATATCTGGCTAATAATGTTGGGTCACCAATCTTAAATATAATGGAGAGATTTTTACTTTTGTTTCCAAAATATTAGTTAAAAAAAAACATTTCTTGTACACACTGACTTTTGACTTTTTTGACTTTTGTCACTGTGGCTGATGTGTGTCAGGTGCTTTGATGAACCTTGTCAAACATTTTCAGACAACAATTTTGGCTTTTATTCAGAGGTTATGAGTGAAATGAGTGACTTTTGTAAAGCTTGCCTGGTGTGGATACTGCAGTAGGTGGTGATAGCAGCAACTGTGGTGGAGGAGCGAGAATTGGTGAAGTGGACAATGTTGTTGGTTCTGAAGCTGGCCAATCTAGTGGATTCTGAGGTAGATCGTTCTGAGAAGTGGACTGTTGCAGAGACATCTTATGTTTAGGAGTAGTGGGAGTCTCAAATTTCTCAGCTTTGGCACTTTTTGCTTCTCTTAATTCCCTGTTTAGAAGCTGGAAGAAATAAGGGGCAGAGTTACAAACTGGGCATCAATGATAGCATGTTTTCTCATAAAACAGCATATCAGAGCATATCTGCGCAAATAGTAGAAAGTGCTATGCACATTCAACTATACAGATTAACAGACAGACGGAACATACCAGAATTTGGCAGAGAAACCCATTTAAATCTGTGTGTTTATCAGCGCTAAATAGGAGGGGTCATATGGTTAAACAATAATCTCAATCATTTTTATGCAATACATGAATCTCATTAGGGTTACATATGCAGGGCTCGAAATTTGCGGTAGTCTGGTCGCCCGAGGCGACTTAATTTCCCATTTGGCGAGTGAATTCAGTTACTAGCCGGCCCGGTTGGCTAGTTGAAAATATATTCTTAAAACGCGTTTTTATGTTGAAAATATAAACATAGCGGTTGTTACAGCGTTAACCAAACCGCCACACAATACATATCATAAATGTGTCGTTCAATTTATTACCACTGCACATGTCTATGACGCATCTCGTTGAGTCTCGCATACTCTCACGTGATATGACGACCAGATTTCAATACTTGGGACCATATTATCGTCCATATAAACACGCGTCTTTATTTGTTTACACTTTCACCTGTTAAAACATCTTTGTAATGTGGAATTTTCTGAAAGGAGTTAAGCCGCCACCTGAGACGGGGAAAAAACGACCGAGATCGGAAGAAGAGAAAAGGGTTGCTGACAGGGAATACGAGACAGAAAAACGCCAAAGGTTTTACAAGTCTGCATGGGAGCACGACCAAAGTGCTCCTTCGCAGAGCGTCTAAAGTGAAGCCACGTCAGGAACATAGATTAAATAACTAATAACTAATAAACTAATCTTTTTATTTTACATATATTATACGAAGTCTGAACGGTATTGTAGCTTAACGGAGCAATGAAATACAGGCGGGTGCAAATTCTGACGGGGGGATGTATCTAGACACGACACCGGCCATGGCTTCATTACGATGCGACCGCCCGACTAATGTTTTGTACCCCTGTTCTGCGTTTTACAAAAACCGCAATTTGACGAAGAAATCTGCGTTTGTAAACGGCAGCGGCAATTTCAAATATGAATGTGTCGTTGCACACGAGGGCAGTGAAAATCACTGTCGAGCAGTGGCTGCCGAGACTGCCCGTACAGCTGTTATTGGTAGTAGCAATAAAAAGTAAATATCTTTTTATATAATGTATTTTTATAGTAACATGAAGTTGGCAGGACCCTTCCTTTGCATACATGGCATTCAGGGCCCACTTGCACAAAACATCTTAAGTCCTTTCTTGTCCTTAAATTTAAGTACTTCCTTATCTCTTTTTTCATAAAAGATGGTATACATTAATGTTATTGAAATTATTTGCTTTAAACTTTATAAGAAAATTGCTTTATTTCTGTGATTATAATACATAATCAGATTATAGTGATATCTGTAAAAATTAAGGTAATTTAAGGTAATTAAACTACAATATTGAAACAATTTAAACACATAGGCAAGTATAGGATAAGATTATCCTTAACTTGAGATTTTTTGTGCAAGTGTGGCCTGCTGACTTTATTCTGGTGCTCAATTTTAATTCTTTTTATTTAACACTCATTTGCCAAGTTTTGCAATGTCCTGATTATTTTTTATTTTATTATGGTGCTCTGAATTGTTATATTGTAATGCTCTAAATTATTTTTATTTTCTTATTGAACAACAGTAGCAAAATATTCTTGAAATAGAATAAAATGCATATTAACTGTGAACAATTGTGGTCTTTTGTGTCATTTTTACAGTGTTGAACTTACTGAGATTGGACACATTTTGGCTAGTTGATTTTCTGATTGGCTAGTAACTTTGTAAGGTAACTAGTCCGGCTGGCTGGCAAGAAAAAATATGAATTTCTAGGCCTGCATATGTGTGTAGAATGTCCGATGTATACAACTCTATAGTAAATGAGTTTCAAACTGTTCAAGACTATAAATAAGAATATGCAAATGCGTTTGTGATTTTCTGCCAAAACTAGTTCCGGGTGTCATTTATTCTCAGAGCAGTGATAATTCAAAGTGTGCACACTCAATGCATTCCAAGTTATTTATACTGATCATATATAGTTGGCATAGTGTGTTGTAAAAAGTGTGCGGGAAAACATGCAGAGTTTGGAATGTTTACCTTCTGTGCCGGGCTGACAGCAGGCCTGGACATGGTTTTTCGTGCTCTGTGAATTGTGACAGGCAAAGGAGAAGGAACTGTGCCATTTTTAGTGTCTGAAACACCCTGGCCTAACTGTGCTCCCGCAGTGGGGTCAGTTCTTCTTACAGCCAAAGTCTGTAAACTCCCTGGTTCTGTGACAAGTCCAGGTTTGACAGAGTCTCCACCTGTTAACATACTTGCAGATGAACAGTTAGTCCTGTGAGGGGAAAGTCTTGATCCAAACCCCATTGTACTTCCATTTTCCTTCTCCTGCTTCTGCTTAGTGAGAATAAATCCATTACTTCCAGTTACAGATCCGTGCAGTGGCTCTGTGTCTGGAATGCCATTTTCATTGGCTAGCAGTAAAGTCTTGTTGCTGCCCATTGAACCATGCTGTGATGAGCTGCTGTGCGTATTGTCGTCACATTCATTGCCATTGAGCATCACCTCTCCTTCGCTGGATGATGCTAATCTTGTTGCTAATTCTTTTTCTCCATCTGTAGGACAGAAGGAAACCCAGAGCCCTCAAAATAATTGAAAATAGAGGAACCACAGGTACTTTAAAAAGTACTACAACAAGTACCTGACCCTTCTTGTGTGATAATTGCTGAATGCAGGCGCTCCTTCTTTGCTTGTGCACCATTATCCAGGCTGTCCGTGGGAAGACCAGTCGGCTGATCACAGACAACATAAACAAACATGTAAGTGGTGAGGACAAGTGTATCTACACATGCATACAAGTAGATTCCTAGGTAAGTGTTTATGACATAAGTCTAATATGCTAGAAGTCACATGATCTGAAAATCATATCAAATTGTACTTTTAAAATAACTTTTTTAAATACACAACCAAACTTAAGGGATCAACATATTGCATATCACAGGGATTTTGATGCAAAGCTACTTTTATGTAAAAATAGGCAACCCCCCCAACAAAACGACCACTGTTAAATGAATATTCAACCTCAATAGACCTCAAACCTCAACCTCAAACTAAGCATGTTGTACTGGCCAATCGAAGAAACTCGTACAACATTGTTGTTTTGTGAATTTAACCAACGGCTTTCCTGTGGCCACCTATGAGACACAGCACAGGTTTGGAGGCTGTGCCGTATTTTTATTCAGGGAGCAGGAGTGAAAGTGAAGGGTTCACAGTAAAGCGTCAGTACGTAAAATATCAGAATGGACAGGTAAAGTGAGGTGTCAAAGTGAAAAGGATAAAGATTAAAGAGTCTTGGATAGAATTGATAGGAGTCAGAATGAAATGGTTAAATTAGTAGTTACAGTCAGGAGTCACAGTAAAAAAAAAAAATCTGTAGAGTCGGTACAGCTATGCAATAATTTATTATTATTAAATTTAAATTTTGGCTTGCAAAAACAGATCAATCCAAAAAAACATCATGCACAGATGTGAGAAATGGCTATAAAAATATAGAAAATTCACCTATAGTATGTCAATAATATATATATATATATACACACACACACACACATATATATATATTATATGTATATTATATGTGTATATAGGTTTTGACAGTGGCCTTTGGATTTTAAAAGGATTCAAAACTAGGAGGCTGTAAGTTTTAATCAGAGCTTGCAAGCTTTATGTGGCTTTATGTATTTTAAATAAGTTATGGTATTGGAAAAAGAAGAGTAAAAAATAACAAGAAAACTAAATTCAGCCACAAGTATAGAGGTTAACACTGATGTATTAATATACATCAATATCTGCAGTCAGTGGAAAAGCAATTGATATCAAAATACATCTAAACACAACCCAAAGAGGTAAGGCCCAATGCAGCAGGAAAAATTTCTATAGGAGACATCAGTAAATTCCAGTCTATTATATTGGAGGCCCATGTCAAGCCTGCAACTCAGCCATTATTAAAATCTGAGACCAAGGACAAAGTCTGGGAGGAAAATAGCAGGATCTATAATGAACAGCAGTCTGTCCAAAGTCATATAGATCAGTGGTGCCCAACCTTTCCTGTACCCCGGACCGGTTAAATGTCTGACAATATTTTCACGGCGCGGTGTAGCAGATAACAAAATAAAATGATGAGATCTACATTAAAAACTGTTGTATTTTCTCTACAATAAAAATGACCGTAAATCCACTGTGTAATCATCACTTTGTTAGCGACATCCCTGTGACGTCGCACAACAGAACATGACATGAGCAACATCCCTTCTGCCCCAATACAATGCAACACACTCTGGTCGGTATGTTAAAGTTTAAACATACCTTCAAAATAAGACACAACACAAAAACAAAGTGTATGGAAATACTCGCGACTCACAGAGGCACTGAATCAATTTTGCTGTAATGAGACAGTCCCATCTTGGGGTTATGGGAGACAGTGACACCCAACGTGTGCTTGTTTTGGTTGTCGTCACAGCAGAAAACCCTGCTTCACACAGATATAATGTCGTAAATGGCAACAGGGTTTTTAGTGCTATTGTGGCAATCTCGGGGTACTCTGCCATGACTTTAATCCAGAAAAACGTCAAAGTTGATGTCTCGAACAGACTTTTAAGGCCCCCGTCATTTGCAATCTCCAGCAGTTGATCTTTCTTTAATTTAGCGAGATGTATCACGTGACTTACAGTGTGGAAGACTTGACATGCGCCAAATGAGACAGTTGTAATACAGAGAATCTGGCCACTTTAAAAAAAAAACATCATTAGGACTCGGACAATAAATGAAACAAATAATGTGTAATATTTTTCTGTGCAGCCGGGTATGGGGCGCGGCCCGGGGGTTGGGGACCACTGCTATAGATGATTTCTGACAATCCACTGCAAGAAGCAAATGAAACCAACCAAAAGGCACCATGAATTTTACTCACTTTAACATATTTTGCTGAGGCAGAACGCAAGAGGAAAATATACATAAGAGGAGAGGCCAGTTCACAAAAATTTGCCTGCAAACTCAATCACAAAACCTACAAACGACAGTTAAATTAGGGTTTCACTTTCAAGGGTCCTGACAATTAACAGTAAATGCTTTGTTCTATAGGCTACAGACCACAGAGAACACACTAGTTCACTAGTTTCCCTTAGCCAAAACAGAAAAACACAGACAGATGTGGAGTCAGTTTGTCAGCAGAAACCAACCTGGAAGACTCTATCGAACATCACCCAGATTGAGGAAACCTTGAGAATTATGCACACTAGAGGAACCCTATGAACTCTCGTTTGGACGGACTCAGATGTAAAAAATGAACTATCCACATGTGCCTTCTTGCTCCCCCTAGAGGCAGAGGTTTGAAAATGCAATTGAGACATAAAAAGGAGAAAGTGGGGGAGGGAGAGACAGAGTGGCTTGTCTGCAGAGCACCGCCATTTCGCAAAACCAGATTGTGTACTGACACAGCGCCATTGCAGCAGTTTTCCACTAGATGGAGGGAGGAGTGACTTGAAGGCTAGTGGACTGGCATATGGATAGTGCTGCTAGGAGACAGAAGGCTCTCCAACGCACGGTCATGATTAAGTAAGGTGTGCGCAAGAGCCTTGGCAGGCAAAGTGATATGGCAAAAATTTGAGAATGTACAGATTCAGCGTTAAGTGTGAAAAAAATTCCTCAGGAGTATATTTTCTAGAAACAGAGGGGATCTTGATTGTTAGACATGTTATACTTCTTCAATCCTAACACTGCATTTTAAACCAAATGTCTATCACAACACATTGGGGCCTTGCTCACATGTTTGTGACAGCTACAGTGCAGCTACTTCCACTTTCTGTAGAAAAGTAATCATTAGCGTCAGTGGCAAGAAGCTTGATTACTCCTGATGAATCAGAAGTAATATAGGCACAAATTAAAATAATACAACTATAATACAACAATGTTATTTCAATTCAAGGATTCAAGGAAGCTTTGTTGACATTGCGAATATTATGCTCATGCCACAACCAAAATGCTTTCTTAACAATAATGAGCAGCCAATGAAGGAAACTTAGCATCTTACACTGACATATCCACTACTGGGTGACCCAAGAATGATAATGGTAGATGACAGACAGTCACAAAAACATCATCATTGTACAGGAGGACGAAGTAGCTCTACCACCACCCCTGCCCTCCCTTAAAAAAAGTTAAATCAGGTGAGTGTCAGCAGAAACAACAGTGGTAAAGCACAACCACTGCTCCCTTTTCATTTCTTCCTCGATTCCTCAATTTCACAAACCCAGAGAATTGCATCCTCAAACCAACCCAATGAATGCATGAGGATGCATCATACCTGCTTTCTCTCTACAGCTTCCATTGGGAAAGAGGCATTAGGGAATAAACTCTTAGAGGGACAGGGGAGGGAAGGAAGGAAGTGGGTGAAGATAAAGCAACAATATCTTGGACAGATTGTCCCCCTCTTTCACCCACTTTCCCCCCATATTCACTTTTAACAATCATGTGACCTGCTTGCTCCCACTGCCCGCCCTCTTCTTCTGACTGTTCACCTACATAGGGCATGCTCAGACGGTCACATGACTAGGTTCCCTATAAATTCAAGACCTTGATGCCAGCAGGGACAAATATTAATTGACACAGATCCATTACGAGCAAAGACCAACATACCCAAACATTGAGCCATCTGTTTTTATTTAAGGAATGATTAAGAGGAAGAAAATGACCAAAAGCTCAGTTGTCAAGTATGTTGGCTCAATTGCTTAACACTTATTATAAATATGTCAAAAACTGATTTGATTATTCTCTCTCTAAAAAAATCCAAGGGATTAACAATTTACAGTGCATTTAAAAAAATGCAAAACAAAAATCAAAGGCAAAATACACATTATGCTGAAATCTGAAAATCTCTTTTAGACACCTACTGAGGCACGCAACAAAGGTGTCTAAAAATAATTTTCTAATTGACTAAAATAATTCTCTAATTGACTTTCCTCCATCATGTCCAAGCAATCCAACTTTTGATGAGGTTTATGGCTATAAACCCTGGTTGTGTCTGTGTTCGCAGATGGCGTTTGATGTTACCATTGCAAGGCACAATCTGCAAATAAACATGTCATGTCTTATACAAACTAACACCAGGTCAATTGTAACATTATTTTATCTCTGTTGACTAAACTTTATTTGACAACAACTACTGCATGTTTTTCTGGTTCCCAAACGTAAATTATACGCATTACAGTCATCTACCCGACCAGAATATGTTGTGCATGTATCAGTATTTGGGATTAGAAATATACTGCACGATAAATTGTATCATCTTTATGAGATTGCGCTGTCTGGAAAATTATTAAACGTTATTGCCTTAACCCCCGCACACTAGTATTAATGCAACGAAATAGTACATTGTGAGTGTAAGCTTACGCTGCATGTTTACAATGTGATTGTGTGTGAAGCTCAACCTATTCTGTTGAATCTGACTGCATCATTTATTATCGGAGCAGAGATCAACGCAAATACAGTTTAGTGTTAACAGTGTGCGCCGTAGATTAACTTTGTTTTCACTGAAAACATTCAAATCAAGTCAGCCACTTAATAATAAATAACCATTTGAAAATATGTCAATTTGTCTACCTTCTGCTAGGTGGCAGAGCTGCTAACAGCTAGCTAAACAGCGGCGTACAAATTGACCACGAATAAGCCTACGACACATACCAAACATTATTGGCATAAAGACAATAACTGGGTATAACGGCGAATATTAAATGTCAGGGTATTTATTTTGGAAGCTTTATTTTAAACCGCCATGAAGCTACCAGCACCGGGACGCTGACGTTATTTCAGGAACATGAATGAGAACCCCATTAAAACCAAGCTATAACGCGGCCTCTTAAAGTATTCATGTTCCGGGGCGTAGCATCTTCCTGCACATTCAGTTAGCAGAGCTCCGGTGCAGCACAAAAGCACAGACAGTGGTTGAAGCTGCTGCTGTTACCGCCGCTGCCGTTCTGACTTCGGCCGCGGGAATTTCACCACAAACCGGCACCACACTACCCATGAACCCACCGTACACATTATAGAAAAGTAGGGGATTCACAATAAGCTTCGCGCCCCGTGGTTCTAGTTCTACCGAAATCAGCGGTGAGGGGAAAATTTATCCTAGAGAAAAAGAGAATAGAGGAAATCACTCCAACACTCACCTCGGTCCTAACCGAAGCCATGATGCCTGTTTCTCAACTCCCGCCCACGTAGGATGACGTCAAATTTATTGATTTGCAGATAGCACACCAGTACATAATAAAACAATAATAAAAAAAACAACAATAATGGAAATTAAATTATAATGGTACAATACAAAAATAATTAACAATCAACACTATACACTCTTTTACCTTCTTTTTCTTCAGCATCTAATCATACAAGAATTGTCTGTAAAGATGTTATGTAGATTATTTCTTTCTTTCTATTTTGTTATTGTTTGTCTGTGTTTGTTCGCCAGATACAAATTTACAGTGGTTGCCTATTAGTCAAGAAACCAGAGAGTTCTATAAGTTCTATAAGGTTATCACTGAGGTCCACTGAGCATGGCCCTGTACCCACTCACTGCAAGCTCCCCACTGCTCACTTTAGTAATGAGTTAAATGCAGAGGTCAAATTTCTTTGTGTACAGTGGCGTGCATCAAAATGTTACAATGAAAGAGATTGCTTTCCTTCCTTTCCTGTATACTTATGTGGACAGATTGTGTCTATCATGAGAAATGGTTCATGTCATACAAAAAGTGTATAGCCAAAAAATGTCTGTACATAACTTACGACATATGTGTGTAATAAAATTTTGGAATGTATTCTGTGTGTGTAAATTTTGTGTGTGTCAAGCAAAGAAGAGTGCGTTTCCGCAAAGCACGTATTGTGGCTTACTACTTTTAGGGGCGGAGACAAAATTATGATGTCCGAATCCTTGCTGCCCGGCTATGTCAAGTACACACGTGATCATTTATGTACAGAAATGTTTTAGTAATACACTTTTTGTAATTCATAGTCATTCCAAACAGTCATTACAGTCACAAAAAATCAATGCATCACACATTATGTGCTTCAGATAGAGTTGACTGTGATTATACACTTGGCCAGTAGGTAGTGTGAACCCAAGTGGTTCGAAGCCTCATGGCTCAGGCTTCATCCTGAATCACTTTCCGAAGCAGTCATGTGACACATAATTTTGGCCCCTCCCCTAAATGAAGCAAGCCCGGATAGGCGCTTCGTGTGAACAACCCCGTCTTTGCTCGAAACACGATTTGAAGCCTCCACACATCCCGTATCACTAGTTGGAACAAAACCTGCAGCCACAGCAGCACCTGAGGAACGACTTTGACACCCCTGCATCAGAGGATATATAAGAAAATCTAGATTATATAGTGTAGGTATCTACAGGTCAGTGTCAATTGAGGTATTTGTGAGATGTGCTTCCAGCTTATAACCTCCTCCAATGTTCCTGGCCTTGCGTGCCTTTCACCTGGTCTCCTGAACTCAAAAAATGTTATCTCTTGTTCCCTTCATCATAGCAGCTACAGCTTTTTTTTCTAAAAAAAATGGAGCAGACCTTTTAGCACCACTTAATAAATTAAATGATTGCAAGTCAAAAAAGGTCATTTTTTTTATTTATGTTAATCTTTGAAGTTTTTAACATATTTTATTTTAGTTGGGTTGACATAAAAATTTTGGTAATTAGACCAACTTAATTTAGTAAGTAATTCAAACTCAATTTCTTGTGTTTATTGTTTCAAAAGAAGATTCAAGTTGTAGTAACTCAACAAAATTAGCTTGATAACGTCCACCTTGAGTTAATACATTTAAGTAACCTTTTTGAATTTGCACGCGGATGTTCAGACGGTTATGCACACACACTGCGGGATTTGGCAGGAGAAGAAGCAGGCGATTTTGAGGTGAGTGTTATTTTTGCATAGGATTTTAAATGTATTATTAAGATTCTGTCTGTGTCACCATGAACTAGTTAGTTTTTGTCCAGCTTGAGTTAATACATTTAAGTAAACTCCGAGAACATGTCCGGGCAAATTCATAACCGTCTTGGACATGTTCACAGTTGATACTGAAGGGCACATACGCTGCAGGATTAGAGAAGTAGCGGGGGAGTTTGGGTGAGTGTTATTTTTGCATAAGTTTATTATCATGATTCTGTCTGTGTCACTGTGATGTACTTAGACTTTTCTGGAATTTAATGCCAATTTTGGATTAGTTGGCTCAAGTCTTAAAATATGGGATGGGGGTGCATGATGTGTACATTTGAAACCGCATCAAAAACAGTGTTGCTAAATCATTACAGGTTATGCCACGAACATAATGGACAACCGCTGCCATGTCTGTACCGAATAATAATTGCAAGGTGGTCACTGGCAAATTGGCAAAGACCTTCTCCCACCGAAGGCAAGAGTTTATTTATGAGGCCCCTTCAATCAGAGCATTATTTGATCCTATTCAGGTAAGTTTTTTTTCTTTTATACTTTTATAATATTAGTGATTGTTTAATAGCCAATTTACAATGTTTTTATTTGGCAGTTTATACCATCTTAGGCAACAACAGATTATTTAACTAGCCCTTATCACTGGCTGGTCTACAGTTCCAAGTCACCTCTATGGAAAGTGACTTCACTTGGAACAAATTACCAGACAGTTATAGTGGGTCAGTTCAGTATAGTACAGTGGTACCTCACCTTTCGAACATAATCCATTCCAGGTTGGTGGTCGAGGTCTGATTTGGTCGAGGTCTGAAATAATTAAAAAAAAAAAAACTTAAGAAATAATGTTAAACTCATTAATCCGTTCTGGCCCATATGAAAAGTCCACTTTTTTTCAATAAAATGTGTATCTAATCAGCAATTTAGTCCTAAACATATAGATGTATATTTAATATCTTTTGTCCTCCTTCATAATGTACGTATTGGCCGGCATTTTATCCAAAAAAGAACGCTCTCATCGCAAATAAAAACAGCCTTTATGCACCGGGCAAACGTGATCACGTATTTATCACCAGCCTTTTGGTCCGAACTCACCGCCTCTCCATGTCTAGTCACACGATGGATACCAGTTCTCTGCTTAAACTTTTCAAACCAGCCACGACTGGCTTTTAAAGTAAAGCCCTTTTCATCACTTCCAATATTCCCCTCGCTGCTCGTACCCGCACCAGTGAAAGGGCGAGAGCGAGAGCCTCCAGCTCCAACTCTTTTTCCTTAATAAAGATAAGCAGCAATTTTTCCATTTCATCTAGTATCTTGAATTGAATTGAGTTGAATTCTGAACGAGAAAGAACACATGCCGTTTGGCTTGACTCAGCCGAGCGCAGCTGCCCGAATGCTCTCTCGGCTCGACTCGGGTCTGTCGAAAGCTGAAATTTGGTCGAAAGTGGAGGCATGTTTTTCTCGAAAATTGTGTTCGAGAGTCGAGCTGGTCGAGAGCTGAGGCATTCGAAAGCTGAGGTACCACTGTATCTACTTTTGTACTACAGTATGTCAGAGTTCACTCTACTACAGAAATTGTCCATCTTTAATACTACAGAGAATTGTCTACAAGAATTAATTGTGTGGTTTGTCTGGTCTACAGATAATTGAGGAATTCAAAAGAATAACCACTGTTAACCTTGAATCTACATTTAAGGCCAAAGTAGACTATTGTCCAAAACTGATGGCAGTCTCATCAAGGGGAGAAGCCACAGGAGCGAGGCAGATCAAGGACATGCTTTTCAAGGTGGGAGAAGAATTTACACTTTTCTTTCGAAATGCAAATTCTTGGCAATGATTCATTTTGATAATATTCATTTACTGTAAGTATTTCACTTTTCCAGGAGATTGATGTAAGTAATCAAAGATCTAAAAGGAAATTAAATCCAAACTTGGCAGATACTGCTCCTGTACTTTTTCCTATCATATATACAAAGTCTGCGTTACACAGTGAACATTGTGTCATATGAACAAGTTGCTACTATTGACCCACATGTTAAAGATGCCTTTTAGTTTGCCATAGCTGATTTTTATTTCAACACCTGTGCTTGATTATTAACTTCATGTTGAGGAATTGAAAAGCCTTTAGATATCTAATTAAGTAAAAAGAAATAATATTGTAGTAGTTATGCATGTATTAGTGTAAAGGAAAAGGGATTTTTTATACCTTACTAATATTTTGTTGGTGTCGTGTTTGAAATTAAAATGAATAAAGACTCCACTGATAAGATCAGTAGATAGATAGATAGATAGATAGATAGATAGATAGATAGATAGATAGATAGATCTATCTACCAGTCTGTGGTTGCCAGCGTTTACTTAAGTTTTTCTAAAAATAAGGTAAAGGCCTCCCTAAGTTTCTAAAAATGAATATTAAGTCAGCAGTAATCATTAAATTCAATACATCTAACATTTCTTTTTTTTATTTTTCAAGGACACAGAAGACTTTGAGGCAAGTCTTGATGGGCCAGTGATGAAAATTGCCATCATCAGTGACTGGTCAATCCCAGGTTCTGTCCACAAGACAGCAACCATTGTGGTTGAGGGAACCAAAGTCCTGGAGGGAAAAGATATCCCAAGGTGCTGTGCTTTGTTGATGGTGACAGCAAGGAACTTAAATACACATTTGAAGTGTTTCTTGAACTTGATTGACTGAAAGCCAGTGCAAAGGAAACAAGTCTCATGAATAGTATTTTTTAAAGATTTTATTTGTTACTGTCACACTTAGATTTAATTTTGTTGTTTGGGGTTCTTAAGTCTGTTCAGAAAGTTAAAAAAAAATGTTTATAGAAATATTTGTAAGTCCACAGAGGAGTTGCTACAACTAAGAAAAATGAATGCTAAAAGTTATTGTTCTGTGTGTTATCTATTTTATTTCCATGTAGATTTTAAGACCACACAGGGTCACTGTTGTAATGTATGTTAAAGTATCTTTTGCACTAACATTTGTTTCTCAAAATGGTTATGGGATGGACGACCAAGCCTTTTGTACATGTTGAAAATGTTCATGTTAAGAAAATTGTTTGCTGCAAACAGGTTGTTTCACAATATTGTAGATAATAAAATGTTAATTTTTTGTAACAGTTTGGTTGTTGGACTAATTATTTCCTTACAGGATAAGGAAATAACATATAAAGTGTTATAAATTGAGTTTATAACACTTAAAAATGCTTTTATATAGTTCATAAAACATTATTAGAACAACTTGATTTTTTGGGTTATCAACTAAAAAGATTGCATTTAAAATAAAAGTTATTCAGTCTATGTCACTTAAAATTCCCTATACTTATGCATACTTCCCTATACTTCCCTATACTTATACCCTATGCAGAAAATCAAGTTGTAACGACTTGATAATTGACAACACATACACAGGTTTTTAAGTTGAGTGCTAATTTAAATCAAGTGAGTGGTAATTAAAAATACTTCTAGTTATAGAGGAAAAGCTAATCCACCTAACTTAATTTAGTTTGTTCTCTGGACATTATTTCATTTGAAGTTGTCTTAACTTAAACAAATCAATGGAAATGGTTGCGTTGATTTTCTTTGTTGCACTAGGGGATTCTTTTTAGAGTGTAGTTCTCTATTTTTCCCCATCATTGTACTTACATTCAGAGTTCCAAACTTCAATCCAACACTTCTTAACTTCCTCTTTTCTCTTTTTCCCTGAATCAGTCTCCCTCCTCTTCTCTGTCTCCGGCCAGCAGTAGCACTGTTAACCAATGTTTGCCTCGACCTGATATTGTCAACTCGACATTAATTCAAAGCTACTGCTACAGCTAGGGAGGTTCCAGCTCGGAGCTGCTGTCAGCTGTTCCACGCTTAGCCTCAATACTAAGCTAAACTATTGTCATTGACTAATACAGTCAATGAGTTTAACGGAGACTGCTTCAGCCTGGATCTCATAAGCTCGGTGTGGGAGCATGGTAGCCTGATTTCACCTTGGCCTTTGTTTTCCTTACTTCATCACCTTTGGAGAAGCTACACCATTTTACCACTCACTGTTTAAGTTCCTCCCATTGTGTGGAACAGCAACACCTTCCTTGGCATTGGAGGTTAAACTGTTGTATTGCATCAATGAAACCTGGATTTCATCATTCCCAAGTTACTGCATCAAGCCTGCAACAGGGGTTTATTTTGTTTTGCCGGCTGTGGTATGTGTGTGTGTATAAGTGTGGGCCCAATGAGTCAATTGAGTTCATAGGTTAGGGGATTATTATTACAAATGAGTTATTAGGTTAGGATAATTTATTTAAATGTGGAGAAATATTACACTTATTTTGGTACTTCACAGTGTTTGTTAAAGTTTAACTTTGGGTTATTCAAGTTAATGTGTTTAATCAAACTTATAATATTTTGTTCTGTTATTCTTCCATTATGTTTGTAAACCTTTAAAACCAGATATAAAACTATTGTTTATTATTGTTAAAACGATTGTTTATGTGTAAAATTATTGTTTTTTACTATAAAATTAAGTCTCATTATATGTTCTTTGTTTAACATAAAGGGTAACCTAACATCTGTTTAGTGAAGTAATATAAACGATCTATTCAAAATCATTTGTTGGGACTTGGTTTATCAGTTTAATGTACAAAATTCCAAACTACATTTAAAATAAGTACTTGATGTACTTAATTACAATTAATTAACCAAAAGCCTACTCTGTAGCACTACTCTCAGTTCTATTGAGAGTAGTGCTACATGTATTAAATATATAATACGTTATATTATATTGTATATGTATGCATTATATATGAAATATGTATGTATTACACTTAACAAAACATTTTTTAGCAAAACCCAACCCACATAACTTATAGTGGGCTCAAAACCTGAACAAAGGTTCACAGTATGCTGTAGTGTGACTTAAATGGCTGCTACCCAGCAATGAATGAAGAAGATAGGATAGAAAGGATATACCTTTTTTACAAAGAATCCTTGAAATAAGGCAAAGAACTGCCTAGCACATCTGTTGAA
>JAFBJS010000831.1:0-16733 GCA_016785265.1 Paraplagusia blochii
TACTCTGCAGTGCTCAAAACTATATACTATCCTATATATATATATATATATATATATATATAGGATAGTACTATCCTATATATATATATATATATATATATATATATAGGATAGTATATAGTCATTGGATAATATTTTCTTGAAGAAGCATGTGTTTGTTGTAAAGAAGAACATAAATCTCGATTTACAAAGCTTTCTCTAGGCCAATGTATCTCATAGTATTTTCTTTGTTGTCTGGTTTAGCCTCATGAGTAATTAATTCTACAGCAGACTGAAAAGTGTAACAGATCAATAGGTGTTTCTTACAGAAGGTGTTTTAAACAACTGTATTTTAATTAAAAACCTTAACTTTCAATGTTCTTAAAAACACACTCTGTAAATAAAAAATGTTTATACTTGACATTTTACCAGATGCATCTGCCAATACATGCAGAAAATTTTATTTTAGCTGATTACTAAAATAAAATAAAATCAAATTCAATCTTTTTCAAGTCACTCATTTATCCATGATTGGTCTTGACAGACTGGCATAGAGGGCAGTTCGTTTTCCAAGTTTAAAACAGAAACAAGTGGAAAAATGTAGGGAATGAAATGGTGTTCGGATTCATTAAAATATTTTAAATTACTTTCCACTTCAACAAGCACTGGCCTCTACGGTGATATTATCTGTGCCAACATATTCATTAGTACAGCTGCTTTCACACTACCAGATATTCTACTGTGGGTATTAGATTTTTGACACTCACAGTGCTAATTTGATTACCTGAATATCACAGAGGTCTAGTGTTGTTTAGTATAGTTCACCTTGACACTCCGATATTCTCCTATTCAAATAAGAAAAAGTCAACATAACTTGTATGACTTTTTTTGCCATGACCCCTTTCTCATGTCAACCTTAAAAACAATTAGCTCTATAAGCAAACTATTTGTCATTGTAACATTGTGATTCACACCACTGCACACAACAAAATGCGACCTCTGTATTTAACCCATCTCTAAGGTGAACAGTGAGCAGTTTTGAGCGCCCAGGGAGCTGTATGTGGGGACGGTGCCATGCTCAGTGGATCTCAGTGGTTATTTAAGGACCTTGCAGATCTTAGTCTGCTTCCTTAACCAGTGGGCCACCAACTGCCTAGTGGTTATTGAATAGGGGGCATTCATTTGTGGACATTTGATGTATTTCTTAATAATTTTAATTGATCCTTTCTACCATTTACTAACAGCATCTTGCAAATTTAACTTTTTGATACTTATCAAGTTTACTTTTTTTTAACCAGATATCCACTCAGTATATTGTATGACAACAATGTATGTTGTGACCAAAGGTCAGATATTAACAATTGAAGTTCACATTATCTGGGAAAAAACCCAGAAGTTGTATCAGTAGGTTTACATTATCAGAGGAAAACAAAAAACAAAAAGAAACGATAATCATTAATATCAGCAAACATGTCAAAAAATATCGGCCGACCAACATTATTGGACATTCCTTCCAAAGGAGCTGCATTATATATATTAGATAAATAAAAGTAAAACCGAGATCACAGATTTAGCCCTACTTTTCTCTACTATTTTTTTTTTTTTTCATACTAGGAACATAATTTGGGGAGCTGAATTGTTACTGGTAAACTAACTGGATGGGTAAAAATGATAAATGGAAGAAATCATGTAATTCGAGTTTTAAATTTAACACTTGTCTTACCTATAAGCTCCTGGCAAATTAAATCACAGAGGTGTCCTCTGTCTCAGGACACAGAAACACTATAGCATATTCATAGCAGCTGCCCTGGAGGACTTGGGGAAGGTCACAGTAAGGGACCATTCAGTGGATAATTACTCAGGCCTTTAGTATTTCCATTAAAACAGACTACATCTCTCTGGCTAAAACATGTGGCATATATATATATATATATATATATATATATATATATACACCAGTGCTTCTCAAAGTACTGAGCTGAGGTGACCCTGGGAACATGTTTTTTTTTTTTTTTTTTTTCTTTCGACACTATATATCTCTTTCTTTTTGTTTTTCTTTATTTTAACAAGGATACAATGTTATGCAGAGGTATACCTATAACTATTATAGACAAATGCTATCATTTATAGTTGCAGCGGAGAGTAAATGGTGGAGGGGCGCAAATCGTTTTCTTCTTGCAATTACATCTCTGCAATTGTTGATCTCTTGAATATATTTAACACATCCTTACCTCTTTCAAATGGCTTTATACTTTTTCTATAATTCCTCTCTTGTGTGCTGCGTCCATTTCCAGCACACAAGTCCATGTTTTAGTCCTTTTGTGTTGGCTCGGTCGTTGGCAAAGTAGTCACTGCTGGCTTTCACCACTGTGCGTCTTTCAACCTCTGGAGATCCATATTGTACCAAGGCGAGGAGGTTGGTTGTTCCTTCTTGACGATTCTATACTGTGGGGCTCTCTCTATGAGGAAGAGTTGCTAACATGTCGCTCAAACCTTCATCTTTTTTCAGCAGGGCTATGGTGGAGTTGAAAAGGAATTGGATGACCTATGAAAAGTCTTTTTTTTTTCTTTCTTTCTTTCATCTCTACTACTATCCAGCATATGCTCCACATAAGATGTCCTTCCTGATACAAGCTCCCTTCTGAAACGGCACAGGAAGAACACAGAATGTGACCTCCCCAGTAGCTGGGTTTATGGCCATTATTATAATGGATATTATAAAATATTGAAGTCTTCTACTTATGTTACTGCGATAAATTTAGAATGAAGAAACAAAATCACATCTGCCATTTTCCACTGCATATAAAAATTACCCATGCACTTGGATTAGCATATGCTAATCATGCCTGTATTAAAGACAGACTGACAAGGTCACACACAAAGGCAAAGATGAAGCCACACACGACAGTTCTGCAGGCTGCAGCACACCTCTGTCACTATGATTGATCTCCCACACCTGGCACCTCCCTTTCAGTGTGAGGCAAACCGTACAGGAGTGTGTGCACACGTGTAAGTGTATGTGTGTGTTCTGGTTTGAGTGTGGATATGTGTATATATTCTATAAGGTGAAGGTCCAGATGCTGCTCTGCATGCTAAGTTTCAGGATATTTGTTCCACCTGTTAAAAAAGTACCTGGTCAACATAGATTTGAGGTAGATGAGCATACAGTATGACGGGCATTTTCGAGAGACGTATTTCTCCCGCAACACGAAATAAAGGTAATGGAGACAGCCCAGTATAAAAAGAGAAAACCTGTCATCGTTGGGAGAAAGACGACGGATGAAATTGTGCTAATATGCATGACAAATGATAGGTCTGTGTTGTATTTGCTTTTGGATCCCAGACACCAACGAGCCCTTAAACAAACAGAAATGCTAATTCTAACACGTCTGCTCTACCCCGGCTGCCAACTGCTCACTGGATTTATCACCTCATTTGGTTAACCAGGTGCAGCTTATCAGCCCATTCCTTTCTAAATTGCAGACATTGCAGTTGCTTATTAGTTATCTCCTGATGCCTTCAACTGAGATATTCTCAATGCTTCTTGTCCCCTGTACTTGAACTGTCAGCTGCGCCCTGTTACCACACATAGGCGGTACTTCATTGTGCAAGCATCCCCGCTCCACGGTGTGTGCAGCTTTCCTCGATCACTGTATTGATTGTGTTATCTGTGCTGCAAGACTCTACACCCTTCAAAGAGTCACAGACAAGAGCAAAAGAACAGTTTCTCTCGAGGTTTGTATCATCCGAAGTGAAATTGGTTAAAGCTTCTTTTGTATTCCTTTATTCATCTTGTGGTGGAATCAGAAATGTTAGTATGGGTTTTATGTGAAGGGAGAGTATGGTATTTTGTCGGAATAGAAAGAGCACAGGTAACGTGTAGTGTAAGATAATATAACTGGCTCTGCTATCCTTTATGAGAACAATAACAAAATTTAACACACCAAGTAACCATGCCCTGGCTCTGAACAGACATCCTCTTGTTTCAGACATGATTTGGCATTGGTACATGGTTTCCATGAAAACGCTTAACGTTTTCAGGTAAGGATGAAACCATGTTTACGTGAGTGTATAAAAGCCTGCAGCAGTAGTCATGACAGCAGATGTGATTCTTTGTTAGATACATTTTCAGGAAAAAAAACAATAAATCCCAGAGATAGAGTAGTGTGTCCTGGTCTGCTTTTTAAAAAAAAAAAACATCACTGACTACAATAATCTCCAGACTGCAACCCAAATCACACTACGTCACTTTGTGTGCCTTCCTGTGGAAGTCATGTGGGTCAGGGAGGATCTACGTTGAGGACAATTCACGGGCAACCCAGGAGCTGCCAAGGGTCTGTCTTGTAAACCCTTAGTCTGCTTTGACTTTTTTCTTTGTAACCACTACCAAATATACTTAAAATGAAAATGTTTTGTAGGGGTAGGGTTGGTTGAAGTATTAAAGGCAAATTTAACACAAAATTATAACTGTAGCTAACAAAAAATTATTGATTTTTTGCCTTTTCAAAGTCAGAGTCAAAAATGCCAAATGTTCAGGACATGTTCATATAAAGCTTGATTTTTTTTGGCACTTATGCCACGATAAATAATACAATGCATAGTCTAATGGCAGTTTCCACACTTAGTTTAAATGTTTACAGTGTGTATGAGTTTGAGACAATGTACTTGTTCCTTGGAATGCAGCCAGTAGTGTTAGACTTTGAAAACCCCCCCTTTTTTTAAGTGTACATAAAATGACATCTGTGTACGTCTGGCAACATAGACCAAGGTTTGCCTAGCGACTGCTTTAGTGATTTTTATAGACTGAATACATCTGGCTACTGTTCACGCTGGTACATTTCACAAAACAAAAAACTGATCTTCCAATGGTAGAACTGTTGCATTTCGGTGTGGTGCTCAGATCTACACTAAATGTGTATAAATCTGCAAAAGCAATGAAATATATATTGATGAGAAAAAAATATATATATTTTCCTCATATCTTAGAAATGTATTAGATGGGTTATCATTATCATATATCATTAATTGGTTTAGGGAGGACATCAAACCTACTTGGATTCACTTAGTAAAATATAATTTGAAGAATAGCCCAAACATTAAGTATGTCTGCATTTTTTTTATTAAAATTCATCAAGCTGACAAGCCTGAATCCCTTGAATGTTGGTTTTGGCCTGAAGGCTGTATGTTTGTAACTTCGTATGTAAACAGTAAGAGTAATGGTGTCATGATCATAAAGAGTTTGTTTAGAATGCATGTTTGGAATGTATGGATTCTAAATGGCTTCTACTGTATATGTGGTCTGTGTGAAGCCTGGTTGATGCAATAGAAGAATCTACAGTAGTGTCTCTGAGGTTTCATTTTAGCAATTCATCACCTCTGCCAGATTAAATCCCACATTGGGGAGTCACTTAAAATCCTTGTTGAAGGTAAAACTGAAGTTCAAGACAAACAAAAATGACTTTTGTTTTGTGTGCTCATTTGCAAGTTGCTCACGATCTGTCCCTCCCGGCACCATGTTGCCCAGTTAGAGTTGCGTTCACTGTTTTGATTTTCCTATAGCTTGTTTCTGTCCCCAACTACTTGTTCTGCTCCGTGCTCTTTGACTCCTGTCTGCTCCCTGCAGCCTCTTACGCGTGTACCTTGTCCCCTAGTGATGGAAGTAACGTCTGTCACCTGTCCTAAGCCAATCTCATTTAAAGACCAATCTGACTTCCCTGCCTAGCTAATTCAGATCACTTTTGCACATTTCATTTTTATTTCGTCTCCACTTATCTTTTTAAAGACACAATACAACATTTCTCCTGCCTTCTTAGAGCTATAATTGACAATCTTAAGAGACAGGGTAACAGCTGAGAAAAAAAGTCAATATGCTGAATTAATAAACTCCCACTACAAAGGTGAGAGTAAAAAGGTCAATTAATAATAATAAGATAAAGCTTTAAAGAAGGGAGAGCAGACAAAAGAGGGTGGGGTTGCATTTTGCCTCATTCTGCAACAAAGCCAAAACTGTCTAAAGAAGCTAGTTTTGATAATATAAGATTTGGATGGATTTACTGATCCAGAGACATCACAATGTTATAAACCTTTATTCAATTTAAATAAGTCTCAAGGCGGTGTCATTCTGTTTCCTAGATTTAAAAAAGACAACAGGTAGGGTTAGGTGATTAATTTAAGTTTATTTATGATTCCGGCTCCTCACAATAATAAAAGCAAAACTATTGGAATAAAATGATTATTCTGCGAAGGGCGTGAGGTCATTGCAGCAGTACATACTGCAGCAGTGTGCTGCCTCACAGCCCCAAACAGAAATAGTGGTTTTACTTAGGTGGGATTTTTAAGAGAAGATGGGATTGGCGAACAGTGTGTCTCAGTCTGTTACCAGGAAGCACATACGTATTTTCAATTTTTTTTCTATTAAGTATGTGCACTATTTAGTAGTCCGTGTAATAAATAAACAATTACAGAGTGGTAAACCTATTGTTTTTATGATAAAGTATTTTCTTTTCATTTTGTATCATCTACTTTACATTTGTCAAACTCTGGAATAAATATGAACGAAATGCAAAAACACGTATTATACATGTAAAGGCAAGGGTTGTCAAAGATACTGCATGTGGCTAAAAACTGTATGGGGTTAATAATTAATAATTCAGAATGTTAAAAGTGAAAATGATTACAATCACTGCAAGTTAGTGAAGTTTTGTTCTTATATATTTGTACTTAAAACATGAAACATGTGGGGAAAGCCTTACATTTATTGTATTAATAGGTAATCATGTTATGGCCCTTGAGTAAGATTGTTGCGGATGGGGCCCCCTAGTAAAAGTGAAGTTGACACCCGTGACCTAAGCAGGTACATTAGCGGATGACAAACCTAAAAGTGTAATTGCACGTGTGCAAATTAGTCTCAACACTGATAAACATAGAAACCCAACTGCTTGTGTTTTTTTTTTTTTTTTTTTTTTTTCAATCTATTTTTGGTTCATTCATAAAGAATGCCTCATGGGCTTTTAACCAAAGACAATTATTTGGCCTGTTTCAGTTGATCAAGAGAGATTTAAGATCATATGAAACTATGTATTTTACTGCCAGTGCTGTTTATATGTCATTTTTGTCTGTCCCTGTTGCTGCTGTGTGCTATTCCTGGATAATTAGTGTGATCACATTGAAATGTGTCCCTGCCAATCGATCTCACTGCGTCCCCGGGCGTCTTGAGTGTATAAACCCCTCTACCTCTCTCAGACTGCTTGGGTCATTGTCTGGTGTCTCCTGGTTGGTGAAGTTAGATGAATCCGGGTAGTTCTGTCAACTCTTGGGTTTGTTGTTTTGTACTGTTCCATTTTTCAGTGCCAAACGTTTCTTAGTCCTGTTCGTGGTTTGTCCTAGTTACTGCTCCCCCCACTACACCGGTCCATTTGCCAGAGAGTTTCTGTATCTTTGCTTCCCTTGTTAATAAAACCCTGTTCCACCTGAAGAGAGTTTGCAGTGGTGCATTTAGTCATGTCTATGTTGCGGTCCAACACTGAACCGCAACAATTTAAGGGTGTGTCAGATGCATGTGCTGCTCAAAAACGCTGGAAGACTGGGACAATGAGACAATGATTATTTTAAAAAATGCAGCTTATTATTCTAAAAGGCGATTGATCAGCAAAATCTGCTCCCATTCAGAATCAGACAGACTGCCTCCACAGCTATGACCTTATTCCTCTTCTTATCTATCTATCTATCTATCTATCTATCTATCTATCTATCCCTGGAATTCCCATTTAGAAAGATTTTTTTTTTTTTGCCTTATGAGCAATTCAATATATTTGTACTTCATATCCAATACATCCATCACTAGTACTAGTCCATTGCTACTGCTAAGTACTATACATGCTTTAGATGGACACTGCATGCATTTAATACATTTATCCATTCCTTTACATGTAGGTTGAGTCAATAATATGTTGTTCTACATGTCTGATGTGTTGTAACGCCTTTACCGTAGCTCTGTGGATGGCAAAGGCATGATGGGAGTTATGGAAACAAAAAAAGTAAATCATCACATCCCTGTGCTGAGCTCTGTCTCCATCACCCACTCTGTATGCTCCTTAGTTTTGACTAAGAATAAATATAAAGGACAGGTTGTGCTGCAGATAAATAAATGTTCACAGTCGTTCCACCTGCAGCTGCATTTCCTGTTCAACACTGAGGCAGTTTTTCTTGAACTTGTAATTTTGGCTCCAAACCCAGAGTTTTAATTCCTGCCTCCCCCAAAGGGCTTCACCGCCCCCCTGAGGAAACTGAGCTCTTATCTCACTTCACAAACCCTTGTGATGCAGAATAAAAAAAAAATATTCACATGAGCATCATCAACAGCATCTGTAGAGTCTTTCACATTCACACAGTCATCTGACTGGTGATCATAACCTCCAGTGTCTGAATGCAGCTTGCAAGAAATATAGTCCAGAGAGAGAGAGAGAGTGTGCAGGGGTGATCACCTGGAGAGTAATGAATTTCTCCACTGTTGGGCCAGATGGCCAGGGGACGGCACAAGGCCTGATAATCAGCCAATTTATACTCTGGTGGTAACCCAGGCATGCAATGAGAGCAAAGAAAAAGAGGGGGAAGAAGGAAGTTTACAGGCCAGGCCGGGCTGACTGACACACAGACAGATTAGCCATGGTAGCAGGGGTATATGCACAAGCAGGTGTGTTCAGAATGAGCCACTGGAGCGTGCTTATTAGTGTATGCACGGATATGTGTGTGTGTGTGCACAGAAGACACACAGAAGGCAGGGGTGGAGGGGTACAAGTGAGAGTGAGGAGAAAAAACAAAACAAAACAAACAAACAAAAAAAGGTAGCATCAGTTTCCAGCATCAGCATGTTGTTGACAACAGCACTATCTTGACACACTGCCATCTTCCCTTTGTATGGCTCTACCGTTAAAGCCTGGAGACCTATTTACACACATATCCGTGCTTCGTCACACTGGGCCAAGTATCTGCAATGCAGTGGCTGCCATGTCTGAGTTCTGTCTAGTCTGTAAATCACCCTGAAGTCCACACAGACTGATGTTACAATAGAAGCGTAACGGATGCCCGTACATATTACAATGCATGCAGCTTCAAATACATATGCAAGAGAAGGAACGTGGCTTTCTTCTCCTCTTTGGATGTCACTATGTAAACCCCTCATTTTGCCCTTTTTTTTAAAAAAATAAAATCTCATTCTCCCATTGTCCAGACCAGACATTGTTTGGCACAGACACATCTATCAACATGGCAAAGGCACAATTAAGCAAGAGCGTTACCTCACTGAGAACCCATTCATTTAAGCCTTTCCTTTCCCTTTTCAAATAGAGAGGCTGACCCCCTATGGGAGGCATGAAGAGTGGCTGGGGAAGGGGAAGGGCAGGATGGAAAATGGCACGAACAGAAGTCACAGTCACATGGTGGCAATAACTCTTGACAGCGCTTGACAGAAAAAATAATTGAGGAATACTGCACCAACTGGTTGTTTAAGTTAAAAATAACATTACACTGAAAAATATTAGTATTTCAAAAGAATATGTAATGAAAATTAATTAATCTCCAAAGACCCATTCCATCCGCACAGACTTACTGTGGGTTCTTATTGGACAGCTGTAGGGGAGTATGGAACCACGCTGTGCAATAATGATTTCCCCCACACCAATATACCTATTGTGAATTTGACAGCAATAATCCCATTAAAAATGCTTCCAGTATAGGTAGGACTGTTGGGACAAGGAGACAAAATCTCCAAGAGGTTGGCAGATATTTTATTATTATAAAAAATGTAATTATTGATGTCAAAATAACAAGTAATGAGTGTTGATCAATACTCTATTGTCATAAACACTCATCCTACATTTCTGAGGCGATAGTGTCCCTGTTTACATCATGTCACAAAGTTCAGTTTTGGACTTGAGTATTATACCGGCCTTCTTCTCCTTTCGGCTTATCAACAATTTCCATCTCACCCTGTTCTCTGTATCCTCAACTCAAACTCCAACTACCTCCACGTCCTCCTCACCGCATCCATAAATCTCCTTTTTGGCCTCCCTCTTCGTCTCTTACCTGGTAGTTCCATCTCTAGGATCATTCTTCTCCCAATATAACCACTGTCCCTCCTCTGAACATGACCAAACCATCTTAATCTGGCTTCTGTAGCTTTTTCTCCAAACCTTCCTGTCTGTGTTGTCCCCCTGATTACCTCGTCCCTAATCCTGCCCATCCATCCATTGTCATCCCTAAAGAGAACCTCAGCATCTTTAACACCTCCACCTCCAGCTCTGCCTCCTGTCTTCTACCTATTTCTAGCGTCTCTAATCCATACATCGTGGCTGGTCTAGTTATCTTTTTTATATTCGTGTCTCATGTCTATTCTCAGTCGTTGCACATCCAGTTTTCTGGAAAACGTTTCACCTCTCATCCAAGAGGCTTCTTCAGTCTTAACTCTCATTGTGGAGGAATGATACACATAATTGGATAAACTACTACTTTATAGTTTTCCACTATTTATATATCGAGACAGTTAGTGGCCTAGTGGTTATGGAAGTGGAGTTGACTTTGCAAGGACCCCAGTTCGAATCCCCCTACTGCCAAGTTACCAGTGAGGTGTCTTGAGTATGGTCCCCCCACACTGCTCCCTGGGCACTGGCTCAGCCAGCAGCCCCCTGGACACTAAGGTGATGGGTTAAATGCAGAGGCATCATTTCCCGAAGGATACTCCCAAGGGCTTAATAGAGTTCTGAAAATAAAAACGAAATATCCTGTGAGTGAGAATAAAGGGGTGTTTCAGGTCCTTCCAGTAAGGTGGAAGGGGGTTACCTGTGAAGACTGATTGCAGTCGTTGGGTGGTAACTGATGGGTCGATGGGTCGTTGTTATTGGGGTGGTTTTGGTCACATGCCTCTTGGATGTGCAAAGCTGGTTGTTGAGGGTGCCTTTAGGGTATTGTCCCCAAATTGGCTTTGTAAGTGGGTGAAAGGTTGTATCTCAAACTACCTCTTATGTTGAGGAATTTCCCAGGTTGACAAAATTGGCTTCTTTTTTAACTCCTTCAAACCATTTGTTTTTCCGGGACACTATTTTAAATGTCTTGGTCCTCAAAAGAGTGATTGGTTGCCTCCAAGTGTAGGTGGATGGCTGGGTCCTGACCTAAGGAGTTAGCCCTCCTGTGTTGGGTCATGTGCCTGTGTTGCGGCTGCTTGGTCTCCCCGATGTAGAGGTCCGCCCACTCCTCACTACACTGAATGGCATAAACCACATTGTCCAGCTTATGTCTTGGAATCTTGTCTTTGGGATGAACCAGTTTCTGTCTCAGGGTGTTACCTGAATTGAAAATCCGCCCAGTTTTTGTCAGAGATCCCTGCGACTTATGGAATGGCGACATTACCATTCTTGTTGTGCTCCCTCTCTGGAGGCGTCTTCTTCTTCTGTTTCTTAAGAGGCCCATTTGTGATAACCACTGTTATCAACTGTTAATATTTATTTAGTTTGAGTCATTGATGAAATTTGTTCAAGGTTATTTATTAAATTCAACAGCTTTTAAAATAGGATACCTAGGAACAGAATGAGTCATTGTCCAATATTTGCTAAAACATATGGGCCAATCGGTTGTTTCCTAAGCTTAATTAACTTCTTTTGTTAAAAAAATAAAATAAATAAATTGACTTTTTTACCTTGAGCACCTTTTTTTCTTCTCATTTAAAACAACCAAACAACAAATGCTGAAAGGATTTATGTTATGCTGTTAGATATGGACAAATGGCAACATTTGCGCTTTGTTATAAAGTACTAGGAAAATAAAACACGAGGAAAATACATATTCGTTTCAGCATGTGTATTCACAACCGTTAAAAAAGTCAAGGGTCACCCAGACAATTCCGTATTCCGTTCTGTGAAAAATCACACTTCAGTTTGAGTCACACTGCTGTGAGTATTTGAAATTAAAATATAGTACAGCCATTGACAAGGTAAGGAATAATGATTTGTATTTCAAAGTACATAATTAATTTCTTCAAAAGTTGCTGTTTTCAAAGAGTCCTCCATTTGTAGCAATGCATAACTAACATGACTGTACAAGGGTTTTCTAATCATCCATTCGCCTTCTGACACAATGAGCAAACACGTACCATTAAAACACTGGAGTGATAGTTAATGGAATTGGTCTATACACAATGGAGATGTTGCCCTCAAAAAACAGACATTTGCAGCTAGAATAGTAATTTACCACAACAGAAAGATGATATCTGATTTATTACATGTTATCTTCACTAAAAGAACAAAATATATATAGAGTGACCCCAAACCTTTTGACTGGTTGTATGTGTGAACATAATCATGGGAGTGAATTATTCTCATTATGTCCACATTGAGGTTATACTTAAAACGGAAATACTCTGTATTACTGGCTTTAGGAAATATTTTCTACTAGAAGATGACTGAAAGTCAATTATCGTCATAGAACACCGTTGCTGAATGGTGCTATGCTGTGGAACCTGCAGGCTTCTGGATACAGTTTGCCGGCCAGTACTGCTATAAGAGAGTACTATTGTTAACTCAAGGTGTAAAATGCATTGCATCACTTGTTCAATACCCAGAGGTATTGGTGGAATCTAAACTGTTATTCATGACATGGAATATACCAACCAATTTTGTTAAAGTGGATTTCTGTCTTTGGATATTTAGATTTCTCTGCATCATTTGACCAGCTGTCTAAAGATTTTTTTTTTATTTTTTTGCATTCTTTTTTGCAATGTTTCTGCCTTTCATTATCTCATTTCAGCACATTTGTCCTTGGCTCTATTTCCATTTCGACATGAAAGGATGTATTCTTTGGATCCCAGTGGAAGAACACATGCTGGGTCAGATTTTGGTGGTTTTCAGGGAGGACTGTCTTTTCAGGGTATTGTGAAGCTGCTGGCCTTCAATATTCTCATTGTTAAAAGCACTTGTATGAACCCAGACAACCCTCACCCACGGCTAGTGTTGGCTATTTTTTTCTTTTTATTTATTCTCTACAATAGCAGTTGTCAATCGGCGAGACCTGTACATCCTTCTGGGTGGCGCCAAAGGCACAGGTACATAATGACGTGAAATTATTTGCTATTGCAGCTCCTTGGATTTTAATCAGCTATCTAGTAATTAAAATCACGTCTTGAGATGAGAAACACTGTTGACCGTAGCAGGCATTTTTATTCATGCAAGTAGGTTCAGGTCTGACTTGCTGTGGTAATTACAATCACATATTCTCCAGGTTATGGCTCTTATTAATAATGCGTCCAACAGGCTTTCGACAATAAGGGCCTTTAAAAAAATATAGCTTTGCTACACCTGTGATAATGTATAACAACTTGGATAGCATTGTATTTTTAACTAAAATTGTGCTGCATCAGTGTGCTGGGCCCCACCGCCATTATAAATAGAAAGCTTTATGCAAGGGCATGGGAAAGTAAATGACTGGACAGCAGTGATTGTGTGCCTACTTATCACGACCTTACAATATTTTATCATTTTCATAAACTGGCTTTATCAATTTAATTGAAATATTAGTAAAGCAGGAGAAAAAAATAAAATATCATTGTGATACACATCACTGCACTCAGAGCAACTCATTGGTAACCTGGCAGCTGGTGGATTCGGACCTGCAACCCTCCGACCCATGTTCGGTAGCTTAACTTAGTGTTAGGCAGTTTTAAACCGTCAGTTAAACTAAAACTGTTTGGTACCGATGTGTTTTGCACTTTGGTGACCGTCTTTTATCTGTAACTCTTTTTGTTGCCAATGCTTGAAACAGTCACCTTTTTACCAGGGTGATCTGTATGCAAAACTGCACACTGGATCAGCAGAGAGGAGAGCCCTCTCTGAACTGTCCTGCAGTTAAGAGGAAGTGCAGAGTCCCTTTAACTTTCTCCTTGCCTCCTTTCAAAGAGAGAAAGGTTGTCACTAAATTATTAATCAATGGACCAGCTCAAATTTACTCCATCCTGTTAATAAATCAGTGCCTTTAGAATAATTAGTCTATCTCCGGGAAATAAAGCACCAGCATAGTGTTTGATTTTTTATTTTTTTTTTTTACCAAACTTATTTAACAAAAAAATATTTTGCATAATTAAAGCTTTGCAGTACGAGCTTTCTCTTAACACACCAATACATACAACATTTTCTCTACCCTTAACAAATGACTTGATGATGCAGAAGGAATTTACCTTCTTTAACCATTAAGCTACCATCACCCAGCTATAATGATATAGGTTGGTATCAGAAATTATGTCTTTGGGCAATATGAATATGCAGTAATCCCTCCCTGTATCTCAGTTCTCCTTTTGGTCCAACAGTACACTGTGTTTTTTTTCTTTTGCTGAATTTTGCTGTATTGTGGAATTTTAATATCTTTCTTTCATAATATTTGTGAGAAAAAAAAAGCGTTTTTAACCTACCATCTGAAATTGCAAAAAAATCGAATGCTAAAAACTCAGCTGGTAACTTTGTTCACTTAGAAGACCTTGAACACAGCACTGATCATGTTCTAATGTTCCAAAAGCTGATTGGCACATGCAACGTTTCATCTTTGCTCCTTCCTCATCCCCATCCCTTCTCCCTCTGCCACTTGTTCATTTTGCTCTGTATCATTATTGCTGTAAAGATTGTGGACATTAGTCTTCCATATTTTAACACCAAAGATTGTCTCGTTAACTAGCATCTATTTTTCTCTACAATAATATTTGTTCCTGTGTAGTCCCAGATTCCGACCTCTCCACCTATCTGCATTGCATTTGCATAGTTACATAGTATTTTTATATTTTAATTTTACTAATAGTTAACGCAAATATATACAGTCATTTTACAATATTACCATGCCTTTTCTTTGCAATTTTTTTTTCCCTATCTCACACAAGGTCAATGGACAGGGCAGTACAGTACAGAGCAGTCAGTGCTGCCCTGTACCCAAATCACACTGCTCCATACTGTGAGCCTTACTGTGGGTGGTGAGCAAACTGGAAATTTTGTAGGTCAGGACGGTGCTATGCTCAGAGCACCTCAGTGGCAACCTGGCAGCTGGTGGATTCAAACCTGAAGCCTTGCAGACCAACATCCACATCTTCAACCGATAGGCCACCACTGCTTTTTGTATCAGGCATTCCTAGCTGTTCAATACCTGTGATATAGTATTATACTTTACTATACTATATATAACTTATAGTTTAGTTCAAGTTAAAAAAAAAAAAACAAACACAGTCCCACTTATTTCCTGGAAAAAATGTTGTTTGCAGCTTTTGTTTACCATCAGTAACATGCAAGACAAGATTAGACTGAGTAGCAATGCGAATACTGAGGAAAATATATATATTTTTTCCAAACCCATATCTACAGTATACATTATCCAACAATTATTTTTATCCAGACTCCAGATATTTTGAGTCAGCTGATTAACATTCTGCATCTTAGACACTGCTATTGTTGTCACACTAACCTACATTAGATGTTACAAAAGACATTTGGGAGTTGCAGAGAGCAGACATGCAGAACAATCTGAATGCCCCCACACTGCACAGTCTTTGAAATAAAAACCAAAGATAAGGCATTAAAATTGAAAAATATCAAGATGGTGCAGAGCGTTTTCTTTGAACGCAGAGTAAATAAGCCAGTGTAAATAGGTTTCCGTTATCTGCACTCATACATTTATTCATTGGCTTTTACAACTGTATTTGGTTCAGAGTTTTTGAAGTATGCTGTTGCCAGTCTTAGCTACTATTGGTCTGAGGGCAGTATTTCTCTAATGTGTATATATACTAAAGCCCGCAGTAGATGGAAGAAAACAGACAAGCCATCTGCAAGGAAAATGATTCAAGCTCTATCTGTGCTACATATAGTACCAGTTGGACATTTGACTTTTTTTTTCACATGACAGTTAGTACAAAGACAAACAATTACTTGTTCCCCCAAGCTACTTTGTAAGATTAAAAAAAATGTACAGAATACAAACAGCCCCTGGCCTTGTAGTAGGTGGAAAGCTGTCAAGTGGGGATCAAATAAATGTGGAACAATTTTAAAAACGTGCAACCATATTAAATAGAGACACTTGCAATAGGCAAAAGACAGGAGGCAGAACTGGAGGAAGCAGAGTTAAAGATGATGACATTCTCTTTAGGAGTGACAAGGATCGGCAGGATCAGGAATTAGGTCATTTCAGGGGCAACAAAGACAGGAAGGTTTGGAGAAAAAGCTATAGAAGACAGATTGAGATGGTTTGTTCAGAGGAAAGACAGTGAATACATTGGTAGAAAAGTGATCCTAGAGATGGAGCTACCAGTTAGGAGATAAATATGAAGGCCAAGAAGGAAGTATATGAGCGCAGTAAGGAGGAACATGGAGGAACATGGTGTCAATGAAGAAGATAAAGAGAACAGGGTGAGAGGAAAAGGATGATTTACTGTGGCAACCCCTGAAAAATGGAAAAAGGGAGAAGAAGATGCATAACCATATTCAGAATAATTGAGAACATGTATCTCTAAATATACCAACATAAATTCTGCTGCAGAGTGTGTTTTTATAGGGTGTCTGTGAAGATTCTCATTTATCCAGGTCATGATATCCAAAAAGAGTTTAGATGATAGAGCAGCTGGACTTCTTGGAAAGAAGAAGTCCAGTTCACAACTAAACCCTTTTTGGGTCTTATTATAGGGTATGACAGAAATGCTATCACCACCAAAAAATGTTGTATAGCCTTTGGTAGTGCTAAAT
>JAFBJS010000832.1:17517-31121 GCA_016785265.1 Paraplagusia blochii
AAAATATTAATAAAAAATACTCACTTCCAATTCCCTTTGGAATACAGTGCACAAAAGTGTATATACAGTGTGTATATATATATATGTATATATATGCATGTATATATGTTTATATGTATATTTATATACATGTATATATATATATATATGTTTATATGTACAGTATATATGTACATATACATGCATAAAATGGTAATGGTATTGGTAAAATGAATAGGAAATTGAAGAAAGCGTTGTGATCTAATAATTTCCTTCCATGTCTGCACAGTAAATATATATATATATATATACATATATATATACAAAAAACACAAAAATATCTTCTACTGTCAGCATATCTTCTACTTTCAACAATTTCCATCTCCCCCTGTCCTCTGTATCCTCAACTCTGACTCCACTTACCTCCATGTCCTCCCTCACTGCATCCATCAATCTCCTCTTTGTCTCCTACCTGGTAGCTCCATCTCTAGGATCATTCTTCTCCCAATGTATCCACTGTCCCTCCTCTGAACATGTCCAAACCATCTCAATCTGGCTTCTTCCTGTCTGTGTTGTCCCCCGATTACCTCGTTCCTGATCCTGTCCAATCGGTTATATCAGATATCAATCAGATACCACCAGATATAGATCTCATGATAGTTGCCGTTGCGTGACTCAGATCATATCGTAAATTGTTATAACTAACTTGCAGACTGAAGGCTTGTCTGACGTAATCAGTCTCCGCACTGTAAAGTTGTCGGATGAAAATCCTATAGATTCCTCGCATGAATAATTGACAACGTGACTGTGGTACAACTTCTAATGAAAAAGTAATGGCACTCTAAAATAAAATATCCGGGTCCATTGATTAGTGCGGCGAGCTAGGCTGAATGAAGTGAGAACAACATCCTATTGAACGCATCACTGATGATGTAATGGACGTTAAAATGAAGTAGCTAACAAACACACACAATAACGCAAGAACTATTAGTATTGATCCTTAACAAGCACCATATGATACGCCATTTATTTTACATGTGTTGCGAAAGAAATCGACAAAATCCGATATTACCAAAAATAGTGAAAATATTTTAGCAAGGGTCGGCAGTGGTAGCCTAGTGGTTAAGGGAGAGGACTTGGGTCTGCAAGGCTTCATGTTTGAATCCATCACCAGTTGCCAGGTTGCCACAGAGGTGCTCTGAGCATCCAGAACCACATAACTTCTTGTGGGCTCACCACCCACAGGAAGGCTCACAGTATAGTGCAATGCGATTTGGGTGGCGCCAGCTGCGGCTGCAACCCGACGACGGACAAGCGGATGAAGATGAGTGAATTTTCGCAAGATATCGGAACCAACAGCCTGAGTGCTGCAGTGATACACTTGTAGTTCTCATGCCTGCCACTAGGCCACACATCGGATGCGCTCTATATACTTAATTCTATCAGGATTGTGGTGAGCCAAGATCCTGATGGATCCACCAGATGGAGGATGACTGTGAGCGTGTGTCCTATTGACTGTCCTGCCTGCGGTCCATATTCATTTCCTACTGTAGATGCCTGGACTATGATAGGGAGGATCATGTTTTCTACAATCTTCAGCAGCACAAATATATTATCAAATAACCTGTATAAGAGTAAAACAATAAGTACATTAAAATCCCAGCACGGTGAAAACAGTGTGTTTTACTGCGCTGTTTAAGTGCATTAAACATTAACATATGTCTGTTTTCACTGCAATCTTTCCCCCTATGGGCTTATCTGCGGCACTGCGCTTGTCTTATAGATATTGTGAGTTTAAAGTTGAGAAAAAAAAGAAAAAACTGTATCCACCGCCCACACCATTCAACCACTGTGAATCACAGTTCATCTCTGGGAGTATTTTTTGTCTTTGCATGGACACACTCTGACTCTCTCTCTCTTTCTATGTCTCTCTCTATCTCTCTCCATCTTTTTCTCCTTAAAAAACACAACAACAACTACAAATCACCAGGTTCCTCTCGTCACCATCATGTAAAAATATCAGTTTCTGCGCCAACAGAACCTCCACCCAGGTCCATTTCCACCTGGTGGTGGTTTCTATTTCTAGCAATTTTTTTTTTTTTTGTCCAATGTTCTTTATCAAACTCCCAGTCAATCCTGATTGTTGCCTTTACCGTTTATTTATTCAATCCTGTAACATATTAAAACCTCCTGAACACCACCTTCCTCCTCCAACCGCCGCCCCTCCTCCTCCTCTTCACTCTCTTAAAAAACTCTTCAGGATTTTTTTTTTTTTTTTTTTTTTTTTTTCCTTCTTTCCTCCTGAGCGAATCAGGCTGTGACGGGCGCAACCGCACTGGAGTGGAAGTCACGTCGTGCTGGACTGGCGCGAGATCCTCGCACGGTTCACAACTCAAAGGAGCGCTGACTCTCGCCTTTCGCGTCCCGCTCTTTGCGCGATGGGAGATGCTGATCTTAAAAGTTGACGTGGGATTTCTCATCGTGGGCTGTTTGCGAGGCATGGCTTTCGTTTTAACTTGCTTATTCCTGGCATGGTGAGTATGGCAACTCTTCCCCGCATGTTCCCCGCACTTTTACGCACGGCTGGCGGGGACTGTATGGCGGACTGAGAAGTGGAAGTGTCCACGTACTGTATGTCCAAGTGTTTGTTGTGCTGTGTCGTGGAGGGGGGGACATGATTTTTTTTTTTTTTACCAGTCTGCCTACCCTTTTGTGTGTGTCCTCCAAGTTATAGTGTGAGCACTGCTTGGGGAAATCAACACGGTGACACCAGTATATACTTGGATAACATTACACGCATATTGGACAGATTATTGGATGGATATGACAACAGACTGCGACCTGGATTTGGAGGTATGGCTATGAAAAAAAACACCCATTATTTTAATAATAAAGGATAGAATTGAAGTCTCTTAAGTTTCCCCCAATGGTGAGAACTGCAGTGTCCTATTTCAGTGGACTAACTGTAAAGTGAGTTTAAAATAGTCACGCCATTTTCTTTTGTGTAATGATACATGATGTTATTATAAAGCTGTTGGGCTCAACGCATGGAAATGCATCCAGGGGATGGTTTTACCTTTAGTGCTTTGAGTGCTTTACATTACATAAGACCAGGATGCCTTAACTACAACTTCATTTTTGGCTCAATGTGAAACGAGTCCTATTTTTTTTTTTTTTTGCTCCAGGTCCTGTTACCGAAGTCAAGACCGACATCTTTGTCACCAGTTTCGGACCAGTCTCAGACGTGGAGATGGTACGTGGTGCATGCCAAGAGATGGGAACTCTTCATTTCATGACTTGTCAGGATTAATGAAGAGGAAAAAAAAAAATATATATATTTTTTTTTTTTACAATTTTCTATATTGTGAAATGAAGCTGTACATCATGTTTTTTTTCACAGTCTATATTATTACAGCCTTTGGGCAGGATGTCATTAGTGCAGCTTAGGATTTTAATCTGTTCGACAACTCCCCCCCTTGCCACTCCTCCCGCCCCCTTGGAAAGAGAGAGAGAGAGAGAAAAAGATCCGGCTGATGTTGGGACAGGATAGGCTGAGGACTCCTGTCATGGGATAGACAGAACTACAGTGTTGTCCTCTGTAATGTTAGGCTTTATCGGGTTTAGATACTGTTTCATTTCACTGAGGCCCATAGACTCAGGCTGATGTTAAAGGCTCTTAAAGCTTCCACTTGATCTAAAAGCATCCCTGATGATATTGTTGACTTACTGCTGAAAGTGAATATGAAATATTCAATAGCGTTTTTTTTTTTATTAGACGTCTTAATCAATAAGTTTAAAATCCTGCCGCACACTTCATAGTCAGTTTTTTTTTATAAATCATACATTTTTCGTTTTTTTTTTTCAGTCTTTAGATCCAAAAATCTTACGGCTCGGTGCTGCTGCTTAAAAAATTCAATAAGACGAAGATTTCCTTCGGCTCTGTTGGTTTTTCAAATTCCCAAATATGCGCAAAACAAACTTCTACATTCACTAGCTTTGGCATCAATGAAGAGTATTCCAGAAATAGAACTGAGAAAATCCATCCATGTGTTCCACCCAGCACGTTCCAACTAAATCATGGCTCACACTCCGATCCGCCGATCTGCCATTAACTCAGGGGGTAGTGGTGATAACAACAACTGAAGCAGGACCAACAGGGAAGTCAAGGGTGGTTGTAGCAGTGATAAGTTCTCCACCCATTCTCTCAAACAGGAGTACACCATGGACGTGTTCTTCCGTCAGACATGGATTGACGAACGCTTGAAATTTGAGGGTCCCATCGAGATACTGCGACTCAACAACCTCATGGTCAGCAAGATCTGGACGCCGGATACTTTTTTCCGGAACGGCAAGAGGTCCATCTCTCACAACATGACCACACCCAACAAGCTGTTCCGCATCATGCAGAACGGAACAATCCTCTACACCATGAGGTAAGATTCTTGGACGGTTGACATCATCCTCAGCCAACAACGGACCTGAGAAGCAAATACAACAAACAATCGTCCAAGAATTTTGTAAAAAAAAAAAAAAAAATGAAGAGATTCCAAAAATTTTTTGACATGTTCCATCTGAGACTAAAAACAGACCTGGAAAGAAAATCAAAAAACAAGAGAGCGGCTCTGTTCCAAAACAACATATGTAGGACAACAGAGACAAGTCAGAGATGCTGATGGCACAAAAGTGTGTCCCTTTCCTGTCACCCCATAGAAAAAAAAAAAAAAAAGATTTCCTTTTGACTTTAACACCGTTCCATTTTAAGAACTTTTAATTTTGCAAGGCAGCAAATTCCACTATCTTTTATGAGCTTCAGTTGAAGACACACATGGTTCGGTTTGTCCACTGTTGTAGAGTTGACAAACCCCCTGAAGGAACACGGCCTGAAAGATTGGTCTCACATCTTTAGTCACTGAATCAAATATAAATCAAACGTGTCTTTCAACTGCTGTCTTTTCTGACAGATTAACTATAAATGCCGAGTGTCCCATGCGTCTGATGAACTTCCCGATGGACGGCCACGCCTGCCCGCTCAAATTTGGGAGTTGTAAGTCATTTTTATTATTATTTTTGTGATTATTTCTATGAAGCTCCACTGACGGTGGTGATTTTTAAAATGCTTCCTACAGGTCATGAGGGGAACTGCAAGTGACCTGCAGATACTTTAATGCAAAAATTCAGATTATTCCGAATTGGATTGTGAGTCCAAATGTGTCAGCTATAATACAGTTATCGTTAGAAATGTAAGGAATAGTGTTCTGTAAAAGGATGGAAATAGAGTCCTGTCAGTAAAGAGTGAAGTATTTATAGAATAACAGGCTTACGTTTTTTTTAGGAGACAGGGAAAAAAAAGATAAAATCCGGCCTATTTTTATAGATGATATCTTCTATTTTAGCCTCTTATATATTTTTATTGTAGGCTATAAGAAAATAAAGAATTATTTTACATACAAGATACATTAAACCTGGTATTTGTATGAAACTAATACATTTTATTAAATGTATTAATATGTGGTATTTATTATTAAGAGGTATAAAAACAATGTATTAATTCAAAAATAATATAAAATAATAGAAATAATATTAAATATATAATATATAAATAATATTATAAAATAGATTAAAATGAATAAAACAGTGTACACCCTATATTTAGTAGTATAATGAAAAACAAATTATTTTTACTGTTTATAAATACTAAAAAAACCTGTCCTTTATCTTCGTGACCAGATGCATACCCAATAAGCGAGATCGTTTACACGTGGAAGAAAGGTCCAGAGTCTTCCGTGGAGGTCCCTGAGGAGTCGTCCAGTCTGCTGCAGTACGACCTAATCGGTCAAACCGTCTCCAGTGAGAGACTCAAGTCCAACACGGGTGAGTAAGACTCTTAAAATAAGGTTCTCTCTGCCCGTTCGCAGTTCTGATACATTTTTTTTTGGGAGAGAAGTTTGGTGAGTCATCCCTACTCTGTGGTAAAGTCTCAGTGGAGGTTCTGCTGTCCTCTGTCTCAGGTGAATATGTCATCATGACCGTCCACTTCCACCTTCAGAGGAAGATGGGATTCTTCCTGATCCAGACCTACATCCCTTGCATCATGACCGTCATCCTGGCTCAAGTGTCATTCTGGATCAATAAGGAGTCCGTTCCGGCCCGAACTGTCTTCGGTAAAAAAAGAAAAAAAAAATATATATATACATATTTATAATTGGTATTTAAAGCTTTACTTGAGTTTTGAGTCTCGTAAACTTCTTCCTTTTTAAAAGCAATTGCAACTTGAATATCCTGGCGTTAACGGCAGATTTTTGTCATTTATTTTTAAAGTTAAAACGCAGACTTCTTAGTTCTTGTTTTGCATGATTGCAATCACTTACAGGGAGGGAATAAAAAAAAAAAAAGAAGGAAATGGAAATGAGATCACTGCTGCGAAAGAGAGCAGGACGCCTCGGAATCCTGAAAGCTGCAATTTTCAAAACTGCATCAAAAATTCAACTTTTTTTTGAGGTCAAGCGTATTCAATCCGTCAACTTTTTCAGTTCCCGACACTCAATCCGCAGTGCAGCCTTAAAAGTAATACATTATAAGATTAGATTCTTATTATTTTATATATAGATTGAACACGGAAATGGAGCGAGGCGTGGAGCGGTGGTTGGTGTTGGTGGTTGACTTGGCTGCTTTCAGAGCACTCACAGGTTCCGCTTACTCACGTTACATCACGCTACAGTTGACACAAAGCTCTAGCCCGAGGAGCAGAGAGGGTGGGAGTTACCAACAAATAGAAGGAGAGAGAGAGGGAGGAAAAACCCTGGATGAGGACGGAAGAAAAGACACGTGGGATATTGTGTAAAAACTGACGTGACGTTTATTCCTTTTGCGATTTTTCAATAATCGGAACGCGGTGCAGCTGGTCGTAGCGATACTTTTGCCCCACGGAGATCATTGCTCTGTGATTGCAGGAGGTCCAGCACTGGAAGGAGTCTGAAGTTTGTGCCCTGTGGGTGTTTGTAGGTCCTGGTCCAAGTTTGAAAGAGAGACAAAGAGGTAGAGAAGAAGAAAGGGGGGTTGGGAAAGAGAAGAGGAAAGATGGGAGGATGGGAGAAATAGACGAGAGGAGAACGGGAATCAAGAGGAGAACGGAGAGGAGAGGAGACAGTGCTATATCCAGTAGATGTTCTCCACCCTGACAGTACATTAAGCCATTGTGTGTTGTGAACTGGATTGTCAACAGCTTCCTCTAAAAGCTGAAAGTCCCTTGAGCTCAAGCCTCACAGACTTAATTGAGTGTGGCCTAATTTGTACCTTACTTTTTTTTTTTTTTTTTTCCCGTAAAAGCACATAAATGCCCCGAGCATTAATTTTTATCCTGTCTTTATACTTCACCCACTTTCCTCCTACTCTCCTTCATTATTTCCTTCTCTTCCACTCGTATCTGCCTCCACCCACCCTGACAGCTTTTCATCCCCTCCACCTTCCTGTTTTCAATCATTTAACTTTTGCCTGTGAGAGTGAGAGGCAGTGACTGCTGCTTGTTTGTTATTGGGGAAGGCTGCATTTAGAGATGGTTAACTTGAACCAAGTGTAAAAAACAATATAATGTGTTTACTTGTGTGAATCTGATCCACCATGAAATATTGTAAAACTGTGGACCACCAAAGATTCACTTTGGTCCTGATGAAGACGTCCTTTTCCACTCATTAATCTGTAAAAAATGTATAACATTTGTGTTTACGACAAAGAATTATTTAGAATATGCAAAGAAAACAAACAAAATAAAATATTAATCCTGTTATGGACAGGAAGGTTTGGAGAAAAAGCTAGAGAAGACAGACTGAGATGGTTTGGACATGTTCAGAGTAGGGCTGGGTATTGATTCAAATTTTCTAAATCGATTCGATTCGATTCACAAGGGTTCGATTCGATTCACTTCACGATTCGCTTCGGTTTTCGATTCAGTTTTTGTCATATCAATTTGTAGTTCGGTACCAACGTTATTCTCAGAAGAATCAAAGCTAAAATTGAAACTTAATCCATTTGCTAATAAAAAATGTATTTTTTTACATTTATTTCCATCACAAATTTACTCAAGGCAGTCATATTAATCCATCATGCAGTTTTTATTTAACATGACTTGACCCAAAATTACAAGGCAGACTCTAGTTTTAGATTTTAGTGCCATGTTGTTTTTGCATTTGTTTTACGTTTTACACACTCGCACGTAACCACGTAAATACGTAATCACCTGTGGTGCATGAGCTCATGTAAAGTTGTTGGGAAAAGAAGGAAAAAAAAGATCGATTTTTGGATTTATGAATCGATATCGTCATATTAACAAAAAAATCGATTAAAATCAATTAATCGATTTTTTCTAACCCAGCCCTAGTTCAGAGGAGGGACAGTGGATACATTGGTAGAAGACTGATCCTAGAGATGGAGCTACCAGGTAGGAGACAAAGAGGAGATTGACGGATGCAGTGAGGGAGGACATGGGAGTTAGAGTAGAAGATACAGAGGACAGGGGGAGATGGAAAATGTTAGAAATAGAAGAATCCCATTATAGACTGTGTTGGTTATTATATAGATATTAAATGTAATATTAATAAATGTAACCACTGTTATTCATTTTTTTTGCTCCTTAGAGGCAGAAACAGTTGGATTTGTTCAAACTGACAAATCCTACTGTGGGTTGTACTTTTGGGTACATTGTGCTGACATGTATTACCATGGAGCCGTCAAAACTGAAGCACCATATGGATGCAGAAGAATCTGTCCACGAGGAACTGGATGAGAACCAGGGTTATAATAGTTTTGGATTTTTCAGTGTAGTTTCGTTTTAGTTCGTTTTGCCTTTTAGCACATTAGTTTTAGTTAGTTTTAGTTTCTCGTAAAAGCAACTAATTTAGTCTTAGTTAGATTTAGTTTTGTCCAAAATGTTTAGTTTTAGTTTATTTTTGATTAGTTTTAGTTTTCTGTGAGGTTCGAACAAAGACAAAAACGAAGGGTAGTTCATCTCTAATTTCAGTTAGTTTTGTTAGGACACATTTTCGTTTTAGTTAGTTATAGTTTTTTAAATATAATGATCGTTTTAGTTAGTTTCAGTTAACGAAGAGTTTTTTTCAGTGATCGTTTTCGTTTTTTTCGTTAGTTTTCGTTAACGATGATAACCCTGATGAGAACTAGAGCATTCTCAACTCGTGGGTTGCAGACCCATTTTCAGGGCTTAACATTTATTGCCTTTGACATGGCAATAAAAAATGCAATTTTCTTAGAAATTAGCAATTGTGGGTGTTGTACTTTATACATTTGAACAGCTGTCGGCAGTGGTGGCCTAACTGTTAAGGAAGCACAGTTGGGTCTGCAAGACTTCAGTTGCGTGAGGACTCACCACCCACAGGAAGGCTAACAATGTGGTGCAGTGTGATTTGGGCGGCAGTGGTGGAGACTTCTCCCCCTGTGACTTGAAGTGGATGCACCTCAAGTCACAAGATATGTCTCTTGGTTAGCTGTTTGTCAATAAGGGGTGATGTTGGGTTCCTGAAGACAGATCAGTTAAGAACCATAGTTCGGGAGGACAGTCTCAAGACCTGAGGACATCACTGATGTGTTTTTACCATATCATGGTCAATGCATACTGCAATATCTCCTGTTCCAAACGATATTGTCCATCCAATAATAGTTGCATGCGGCAGTGGTGGCCTAGTGGTTAAGGAAGTGGACTGCAGGAATGCAGGTTCTGGTTCGAATCCGCCAGCTGCCAGGTTGCTACTGAGGTGCTCTTATCATAGCACCATCCTGACCCACAGAACTTCCTGTGGGCTCACCACCCACAGGAAGGCTGCCAACTGCCCCTGCAACCCAACAATGGACAAACAGAAGACAAACAGATGAATGAATGAATGAATAACAGTTACATCAGGCGCATCCAAGAAGCTTCTTCAGTTCTTCATTTTTTAACATAATACGTGTCCATTTGGTTGATATGATAGTGGGACATCAGTCCTTCCTCCACCTAAGTCTCTGTCCTCCTCACAGGTATAACCACGGTCTTGACGATGACAACCCTGAGCATCAGCGCTCGCCACTCCCTCCCCAAAGTCTCCTACGCCACAGCCATGGACTGGTTCATCGCCGTTTGCTTCGCCTTCGTCTTCTCCGCCCTTATCGAGTTCGCAGCCGTCAACTACTTCTCCACCCTCCAAGCCAACAAGGAGCTGCGGAAAGCAGCTGCCATGAAGGCAGCAGCGCAGGAGGCAGCAGCTGCAGCCGCAGGTTCAACTCCAGCTGCGCCTGCGGGGAACGATGGGGAGGTTTCAGTAAGTCCGTCTTTCTCCAATCCTCAACAGGTTTTTCTGAGAAAGCTTGAATGAACGTGTTCCTTGTGAAGATAAAAAAAAACAAAACTGGAAATAAGCAGTAGAACCAAGAAAAACCCTGACACCATCACAACAGATGGTGAAACTACTGTACAATCGCAGACATTGAATAGATTGTTCCTTTTTCTCTTATCTGACTCTGAAGGTTTTATTTAGAAGATGGATATTTTCTCCAGGAAATGGTTTTATTTTGTCTCAAGGCTGATATTAAGGATTGAAGGTCATTTTGAACCTCTCTCTTCTCATCTCCACCCATAACTGTTAGTCAAAGACCAAGAAGCTTTGGATATTTTATTATCAATGAGTTGTTTTTTTTTTGACGCTGTCTTTCTGACGTTTTGTTCGGAACCTGCTTTTCTAGCCATCGCAAGAATTTCCGTTTGCAATCACGCAATCAGCATATTCAACGTAAACAACACGCGTGATAGACAATCGTCCTTTATCCTCTGTAGGCTGACGGAGAAAATCATAATCTCACATGTGCACGTACGTCCTCATCTTCTCCTTTTCCTTGTTTCTCATGCAAATGTTACATTCTTTACATCATTTCATCTGTTTCCACCGCGTCTCCCCCATCACCTCCTGCTGCTCCTCTCATGTGTGTCTTCTCACGTCAAAGACTCCCTGTCTCCTAGGGACCTAATGTCCACTTTGCTTTTCTTCCTATTTCTGCCTGGATGTACAGTCATAAAAAGGGAAATATTGTGTTTCTTTCTTCTAAAAGCACTTTAGGCAGTGCAATGTCATAGCCAGAGGTGGGCAAACCTTATGACTCGCGGGCCACATTGGGTCCCAGAATTAGACACAGGGGCCCGAGTCATGAACACAAAGATGTAATTTATAGAACTAAGATAAATAGCGGGTAAAACTAATGTATAAAACCTAAAATGCTAAACTTCTCATAGCTTTTCTGGTGTCACCTACTGGGGAACAGCAGGCATTGCATAGAAAAGACAAAAGTATAACGATTATACAAATGAATTTAATTTGGACAGGGCTGGTGGGCCGCATTAAGAAGCTCAACGGGCCAAATCCGGGCCCCGGGCCTTTGTTTGCCTGGTCATAGCTATTGATGTAAAAAGAAAAGTGATTTTGGTTTCTATCAAGTAAACCAGGGTAAATTTCTAAATACTAACTCTTAAATTGAATCTTTTTTGTTATTTTTGTTGTTATCATTATATTTATCCAAATAAATGCAGCTTCAGTGAAACCAGGCATTAAATTGAACAGGAAATGGAAGATTTTTTCTGTATTTACGAGCAAAATAACACCATCCAATCTTTGTCTCTGCTGTAGCCCTATAATCTACAGCACACAACTCCAACATACAGACACAAATGCACATACAGTGCATGTAATCTGCTGCAAATCACGTCCCTCCTATCCGTTCAATCCACTTCACGTCTCTTATCCATCCACCCATTTACAGTACACTGTATCTATTATCCCGGCCTCTCCTCCTCTATTCTGCCCTGTTACAGTGTGAAAGCCACTGAGGGTGACACAGGGAGACAGCCAGTGGCTCCGTGAACATTGTCATCGCAGATTACATAAGACCCATAGATTAAGAGAATATCCGGCGAATCAGTACAGGTTCAGGAGCAAGAGGGCAAGTCTCTGCAGTGGGAGGGGGTGGGGGGGCTGAGGAAGCTTTCCCGTTTCATTTGTTGTGCAATGAAAGGCAGTGATGTAGCGTCCTACCAGCGCGGTGGCTCATTGTCTTTCCTGTATGTGTGTTGGTTGTAAAAAGTTACAGTACAGGAAGGAGAGAGTGGGAGGGATGCATCAGCAACCAGGAGGAGAACATCAGTGTATCACTGGAAGTAGAAGTAGCCGTCACTCACTGTGGTGATTTGTTGTGATTGTCTGGTGAATCCAGGAGGAGGAGGAGGCATGAAAACATCACAGTTCGGAATTTTTTCATGTACCAATGAACTTAAGATAGTTACAGTTGCAGGATGATGTAAAGCAGAGGTGTCAAACTCTGGCTCGAGGGGCCAAATCTGGCACTGAGTGTAGTTGTTTTTTGGCCCGTGAGGTAAAATCAAATGTCTACTATAGTTGGCCCCACCAGTATTTAGACTTTATATACTCTCAGAATTTGTTATATATTGATAATGTATGCTTTTTATGTTATAGCACATACATTGTGTTCTGTAAAGAAAATTTTACGGTAAAAATGATTTGGAAAAATTACAAACAGACAGAATAAGAAACAAATATCACTGATGTATGAATTGTTTCTAATGTGTTGATAACATTAAGTTCTTGCTGTTCCAGATCCAATGTTGCTGGTATATGAAAAATATATATGTATATCTGGCGAGAAGGGAAAACATACGCGTTTACAGTTCATTTCTATTTCTATATATTAAGTTTGGTTCCTGACCTCAAATTTAAAACCCAGTTTTAAATTCTGTCCTGCGGTGAAATTGAGTTTTTTTCACCCCTGATGAAAAGGGGAAAATCATGGCACCTTATTATTGCCACAGTCATGTGCCAACACACAGGATCACTGATGAAGAAACACTGTGATTAAACAGGAAGATTTCTGATTTCCCACATCTGTCTCAGCACCCGTCAACCCTGTAATCAGATCGAATCAGTGTTGTGATATTAAATCACAGGTATCATTAGGGACAAGAAAAAAAAACAAAACATGTTTTGTACTTGATTATATACAACTTACTCACCTGGTAAGTGAGTGTTTTTTCCCCAAAACATTTTTGTGACCCAAATCAATTCACATTATTCATAAAATATTGAACATAAATGAGGATATTTTATGGTTGAGTTGAATTATATCTGAACAATTTGTTTTACTCAACAATGATCAAACCAGCAAAAATGAAAAAAAAAAACCAAAAAAAAACCAAAACAAAAATAACCTCTCTTGCGACCCACCTGAGATTGGCGACCCAGTCATTGAGAAACAATATGGTAGGTTTTTTTTTTAAAAATCTATCACTTGTGTTGTTAAAACCAACATAAAATTTAGGTAATTATTGTTATTTGTGTTAAGACTTTAATCAATTTTACACATTGGCAGAATAAAGTAGATTTATATTCAGTATTAATATTGTACATTAACTTATTTTGTGCTAATACATAGTCAATACAGTTTACTTTACACATATGGCAGAAAATTTCAATGACAATGACAATTCATTGTGATGTGTCCAGATTAGGAAAAAAAAGGAAATTTTTACGTTTTGTAATTGATTCCACTGACAGCCTGAATTTTACATTTTTACATTTTCT
>JAFBJS010000832.1:36236-54521 GCA_016785265.1 Paraplagusia blochii
ATTGACCCTGGTCGCCCAGACGACTCGACGGACTGTGTTTACCATTGCATTGGATTTGCCTTGTGGGGCACTGGTAGCCTAGTGGTTAAGGAACTGGACTGGGGTCCAGAGAGTTCCATCCCCACTCACTGCTTTGCGGGCGCTCAAAGCTGCCCACTGTTCACTTTGGGGATGGGTTAAATCAGTGCTTCTCAAATAGTGGGGCGGGCCCCCTTGGGGGGGCACGGTGCGATGCTGAGGGGGGCGGGTGTGACCCTAGGGAACATGCTTTTTTTCCGCCATGCTACTATTCTTGTAAGAACTATATCTCTTTCTTTCTGTTTCCTTTATGTTAACAAGGATACGATGTCATGCAGAGATGTAGCTAGAACTATTTTATAGACAAATGCTATTATTTATAATTTTGGTGGAGTGTGGGTGGTGGGGCGCGAATTGTTTTCTTCTTGCTGGGGGGGGCGTAACAGGAAATAATGACATTTCGACATTATGGTGCGGTGTGATTTGGGTGGCAGTCCTAGAGACTGCTGGCCCTGCTCAGCAATAAATAAATGAAAATACCAGTCAGTTGACATTGGAAAAATGCTGAAACGTAACTTGGAAAATAACTGTGTTCAAAGTCGGCATCAGAAAATGCGACTGAGTCTCCAAGCTTGAACCAGGGTTATCATCGGTAACGAAATAACGAAAACGATCACTGAAAAAAACTCTTTGTTAACTGAAACTAACTAAAACGATCATTAAATTAAAAAACTATAACTAAAACGAAAATGTGTCCTAAGTGAAACTAACTGAAATTAGAAAGTAACTACCCTTCGTTTTGGTCTTTGTTCGAGCCTCGCAAAAACTAAAACGAAAACTGAAACTAATTAAAACTAAACTAAAACTAAACATTTTGGACAAAACTAAAACTAACTAAGACTAAATTCGTTGTTTTTACGAAAAACTAAAACTAACTAAAACTAATGTGCTAAAAGGCAAAACTAACTAAATCGAAACACTGAAAAATCCAAAACTATTATAACCCTGGATTGAACATGAGGAATCGTAGCACTTTAAAGCCGGACATACTCTGTACGATTTTTGGACATTTTTGGCACAATTTCTCTGTCGTATGAACATTTTGAGAATGACATTTTTGGCTCAATCAGGAGTCTCACGTCATGCATCTGGACTCCCTCCCTATTGACCGGATGGTAATCAAAAATCCCTGTTGCGCTCCAGACGATCGCATCCTATTGGACTGTTGAAGAAATCTCACCATCCCGTACCTTTCGATTCACATGTGCAAACACAGATACGTAGGAGAAAACAAGTAAACAACACGAAGGGGCATGGAATAATCCGCAGGCGAGACTTCTTACGTCTGCCAAGACATTTTTTTGTCCATACCCTTCTTTGTCGCCTTTTCTTTTCTGAATCTGAGCAGAGAATGGCACAAAATGCCAGGGAATGTCGTTATGTCTCTGTGTCATTGTTTCTTCTCTTTTTCATGGTGCAGTTCTAGCTACGTTTTAAAACAATCGCATCCAAGCATTGGAATCGCACAGTGTGTGAACTGTTAAATCCTGCAAGTCACTCGCACACAATGCGCTGCACATAGTTGCTAGTTAGCTTAGCCTAATGAACATTATTTCAAACACTATCATTATATCAAACAAATATTCTCAAAGGAAATACTACAAATGAAAGCAGTACTTTTTTCTGTGGCAACGCAAACTAATATCGACAATTCATTTAGCTTCCTTTGTCACCCCCGCAATAACGCCACCCCCACTTTGGGAACCACCGGATCAGTTATTTCTCTGTCAGCCCACATTTTATTGGTACGACATGATTTATTTCCCTGCTACCCAATATCCTTTACACCTGCTGGCTTCCACAGATAGAACTTTTTATTACTGTTTTTTTTATATGGCATCACCCACACGTGACCTCATCATTCTGAGGCGAAGCCGCCGTAATCCAAATATCATGGGCGCAGGAATGAAAGCGGTCGGTCCGGTTTTTGACACCGGTGAAATAAAAAAGTCGGCTCCAAAGGAGCCTTAACAGAAAACAGATAGCGGCGGAAGCGTCTTTTTCTTCTCTTTGTTACTCCGCTCCGACTAAAGAAAACTGCCCTGTCGAGATGAGCCGGCGTCGGAAGAAAAGAGCGCTTCTTTGTGCAGTTGTGGATTCGTGGTTATGCGTCGACTTTTACGAGGATGCACGAATTCAAGTGTACCAATGTGCGGCGGCAGCAGTGCCTACTGACTGGAGGCTATTTCAAATGAATAGTCTCATTCAGACCCAGGACATGAAGGAGACAATTTAGCTGAAAACACTTCCTTGTGTGAAGGGGCCCAGCTGGCTGACTGGTGTGTGTACGTCAGAGTAGGTACAGCAGGCGATAAGACGGCCTCCTCTTTATTGCCAGGCTTGAAAAAGCAACTTCCCGTCGCAGATGATTTAAAGCTATTGTTTCTTTTAAATCAACAGCAAAGCTGTTTCCAACCCGGATCCTATTGCCGACTGTGGCTCCGGAATTTTATCCTTAGTGGAGTGATTATTAAATTATAGGTCGTTCAGTCTGTAAGCAACGTAGAGCCGTGTAAACAGTTATTATCAATATGTCATGACAACATTTCTCACCTTTACCTTTGTCGGTGAGTTTGATGAATGACAGCGTCCTCACGGCGCCCCCTAGGGCTGCAGTTCACTCCTGACTGGTTTGAATGTTTTTTCTTTTTCTTTGGGGTTGTCGCTTTTTCAGGGGTTGCCACAGCGAGTCAACAATTTCCATCTCACCCTGTCCTTTGTATCTTCTCTAACACCAACTACCTCCATGTCCTCCCTCACTGCATCCATCAATCTGTATCCACTGTCCCTCCTCTGAACATGTCCAAACCATCTCAATCTGTCTTCTCTAGCTTTTTCTCCAAACCTTCCTGTCTGTGTTGTCCCTCAAATCATTCCTGATCCTGTCCATCCTTGTCTCTCCTAAAGAGAATCTCAGCATCTTAAACTCCTCCACCTCCAGCTCTGTCTCTTGTATTCTGCCCATTCCCGTGTCTCACATCTGTCCTGTAAACCTGTCCCTTCACCTTAGCTGACTCTCTTCTATCACAGATCACTCCTGACTCTTTTCTGCCTGGACTCCATTCTTCTCCTCTCTTCCACAGTCTCCACTGCTCTGAACAGTTAATCTGAAGTATCTAACCTCCACCTTCTCCACCTCTTCTCCCTCTAACTGATTAGTAATATGTATGTATCTAATATTGACTAGTAATATGAATTAGAGCGACTTTGGAGCCTATTATGTTCTGTCTTTTTTCACTCTTGCCTCCACTCTTCCTGGGTTTATCTCAGTGTCACTCTGGCACAGACATTGGCTCCATCTCTTAGCTGTCCTCCTCTTCCTCTCTAACACCTCTCTATCCCTCAGCTTTATCCACTCCAACCTTCCTGGTTTTATTTTGGTGAACTGCCAGAACTCTGTTCTCCACCTTCAACAACAGGCTGTCCCTCTGCACAGCAGCATTAGGCTTTTAACCAAATAGACGCAGGACGTCTTTACTAACTGCAGTGATGCTTGTTGATGATCTGGCTCCGGGAAAGGAAAAATAGGAGCTGACTTAGTTTTAGGGAACATGGCGTTCTCTGGTTTGTTTTGTTTTGTTTAGTTTTTTTTTCCTTTTTCGCACCATTTGTCTTTAACAATAATTGTTTGTTTTCAGTAATTTTTTTTATTTTTTTTCTAAAAAACCCTAAAACAAGTTAGCTAGATACATAGATACGGATATATAGATATAACTGTGGGTAGTTTTTTTTTATTATTGTTATTTTTTTATTGTGTCAGTGTCATACATGTATATATGTATATGTATATAGAAAACAAAGAAAGATTTTTTTTATGTTTACCCCTTTTCCACAAAACCATCAAATTCTTGTGAGAATTCAGGATCAACCACGAGGAACAGGAAAAGTACCATTTAGCCGTAATGATCCTTTTTAAAAGTTATACCCAAACATTTTCATAGATTTTTGAGCAACAGGAAAACTTTACAGGACAGTTGTGAGACCAGCCATGATGGATGGTTTAGAGACACTAGAAATAGGTAGAAGACAGGAGACAGAGCTGGAGGTGGACGAGTTACAGATGCTGAGACTCTCTTTAGGAGAGACAAGGATGGACAGGATCAGGAATGAGGTGATTAGAGGGACAACACAGATAGGAAGGTTTGGAGAAAAAGTTAGAGAAGACAGATTGAGATGGTTTGGACATGTTCAGAGGAGGGACAGTGGGAGAAGAATGATTCTAGAGATGGAGCTACCAGGTAGGAGACAAAGAGGAGATTGATGGATGCAGTGAGAGAGGACATGGAGGTAGTTGGAGTCAGAGTAGAAGATACAGAGGACAGGGGGAGATGGAAAATGTTGACTTGCGGTGGCTGAAAAAAGGGACAAGCCGAAGATGATGTACGAATTAGAATAATACTATTAAATACTATTACATAAGCAATTCATATATAAATATATTTCATGTTTGACTATGCAATTTATTGAATAATTGTGGGTAATTCAGTCAATCCGTCAGCGGCGTTAACGCGTCAGGCAGCAGAGTGAGACTCAATGTTAACGCATGGCTGAGGTTGGTATGTGAGACTCACATGGTATTTACAGCACAGCAGCATAGCAACAAGGAATTGGATACAGTTTAATGTGGGCAGATGTGAAATATAGCAGGGAATCAAGGTTGGTGTCTGTGTTCACAGGCTTGTTCACGAACGGTTAAAAATAGATTGTGTAAGAAAAAAAAAAAAAAAACGCTTTACAATGTTGTCATTTTGACTAATTATTCTTTTCTTCTCTTTTTTTTTATTTCCTTCATTGCAGAGAAACCATCTAAACCACGAGTCCGTTGTACGTTGTCAGAAGAATCCACTCATTTACACACAGTGAATTCAACAGAAACCTGACACTTGCCAAGAACTGGTTCATAAAGTCTCAATGCACTGTAGTACTTTTTGAAAGTAAGTAGGTTTTTTTCAGCCCAGTTTCTGTAGCTATGCTGAAAAAAAAAAAATCTTTTTTTTTCTTTTTTTTTCTGAAAAAAAATCTGACAAAAATGGGAAATACAGAAAATGGTTTAATTGTTGTGACATTATTGGATGACTATTGAATTAATTTACCAATGCGTTCCATATGGTTTTTTTCAGGCACTAAACAAATCAAAAAAAAAGAAAAAAAAAAAATGAAAATGAGAGAATCGCAAAAATGGGAAAAACTCACCTGTGATATTTTTTTATTTTACATTACACACCACATATATCAAGGTACTTTAATTGAGGTAGAAGAAGCTGAATGACGCTCACAAATTATTCAGTTAAGTGACAACATGGCTTCTTGTGTTCAGAAAAACAGCAAAAAAAAAATAGCGTTCTTAAGCCTCGCATCATCAATTATCCAAAATACCAAAACATGTTCATTAATTATACACCAGTGTGGTTACACATGTTATTATGCACCATTTGGAATCAAATTGGGAAGGTTACACGCCAAAGCTGCGCTTTTTCTAAATATAATTCACTGTGTGTTGTTCCCTCATAACATCCATCATCCGGGAGGACGCTCTCATTAAAGGTGTCTCTTATTAACAGAGGTGCTTTTGGAGGTAGGCGGTGTGCGCGGCGTGCACGGCGTGCTCGGAGATTGCAGCAAAGTTGACATTTTCTCTTTTCCAATTTATCATTGCGATCGCGACGTTCCGAAGTGTCGCTCAACCCATCGACGCCTCCATCGTCTTATCAGATTATGCAAATTGTGAGAGGCGCAAAATGTTTTACAGTTCTTTGATATTGTATGAAAATTGTTCCTTAGGAATGAGCAGGACAAAAAAAAGATTAGTGTGTTTCCGGTAGCAATACAAAAATTGTACAGGACCGGTCGGAAGGTTTTTGTTACTTATTTTTTGTTCCTAAATTTAACGTTAATGATGCGAAAGTTTGAGTTATGTTCCGCGAAAAATTGCCCATGTTTATGAAGCATTGGCCTCAGGGTGGGGGCCTACAGGTTAAGGAACTGGATTTGGGTGGAGAGGGTTTCTGGTTTGAATCCACCAGCTGCCAGGTTACCACTTAGCATGGCACCATCCTGACTTGCTGCCCCCTGGAGCAAGTCATTCGATCGGAAAAGTGTTGGGAAGTCACTTTTTAGTGACTAACGTTGTTTCATCTTGCTGCAACGTCCCTGAACTACACAAGGCTACGTTCATAAAAAAGAACAAGTAACGTTAAACTTACAGCAAAAAATTGTTGCGAAAACTCTTTGCCGATTCTTTATGACTTTTTATGCAGAACTTGCTTCTTCAGGCCGTGATAAGACTTTGGATCGGAAAGAGATCAAGCTTGAGACCAATCAAGCTGTCCGGCAATATGGCTGCCTCCACGGTTTGATGTAACGTTACCCATACCGAAATTCTTCCGAAAGTCTTCTAAAATGGGCCAAGGGATTCTAACGTAAAATTACGTTGCTTGAACCAAAATAGCAAGGAAATTTGGTGATTTTACGGTCTTTACAGTCGGAAATTCTTCGTGGATTGGATTACCGGAAGCATACTATTTTTTTTTTTACCCGGCCGAATTAGACGTGTTTCTCATAACACGATGTTAACGCACAGATATGTTGTTTATGTATCACTGTTGTCTTTTGCTGCCGGACTTTCGCAGAGTTGAATATATGCAATGAACAAAATGCAATAGCTACTTCTGCGCAAGCGAGAAGTATGGGATTCGTCACAACAAAAACAGTTCAGATAAATAAATAAAAAAGTTCCGATAAATCGACTTCCATAAGCAGCTGTACAAATTCTTTCTTTATTCGTGAACTTTGCAGTGATTATTAGCAAAAAAAAAAATTTGCTCATTGCCAAGGAGGTTTAATCTTTGTATCTTTCTACTGTGTGTGTTGATGACACGCAAACGCAGCTTTGGTCACGCAAACTTTGCCGGGAAGTTCGTGGAGAAAGTTTTTGAAAATGATTTATGACGAAGGACTATTTTGTCAGTTCCACACAACATGGACTAACTTTCCATTTAAGGGCCTACGTTGCATGTTCTTGGGAGGCAGTTGACCCTAAAACTGCCTGCGTCCTCCTGCGTCTCTGCTGCGTTCTATTTTTTTTTTTTTTTCTACTCTCTGTGTGAGGCAGAGGCCGCGGAGACGGGACTCCTCATTGCGTCCTGTGATCCTGTGAAGACAGACAGCTGAGGGAAAAACGTACGTCCTACCGTCCCGCCGATGGTGATGTTGAAATTTCTGCAGGGTATTTTTTTTTCGGAAAAAAACACTAATGTGCTATGATGTACGTTTGTACGTATGTGTGTGTGTTTGTGTGTGTGTGTGTGTGTGTGCACTACTAGGTGCATGCATTTTCTTTTCTTTTTATATGATGGAGCTTGTTTTGCTTTTTCAACTGATCCGTTTGACCGGCCCCCTCCTGACCACTGCCCGGCCCCTCGGCCCCAGTGGGTAAAACTCCACTTGCATGAACTTTCAACCCTTTATGTGCTTGTTAGGGTTGTTTGAATGTAAAAGATTGTGAACTCCATAGAATGTAGAAATTTTAATCGCTACGGTGACGGTCGCCACTGCTCTTTAGCCGTCTCGTCAGATCGTCGTTCTGCAAGGCATGAGCTGTACGGTTCTTATTTATTTATACTTTTTAATTGATCGAAAAATGTCAGCAAGCACAAACAAAAATGGTTAATTATTTGTTTATTTGCTTTTTTTTAATTTTTGCATTTGTTGTACATGTGAATATCTTGGCAACATTTCTCTAGACCACATGTGTCAAACTCAGGGCCCGGGGGCCAAAGGTGGCACGCAAGGCTTCACCTGTCTGTGAACGCAGTAATTTGGTAAAAATTAAGTGCATTTTTTCACTGTGTCCCACTGCAGAACTACAGAGGGGTACTGGTCCACGGTCCAGTGGTTTGGCACCTAAAACCTATATAGTCGTATGTACAACCGGCCCTTCCAGGCGAATTGTACTGCTCATGTGGCCCCCGGCAGAAATGGGTTTGACACCACTGCTCTAGGCTTTCATTTGTATTACAAACCGCACAATTCTGCTTGGTGATATTTGAGAACAACGATATTTTGTATTTTTTAACGTTCAGTTTTGTTAATGTTGGCTCCAATTCCAAATTGCAGCCAAGTATGAATTCCGGGACATTGTTGGACCTAAAATGAAATATATATAGATGATACACTCAGAAAAATTTGATATAAATTCAAGCTTACTCCCCAAAATAAAGTTTTTTCCCCTCAGTAAAGTGTATTATATGGTACTCAATAAAGTAAAATGTACTTTTTTCTGTTTTCCTGATGTTTTTTTGTGGTTATTTACATGTATCTCTCTGTGATCACTGTTATTTATAACAATGCATTTTTCTTCCCATGTCACTTCTCTGGATGTCAACAAACTGAAATGTTATTACGTCACTGTGGAGGATCGCTCAGTGGTTCGGACTGATTCAGCCCCGTCTGTTATTGTCCTACAATGTGATGATTCTCATTTCACACATGAATAGGACGTTGGATCCATATGTGGCTGCTTTTCTTTCAATTATCATCGTAATGACATGATGCATGTTATTGAATGCGGTGCCTGACTCACGCATTTACATAATTCCTCCTGTCTTTGATCGTCTTACACAACAGTCAGCTACACCTAACGACGGTGCTGCCTGACTTTTACTGAAACATGATTTTTTTTTTAAATTTTTATTTCATTGTTACAGAAAACACGCACTCAGCTCTGGGTCATTTTTAGCTTTTTTTTTTTTTTTTTTTTTCTTTTGCCTTACAGCGCAGATTTTACCCCTGAAGGAAAGTCAGGAGACTTTAACCTTATAGCTGCTTAACACATCCTTCATCTCGCTCTGCTTACTGTCCTCCCCGCTAAAAGCAGCCGGCAGGCAGAGAATAACCACTAGGCTGAAGAAAAGATTTTTTTTTTTTTGGACTTCCTGTTCCATTAAGATGCCAACACACGTGCTTCCGGGCCTGTTATAGTCCCTGTCACTACAGCCAATCACAAAAGGGTAGAGTGCCCCCTATTGGTGCACCAACCGAATCCTCCGTCCTCTGCATCAGCACCTCCATACACTCTCTCCTCCCACAGACACACTGGCTCTCCACTCCCACACACTGAATCACCATATGTTTTTACACCCGCGGAGAAAATCACAGTGTGAACGCACGCTCTCACCACACGTTGAGTGACAGGCTGGAGTGCGGTGGTGTGAGAGTGAGAGTGAGCGTGCACACAGATGCTCATGTGTGTCGGAGCACAGCAGCGGGAACACTGTAGGCACACACACAGGGAGTCATTATAATAATATCGTCTCTTTAACTGCGTCTGAGCTGAATTCGTTAATGAGAGGTTGAATTATTAACAAGTGCTTATCAATGTAAATCACCCAAAAAATTAATATGAAAATAAACATATACACATGCAGCATACAGTATAAATATATGTTTAGGTATCCATCAATCCATTACCCCCAGTCTCCATCACTGCCACCCAAATCCCATTGCACCCCACCATACCTTCTTTCCAGTGGTGAGTCCGCTGGAAGTCAACCACCCTTACCGAGAATCAAACATGGCCAAAAGGTGAACCCTGGAGTTTCACGACAAAGTCAGAGACATTGACATTGAATCTATATATATATATATACAATTGTAAACATAGATAGATAGATAGATAGATAGATAGATAGATAGATAGATAGATAGATAGATAGATAGATAGATAGATAGATAGATAGATCTAAGAGTATTTAATTTTCTTTCAAATCAATACTTGACCTCATAAACGGGTGCGCCTTATAGTCCGAAATGTATGGTATAGATACATGATATATATATATATATATATATATATATTTGAGTGAGTTTTGTATGTCATTGATACACTATAATGCTTATGTAATTAAGTGTATTTAAAGCAGGTGTATCATAGTCATTTGGACTCAGGGGCAACATCCAATCTATCCAATCAATTGCAGAAAGATGTCAATCAGGCCAGAATGATGCAACTATAACAATTTACATTTTATGACATTTATTTGTCATGTTTCCCCCATTGTTTTTTAATGAGAATAACTACACAGGTATGACATAAATCCTTATATTCATCAACAAAACATTTTTTTCTGAAATGCTTGTGTGTATAGAAGCTTCACTTGAGGCTGTATGTTTCCCCACAGAAGAAAAAGTTAGTGAGGTTAGGTTTCCCAGTAACAGAACAATGATAAATGTGAGATTACTGTAAACTTTTACTTTGAAGGGAGGAATTTTGCTGACGTTTTCCAAACTACCTGGCTAGACAGATTCTAAATAAACCAAAATGATTTAGGGAAGTCCAGGGATCACATGAAAGGTTTTAGGACAGTCTTGGACTGATCACGAAGGTAAGACAGAGTCTCTAATATTTGCTGCTGTATTTGTTGTTTACATTAAACACAAACATCAAATTCTGCACCGACCATCTGTGAAAGGCTCTCATGAAACCACGTTGGGAACCATGACCATCACAGGATCTAACTATTTGCCTCCATGAGTCTGTTTGATAAATAATGTATTCTAAATTGTAAATTTATGGTAAAATCATACATTGTAATGTTTTGGAGGTAAAGTATGCAATAATTGCAGGTTAGTTTACAAACACAAAGCATGCAGCTTCCTCTCCTCCCTGCAGGTGGTGCTGCAAACCCATCTCAACGTGGTGAAAACAGTTCCTAAAAAATAGGTCACGCATTTAGTAATGCAGACTGGTGGTTCACTACAGTGCTGCTCTATGTGAATGTGATTTTATCTGCAATAGAATATAAATAAACGTATATGTATTTTTTTTTAGAACAGTTTTTTTTTTTAAAGAAAACACATCTCATAATTATCTTTGAAAATCTGGTGTTTTATAATAAGGAAACTTCATTATTTTGTCACGTCATGAATTTCACTGTACAGTATTTCTATTTTTGGACTTTTTTTATTGCCATGTTTCCAGGTTCTAAAATGCACCTATTCTCACTCTACTCTCCAAGGAGATTAACTGTGTTTTTGTGTTTACCTGGATCATAAACCCAACAGTTCGCACGTGTAAGTGAACATGTGTTTCCCTCCCACGCGGACACACACTCTCAGCAGAGCGGCGAACGTTTGCTGTGTGTCAGTGCTCTCCACTCAGAGCCATCTCCACAGCGCTGTCAGCAGGCACCATATTAACTACATCAGATTCATTCAAACGCTAGACTGTCGCAGGGAGTCTGAGTCATCAACTTTTCACACAGTGCCATGTTGGAATAAAACAGGCAAGAGTGACAGAAGGAGGAGAAGGAGGTGCATGCTCTTATGGAGGTGTGGGTGTTGTGCATATATAGGTTTCCAGAGGGAAAAAAAATCACGAGTGTATTCTGGGGTGTGGGGGAAATAGGAGATGTAGATCAAATACAACCACAATGGGTCAAGTTATTCAAATACTTTTTGTCAACTATTGATAAAAATTTGGTGATTTGCTCTACTCTTACATGACATCACAACTTGATTGAATATTTTGATTTAGTAACGTTTAATATTTACTTTAAAATTATGATCCAGGTAAATTCATGACATGCAACATTTTTTAAAAAAGTCGCCAACATTTTTCTCCTAAAAAATGTCAAATGCTCAAATTTGATGCAAAGAAATGTAAAAAAAAAAGACGTCAGTTTTTTTAACCCACAAGAGAAAATAAGGGCAAAATTTAGAGGTTTTTTTTGCATTAGAATTGTGTGTTATCACATGACATGCAACATATTTTGAAAAATCCCCAAAATTCTTCTCCTTAAACAAATGTAAAATGCTGAAATTGGATGAAAAAAAAGTAGAAAAAACTGAAATGTTGCTTTTTTTCGAAATGTTTTTGTCAAATGTTACAGAAAAAAAACGTAGCCCAAAAGTGGCAAAATATTCAGATTTGATCGAAATGATGCGGTTTTTTTTTCACCAATGCGTAGTTATAAAAAATTTTCAACATTTTTTTAACGTTTATGATCAACGTCATTTTTTTAACCCACAAGAAAATATAAGAAACATGCAAAATGCTCAAATTTGATAAAAAATTATGAAAAATTAAATCTTGATTTTTTCAAAATGTTTTTTTTCAAATGTTACAGAAAAAAATAAAAATTCAAAAGAAATTTGAACAAAAACATTTACCAAAATGCTTTGTTTTTTTCAACTTGTCCTTCACAAAAAATCTGAAATTTGATGAAAGAAAATTTAGAAATAAGAATATTTCAACTTTTTCTTTTTTGTGTCAGATGCACTGATTTTATGAAAAAAGGCAGAAAAAAAAATTTTTTTACCATATTTTTCTATTAATTTTTCATTTCCTTAACATTTCCTTTAAATTATAATCCATGTCAGTGCATTTAGTTCTATTTATCTTTTTAACTGACAAAAAATATTAAATATTTCAAAGGTTAAAAATGTTGCAATAAATCTCTAAAACAAGTTATTTCAAAAAGAAATCATTACAAAAATCTTGCAATTACTTTTTTTATTTTATCAAATGTAAAAAAACAAAAGAGATTGGGAATTAACAAAAACATTCACACAAAAGCTGCCAAAAATTTGCAACTGCAGAAAAAGTAGATTTTGAAAAATGTTTAACCAGAATGTTCAATCAAAAATTTTCATCATCTGATAATATGCCAATGACAAATTAAGCACTTGTAACCATGTTCTGGCCCATAAAAGATGTTCCCCCCATGACCCATTTTTGGCAATGTTTTGACATGTCCAATGAACATATTGGAGTATTTTTGCAAAAATGATTTACTTGGCAGTATGTTTTGTGCATAATCTTCCATTATTATTATTATTATTGAGGCATTTTTTTGCACTTTATTGCATTTTTGATTATACTTTTATGTTTATAAAAAAAAATTGGTTGGATCTGTTTCAGAAATTATTGACTTGTCAGCATGTTTTGGGCTGTAATCTTATTGAAGCATTTTTGAAAACTTTATTATTTCATCTTACCATTCAGGGTCCCCTCTCACCCTTTTTTGATGATATTTTGACATGTTCAAAATTGATTTTTTTTGTATTTTGCCAGAATTATTCTTTCAAGCAGCATGTTTTGGACCAAAAATCTTGCACTTTTGTGGCATTTAGAGAACGTTTATTTTTAAAAATGTAATTTTTTTCGATGTGATTCTATCAAAGGTTTCACAATTTTTTTTCCAGAAGAATTTTTCACTTTAACATTTTTTACTATCTGCTTGTGACAACCTCCCACTTCTTCTCTAATAAGAAACATGTCTCAAGATGATCTAATTTACAGGAAAAACACGGTCATAAAATACCAATTAATTTGACTACTTTTCATAAATATTTTGCACCGTTTGACCATGTGATTAGCCAAAGTTTGGATCTAAGAAAAAAGTGACAAAAAACATTTTTTTCAAAAACTACTTTAATTTGACGCCAAACATGCAGTAAAGGTAAAGTTAGATGTTTTTTCAAATAAATCTCATCAAGTTTTTCATCCTCTGTCCACACAGTTAAAATTTAAATTAATAAAAAAAAAAATTCCCTTAAATCCTTTTTAACATTTTCAAAAATGCTTTTACCTGTTGAGAGTACATTTTCATAAAACCTTTTTTGTCACCAAGAAATCACCAAGGATTTCAAAAAAACATTAACAAAACATTTACATCTTTACATTTACATGAGAAAATTCTCAAAAAAAAAATGTTCCCATAATTTTTAATATGATCAACGCAACATATTTGTACTATTTTGCACAGAAAAAAACATTAAAAAAATATAGTGAGTATCAAAATCTATTGTATCTTTTGGAATGTATTGTCAATTAATACATTGTGTGAATAAATTATTAACTGAACAAGTAAACATTTGAACAATGAACAAAGCTGTTTTTTTTTAACGTGGTCACTTCCATCCATGCAAACACTGTTTTATTGGAATTGGGCAAATAAAGTGCAGTTTCCTTACAACGACGCCTCACGGCATAATAATACAATCCTTGTTGATGCCATAGCAACTGGCACTTTTCATACTGTAAGAAGGCACCTGGAACTTTCTAGAGAAGATGACAAGATTGAAGATGGTTCTCCCACGCTGACTAGTCAGAGGTCACGCCTCGACTTCTGCACATCTTTGAACGAAGACTCGAGCATGGAGCTCCATGCTCCTTCAACCGGAGAGTTTCTTTTCTTAGTTAGTGACATGTAGAGCCTGCCTAGAAAAATAATTTGCTTTATTTTGCCACAACCCTGAGAATTTTGTATATTTTTCTAATGTAAGATTGATTCCCTTTTTCAGTGCTTTTAACATTAATCAGGGTGGCAACATTGATATTTATTTTCCCCTAAAAAAATTATCAAAATGCTGTATTTTTCATCAAAGGTTTTCACTATTTTACCACATAATAAAATAAAAAAAAACATTTAAAAACAGTGTCCAAAAAATTCTTAAAATGCTCTAAATAATTGAATATTTTATCACAAAAATCTCATAAAAAAATAAAAAAAAACAACTCACCACGACAAACAAAAAATTTGAAAAAACTGAAATATTCACTACTTTTTTAGAAGAAAAAAAAAGCTTATCAAAATGCTTGAAATTGATAGGAAATTTGAAGCATGTCGTTAAACGTATTTATCTAAATTTTTATCAAAAATTGTACCTATCTGGCATGATTTAAAACTTGGAATTTTGAATTTCCCAAAAACTATTTCAGCCAAATTATTAACTCTCTGACATGACATGACATTCTGAAATTGCTTTAGATTAAAGAGGAACAGGTAGGAAAATTAAAATTTTGATTTTTTTTTTTTTGTCAAACATTTTTTTACATGCAAAACAATGTACTAAATATGCTAAGAATTTATAGACAAACTTGCAGAAACAGAAGAAAATGTAATTTTTATCACAAAATTTTTATTGAAAATGTTGAACCCCTTAGAGCAACACAAATAGAAATGAGAGACAAATATTATCACAATCTGACAAAAATCAATTAAAATTTGTATTCCACAAAAAAAATAAAAGTAAAAAAATCATTAAATCAGCGGAAAAACGTCTAAACCTCTGTTACGACACACAAATTTAGGATTATACTGAAAGGTTCTTCCTATTTAAAATCTAAAAATGTTTAAATTAAGGAGAAACATTTTTATTAAACATTGTTTTTTAATGTTCACCATCTGGCCAAATGACAAATAACATTTGGATGTTACTAATTTTTTCCCCTCAAAATATTGAAATTCAAATAAAAACATGCACAACATAAAAAAAAAACTACTTTTTTGACATACAAAGTTGTGATTTACTGAAACATTTCCATTATGTTATAAACTTTCTCAAAATGTTTTAAATTAGTGAGGATAGACAAATAGTTAGATTTTTCCTCCACACATTTTTATAAAAAATAAAATTCACCGTCTGACGAGATGAAAAACAAAATTTAGAGAAAAATTCAAAAATTTTTCATAGAATATCAGCAAAATCCTGAAACTCAAACAACATGCAAAACTTGTGATTTTGTCCCAAAAATTTGACTCTCTGATGTGACATATAACTTTGGATTTTACTAAAACATTTCCCAAATTTACAGAAAAAAATGTTTTCAAAATCCTTTAAATTGATGAGAAACATGTGGAGTCCCAAGCTTGGATGAATGATGAGGGCGGTGTCATGAAGGGCAAGAGGCGTAAAAACCAAATCGAAGATTCGAGACTTTCCGTACCGATTGGTCAGGGGCAAGGTGAGATGGAAATTGTTGACTCGCTGCAGCAACCCCTGAGAAAAGGGACAAGCAAAAACAAAAAGAAGAAGATGAAGAAGATAAAAGTAACTTTTTTTTTTTCACAATCACATTTAAATGAAACCATACAAAAGTTCAAATTTTGCTTTTTTACTCTCCCATATTAAATGCAAAATTGAAACATTTCCCTATTTTGATAAAACTGATGAAAAAAAATGATGAGCTAATACAGGAAAAATAACATGAGGATTTTTTTTTTCTTAATTTTACCTGGACAATCACCCAGATTCTTTAGAAGAAAGTTATGAAAATATTTAAATTTAAATAGAAACACAAAATTGTGATTTTATTGGGAAATGCCACATTTGATACCTTGCATTAATGTTATTATTTGTATTTGAATATAGTATGTTGTTAACCTCTACTTCTTTAGCATAGATTTCAAATTTGAATTTGTATACGTGAATTAACAATAATTTTAAAATTAATCTTTTGTTAAATTATTTGTAAATTTACAATAAAACATTACATTTTCTTTTTGCTTTGTTTCTTTTCTTCTCGTTTTCTTTTTGTTTTATGTTTGTGCTATCCAATTTTTGCATTGCATGCAAGAGTTGTTTTCAGATTACAGGGAGAAGGAGCGAGTGTTCAGAGATAGGAGGAGGGCAGCCGGGAAGGCGGGACCAAGTAGTGATCTGTCCTAACAGAGAAAACACTGATTAAGCTGACGTGACCTCGGCTACGTCTAGATGACATCTGACAATATGAATATGCGCTTTGTGTAAGAAAAGGAAATAATAACTGAAACAAACACAGAACACAGAATTACCATAACACTATTGGGATTTTAGCTTCTTCGATCTTGGTATAAAATCTGCATATTTTAAGTGGATGATTGATGACAGGCCACATGCTGTGGATAGAACCTACACTAATGGAGCGCACAGGAGACCTCCCCTGGGTTTGCAAAGCAAACTGGAGGGAAGGGGCCGCAGTAACATCCAGCACAGCAGGTTTTTCAAATTCTGCTGCCACGTCCATGTGTTCCTGTTTTCCTGCGCCATAAAATTTATGGTATTGGCAAAACAAAACAACATCATCAAAGCTGGCGCGTGTGAACATGTGTCTTAATGATGTATACCTCATTTACTAACCAGTGTGCTTCACTCGCTGCGATGTGGCAGTGGATGTGGTACACGCAAATAAGGTCAAATCCCCATTACCATGGTAACCCACCAGCTGGTCCATCTGTTCTCCGGCTAACTTTGACTTGGTTCTCCTACACCTTGTACCAGCTGTTTTTGTTAATGGACGAGAGAATATTCATTCTCACTTCTCGGCAGCAACATTGTATTGTATACAATGTTGGATGGAAGTGACCTAACTGAAAAACATTGACCTTATTACATCTTAGCGAGATATTTAAACATATTTGGGACTACTTCAATTTTTGCAATATGAATGGAGAAGGTTTGTTATATTTCCTACATAGGTCTCAGGCAGATGTGATAAACTCAATTTTGCAAAGAGCATAAAAAAAAGTCATATGTCATCTGAAAAATTATTGAAAATTTGACACCAATTTGGCTTCTCTCCTGGTCTCTAATGTACTTTTTTTTTTTTTGTTTTATGCGGTCATTGTATGTAGAAAAATAAAACGGACATGAAGTCAGGGGCCAAACTTAATGTTTGTAAAAAAAAAAATAAAAAAAATAAAATGAAATAAAATGATAGGAATGACTTTCAACTCCAAGAAGAACAGTTGCTTTCAACTAAACTTTTCAGATAATATTATCAACATGTTTGTTTCCTATTCTTTGTGTGTATCTGTAGCCTTTCCAGATCTTTTTTAATGTAAATCTTTATTTACTGACCTTAAAAAATCTAAAAGTTAGAAAAAAAAAAAAAAATCACCGTCTGACAAGACGAAAAACAAAATTGAGATTTTACAGAAAAAATCAAGAATTTTTAATAGAATATCGGCAAAATCTTGAACAACTAAACTTTTCGGATAATATTATCAACATGTTTGTTTCCTATTCTTTCTGTGTATCTGTAGCCTTTCCGATTTTTTTTTATGTAAATCTTTATTTACAGACCTTAAAAAATCAAAAAGTTAGAAAAAAAAATCACTGTCTGACGAGACGAAAAACAAAAGTGAGATTTTACAGAAAAATTCAAGAATTTTTAATAGAATATCGGCAAAATCTATAACAACTAAACTTTTTGGATAATATTATCAACATGTTTGTTTCCTTTTCTTTCTGTGTATCTGTAGCCTTTCCAGATCTTTTTTAATGTAAATCTTTATTTACAGACCTTAAAAAATCAAAAAGGTTAGAAAAAAAAGAAAATCACCATCTGACGAGACGAAAAACTAAATTGAGATTTTACAAAAAAAATCCAAGAATTTTTAATAGAATATCGGCAAAATCTTGAACAACTAAACTTTTCGGATA
>JAFBJS010000834.1:0-80406 GCA_016785265.1 Paraplagusia blochii
CTTCGGTGCGTTCACACTGGTTTTTCTGACGGATACACCGCGTCACCACTGCAGGGTACCTGAGGTTAATTTAACTGAGGACTGGCGGAATTTCACCATTCCGACAGAGGTGAGTCTTCCTGATTTTTGTTTTCACATTTAGGAACACTAGACGATGTTTTTAGTGTTGGTATTCTTGGTTTTTAAGAAATTAATACGGCTGAACTAGAGAAAATTCAAGTCCACGGGGAAAAATGGTGGGGAAAAAAGTTCTCGAAGAGTCCATTAGCTCTTTTTTTGTTGTTTTGTTTTCTTCAATTATGGAGTTATTTTGTGACTTCGATACCGACAGCATTACCTCAGACACTGACTTAACGTGTAACCTTATAAACACTGTGAAACTGTAAGGTGGTGGATGGGAAACAGCAGCTCAGCAGATGCAGCAGATACCGCCTGGACGTGGTCAAGAACCTCTCTGCTCATGGCTACGTTCCCGGCCGGGACATCAACCTCACTGACCTGGAGCTGGAGAGCTGTGTGGATGGATGGGTGTACAGCACTGACATCTATCAGTCCACCTTGATCTCTGAGGTGAGCCAGTGTTTGTGTGTTAACACATGTATAAAACCTAAAATGCTAAACTTCTTATTGCTTTTGTGACATCATCTCTTGGGGAAACGCAGGAATTACTGGGAAAAGGCAGAAGCATAATGGTTATACAAATTAATTATTATTTCGGACAAGGTTGGCGGGCCCGCATCCAGCCCCCAGGCCTTAGATTGCCAATGCGTGGACTAGCCTGTGATAGCATCCAAAGAGGTTAATTGAATGAGGGGTGACAAGTACTCAAGATATCTGCTATGTCCAGTTGCACTCAATGTAACTATTTTTGGATGTATCTGAAGACCCTTCACGTGCAATCAAAATGGTTGCAGCAGTCATGGAGACACAGAGATGATTTTGAATGTACTGTTTCATTTCTCTACACTTGACAATCTTGTTTTCAGTTTGATCTCGTCTGTGACGATGAGTGGAAGCAGCCTTTCACTTCCACTATTTACTTCGTGGGAAGTTTGACGGGTTCATTCGTGTCAGGAAAGCTCTCAGACAGGTAATACCATAAACCCTGATGAACATCCAGGTGTACTGTTGTACTCCTAGTATAAATACACAATTTTTATTATTGATATAATATAATGATATAATTCAGAGTAAGAATTCCTGTGGTGGAGAATTGTGTATTGTGAACAGACAAAGTGTTAGACGACATTCATGTGCAGGGTCACTGGTGAATTGCAGAAAGTTTAGTATCCACGGTATGTGAGACAACAGAGATTGGCAACTGGGCAACAGACACAAGACGCATTCTCAAGACCGATTAAGAGACAACATAAACTGGTGCTTAGATAACAGTAACAAGATGCACCCATGTCAATTGTCAGGTTCAGGAGCACATTTCAGAGGTCTGACGAATGTCTTGAATGTCATGTGATATGACTGTCTGATAATGTCCAAAAAACTGTATAAGAAAAGCACACCTGTATGGATTTGTTGGTGAGACTGCTGATGAGTTGATTCGTGTTGGACCTGCCGTGGACAGGAACCTTTGATACAATAAATCCCCCGAGACGGAGAAGTGTGTCCTGGCCTGCTTATTTGTAGACAACACTTTCTACAATATTCCGAGGTCATTGTTATTAACTTGGATTATTATTTCTTGGGAAACAATCGATTGAAAATGGACCAATTGCAATTTTTCTTCCACTGGTATCTAGGCGAAATTAATTAAGATTAAAGTTTAAATTATTTTTCTTTTGTCATTGTCATTCCACAACGAAATTTGGCATCATCAACGTGGGTAGTGGGCAGCTTTTGAGCGCCCAGGGAGCAGTGTGTGGGGACGATACTATGTTCAGTGCACCTCAGCAGTAACTTGGTGGAAGGGGGATTTCAACCGGGGACTTTGCGGATCCAAGTCCGCTTCCTTAACCGCTATGCCAATGATGCCGAATTCAGGTCAATTGGGGCAGTATTTCAGTTTGACAGTTGTTTTGTCATATTCCACTTACTTATGGGATCATATTGTGACATTGGTCAGGTATTTTCTGAATAACCAAAGAATGGAATATACAGTATATTAGCTAATTGAAAATGGTGCGAGGGACAGAAAAAAGCAATGATGGCAACTGGTTTCCACTTATAAGCTGAACAATTCCTAGTGAAATATAAACAGATTATTTTTGTTATATCTTAAAAAACAAAGAAAGTGTATTTTAACACATCTAATATTCACATTGTTGCACCTGCAGCGAGTCTGCACCAGCGCAGACTGAGAGAAGTCTCCTCCTCTGAAAGCGCACTGTCCAGAAAATAAACACACACTAAAGGGCGTTGTAGGTCATCTGACATTTATTGTTGTTACTGTTGGTTTAAAAAAAAAAAACACACAGAGGAACCAGGTCCATGATTCAAACACTGATCTTTACTTTCCTAATTAAAATGTATATAGGCATGAACCTATTTTGGAAGTTAAATTCCTTCTTAAGGTCCCACAGGCCCTCAGGTTTCACACACATGCATTACACAGAATTTTGATATGAAAGATAAACATGAACAAACTGGTTTTGCACATTGCATATCCTTGTGCATACATACCCAGGGTCCATGATTCAAACACTGATCTTTACCTTCTTAATAGATTTAGGATTAGATAACACATTGCGCTTGAAACTGCAATGCATTGAACATTCAGTACATGACAAAAAAAAGGACAAAGCATCAGATATAGTATGCCATAGAATTTTAAGAATATTTTGCAGTTTACAATATTTATATATTGTAAACTGTTTTTTATCCATCTTTTCTAAACCCTCCTATAGGTTTGGAAGGAAACCCATCCTCTTTGTGACCATAGCAGTCCAGGCAGGTTGTACCTTTCTTCAAGTCTACGCCAACTCCTGGCTCTTGTTTACCATCCTCCTCTTCGTTAGTGGTTTGGGACAGGTGTCTAACTTTGTCGCAGGTCTAGTGCTGGGTAAATATAAAAGATATTTTATCATTCTTCCAATATTTTTTTTTCCAACATTTACACAAAGAATTGAAGAAATGATAATGTTTTGCCAATGGAATTTACATTTGTGCACTAAACAGAAAAACAAAGTTGAGGGTTAAATATATGGTGCATTTAGTGCTGGAACCCAGGATGTTTTGTTTTTTTGGGGGGGTTTTTTTCCTAATCTGAGTATTTAGAGACACTAGATGGTGGTATTCTTTTTTTTTAGAATTTAAAGTGCAACCTCAAAATGTTCCTTAATGGACTGACCTCTCAGAGTTGTTTTTGAACAGCGTTAATCTGTCAGAAATGTGTATTTTAGGCAGAATGGCATTTATTATTTTGGTCACATGTGAAAATGCATGTTTTTCTTTTACGTTTAGTTTCTAAGAAAAAGTCAACACCGTTATAATAATTAAATATTGCACGTGGTGCACAAAATACTTAAAAAAAAATACACAACTCTCACAATTTTTCTCATTTCATGTGTCTGTGCAGGAGCAGAAATACTGACTGGCAACGTGCGAGTGCTTTACTCCTCTTTTGGAACATGTTTTGGATTTGCCGTTGGTTACATGATGCTTCCTGCATTTGCTTACTTTATTAGAGACTGGCGCAATCTGCTTTTAGCTTCAGCAATAGTGGGTGCTGTCTACCTTCCCTTCTGGTGGTAAGATATGAATCTTTATCTAGTACGCACACGCTTAGTTATTTCAGTGAAGGCATGTCACTCTCAGCAAAACTAACAACTACAGCTTTCAAACTGTGTTATTTTTAAAATAAAAGCATGCTTGCCTGTGTGAACAGTGACATTTTTTCTTCGACTATAACCAGTAGCTGCAAAAATCCCAACTATTAGTGGTGTAATTATCATTCAATAAATGTCTAACCTTCCTAAGAGACTGTCTTTGTGGCAGGTTGGTACCAGAGTCCCCTCGATGGCTGCTCTCCCAGGGCAGAGTCGAAGAAGCCGAGGCCATAGTGAGAAAAGCAGGCAAATGGAACAAACGTCAGGCACCAGTGGTAATCTTTCCAGATTACTGCGTAAGTGGACACACAATCCAGTATATTTTTACATTTTACTGCATTTTATGGAATAACTTTCCTGTTTTTGCAATTATTGTTGTTAATATGTGTGTCTGTGGCTCACTGACATGAGGGGTGAAATGTGGATCAGGGCTCACTTGGTCTGGCATTTTCACTTTCTCAATGAAGCTTTTGGGGCACAGGGCCTAGAACTTGCAACCTGTTAAATTTTTAAAAAATAAACCGCTGTTTATGTGTAAGTTCAACCGCAAAGAAGCCCATTTGAATCTAAGTGAAAGGATCCAGTCTTTCAGTGCACATTTCTGGTGTGTTGATAAATTCCTGTAGTTTTGAACAATCAAACATTCTTCTAAGTTTGTTTTTTCACGGAAGAGCCAATCGTTTTCTTGATCTTTCAGGATAATAATTCAAAGACACCCTTGAGGGAAAAATACGGTGTCTTCGATCTGCTGAGGACGAGCAACATCAGAATCACGACAGTCTTTCTCTCCTATGTGGCGTTAGTGTTATTTACTTGGCATGAATTCATTCATCTAAACCTGTGGTGTATTTGTAAAAAAAAAGTACAGGCTTTTTCTTTTTGTTTTAATGCACCCAGAGAAGTACAAATGTATTTTATATGAGTCTAAATATTTACCAAAATTTAACTTACAAACATGATTTGACTGAAGAATGCTGTTTAACAGCCGTGGGCTATAAAAATCTAAGTGTTAGCAAGTGTTTCTTGTTGACATGACATGATCATAAAGAAGTATTTTATTTGAGTGGTAGTAATATTATAGGGGTAGTCAAATATATACGTACTGTAGGCCGGATTCCTAGAACTGATACATGGGATAAAATACTATTTTAAATGGAACAATAAAATCCAAAGTTACTCTTTATTTTGATTTTAATCCCTATCTCTGCTGTGTAGGTTCACTATAACCACTGGGTATTTTGCTCTGTCCTTCGACACACCTCAGCTTCATGCTGATCCATACCTCAGCTGTTTCATCTCAGCAGTCATAGAGATTCCTGCTTACGTCTCCTCTTGGCTCTGCCTGAGATTTTGGCCCAGACGGCTGTCTCTTATCGTTACTCTTCTTGTTGGAGCAGTGCCATTGTATTTACTCCAACTGGTGCCAATTGGTAAGAATGAACGTGACTCAAAGAGTCCAACTTGGAAAATACACAGGAAAATAAACAAATAATAATAAACGAATAATAGGGAGATACAACCTGAAACTGTAGTAAAGCAATTTATATCCTTTACAACAGGGCTGTGTAATAAGTAAAGCTGGGAATGATGGTATATAATGAGCATTAAAATAATTAAAATAAAGAACTAGACTAGCAACAATACAATTAAACCATATATGTGTGTGCACACATATATGGTATTGCATTAGATTGATATTTATACAACACAGGACATTTGGTTACCATTTTCACCTTGTGAACAGTCTACACTGCAGAACTGAAAACTCCTTTTTCTTTCAGATCTACAAATTTTGTCTCTTTCATTGGAGATGTTGGGAAAATATGGCTTCACCACTGCCATTTCTATGATGTTTACCTATACGGCTGAGCTTTACCCAACACCACTCAGGAACACAGCCACTGGGGTGACAGGGACCCTCTCCCGTCTGGGAGGCTGCGTCGCTCCACCTTTGTTAAAACTGAGTATGAGGAACTACATAGACCTGAGAGTCGTCTCAAACATTCAAAAAACATACTGCATCTTTTTAAAGTACTGTTTGATTTTCAGGAATCTACTTCAAGTACCTTCCCTATATCACCCTTGCAACTATGTCCCTCTTGGCAGCCTTGTGTACCCTCTTTCTGCCAGAGAGTTTTCAGAAACCACTGCCTGAAACGATTGAACAGATGCAAAAAAGGAAAAGGTGACACATTGACACACTGTTTATGTCATATCAACTCAGGAAAATGTGTTATCTTTTAACACCAGGGGTTAGGCATCTCAAACATCTCTGACAAATTATGCTGGTTTTTCAACACCTAGATGTAAACATTTAAGCGCAGAAGCAAATAAAAATTTGCCCTTTAACTTAACATTGTATCCAAATCTACCAAGTCTATCTGTTAATATAATGTATATTAGGACATGTGTGTGTTCCAGGAGGAAACATCTAACTCTGAACTGGTCTTCTCTACAGGTTGAAGTTTGCATGTGTCGGGGAAAAGAACAAGAAAATCTGCGATGATGGAGTCACTTCCACGTTCAATTTCCATCCTATAGGATAGTTGGTTTACACTCTTCACTTCACATTTTATCTTACAGTTTATAGTTGTTTTTAATTCAAATAGTTTATGAGTAAGAGGGTTGCATGTGTTTTTAATATTTGAACCTTTCACTTCTGTGTTTTTTTTTTACCTTTGTTAATCCCCAACATGCTGATAATACGCACATGGAAAATACACCATTTGTGTAAGTTCTGTGTCATTCAGGTCATCCGAAAGAATACCTACAGGGCAAACAGAAGAACGACATTTGTCCCGTAATCCAACAGAAGTTTATAACACAGGGTATTTGGTGATGTAAACGTCACATTCCGAATGTATTCATTTTCATTATTTTTAATGGATGTACTGTACTGAACTGAATGGCTATGTAGGTTCTTGGTGCTCTTCATGCTGCCTTTTCTATGGGTTACAAATGTCCTTCCTCCCTAACTGTGTTTTGCCCCCTGGTGGTATGTTTCTGTCATTAGCGAGGTATGTGCTGTGTATAGAGTGCTTTGGATGTTTCAGATTCACTATTTAAGCAAACAGTTTGCTTATATATAACATAAATCTACATTACATATTTGCACAGAAGGGAAAACATGCACAAGTATTTACCATTTTTAAAAAAAATAAATATTAAGTTTGGCCTACAACTTTGTCACAAATGTTAATTTTAACCGTGAATCTGAGTTTGAACCGGACAGATGTCGCTTCCACATTTAAATCTTTATGACTTTGTCTATGACAAGATTAATCCTGCCTCCAATTCCTTTCAAACTTTGTCACAACCGGTTTAGCCAGTTTGTCAGCCTCATACACTGAACTTTATCAGTCTGGTCTACAGTCTAGTAAATGAAAATTCCTCCCAGCAGTCTGTGGTAATCATGTGGGGTTTTAAACACACATATATGTTGTATTATCGTTTTATATATACATATATTAACATATTATTCATTCCCTCATGTGACTCTTTGACGTTGTATTTCAACAAAACCAGGTTGTCACCAACCTTAACAGTGTGGATTCTGCTTTACAGTAATGTAATTATGTCACATTGTAAAAATTGCAACAGAGATTGCAGTCTGTGGATTTGAACCCTCCTGACCCTAGTTCAGTTCCTTTTACAATAGGCCACCAATGTGTCCCACCAATGATCCTAGAGATGGAGCTACAAGATAGGAGACAAAAGGGAAGGCCGAGTAGGAGGTTAATGGATGCAGTGAGGGAGGACGTGGAGGTAGTTGGAGTCAAAGTAGAAGATGGAGACAACTGGGTTTGATGGAAAAAAGGTTCTGCTGTGGCAACTCCTGAAAAAGGGACAACACAAAAGGAAAAGTAAAGGAGGTGTGCTTTGTCACCATTGCGACTAGCTTGTTTTTGTTTTCTTCCATTCAATGTAAGCATAGGGTTATGGGTTTGATTTCCAAAGGAACCATCATATTCCCATTGGCGCATTCAGTGTTAGTTGCAAAGACTGAAATTGGTTATTGTTTATGCAAGAAAGGTTTAGTTGTCAGCAACTGGACTAGTTCTTGGAGTTGAAAGACGTTTCATTCCTCAACTGAAGAACTTCATCAGTTTCTGGTTGTTGCTTGAGGTAACTCTAGTAGTTCTACTACTTTTGACCACTGGACAAAGGTGTGAAGAGTTGTTTTGGTCTGTCCTCTGTCCTCCTTGTCCAAAATATGCACATCTGAGTCCTTGAAAGAGTGTCCCTTATCATTGACTTGGAGATAAACTGCTGAGTCCTGACCTGATGTGGTCGCCCTCCTGTGCTGGGCCATGCGTTTAATTAAAAAATAACTTTTTAATTAATAAATTTAGGATTTTATGAATCAGATATAGTTTTTTATCAATAAATATACATTCAAGGTAACCCCAACATGGAAATACACTGCATTTTTGTTACATAGTTATGACACAAATGTGTTTTTTGTTAGGTAAAATCTGCTAATTAAGCAAAAACCATTTACCACCATTCAGTTTGCTGAATCTGATAGGGCTTCTTGCCTCGAACCCCAAGACTGGGGGCACTGCCCCTGCCCTCACAAGAGGGCTATGAAAGTTATGTTAACTGCTAATTTGTAATAATAAAAAATGTTTTAGCTCTAAATTTGAATATTTCTCCTAATTTTATTAGCTAATTTTCATGCTGACAACAAAGTAAAACTCCTTTTATTAATTTACTTGATTGAACCCTTTTTAAAATCAATTAACCCAGTTTTACCCAGTCAAAGGGCAGATTGTGACTGAAAGACTTGAATGTAACTTCCTAGGTGTCAAACTGTTTCTGCAATTGGTTATTATTTAATGAAGTTACGTCGCTGTGTAATCAAAGAATAATAATACTTAACCAAGTGAAAAATGCTAAATTTGAGAAAGTTTTTAAGCTCCCATGGACCACATAACATGACTTGGCGGACCATATTTGATCTGCGTCCCTTACGTTTAACACGCGTTGTAAATGTGTCCGTTGTTGAGGAACTGCATTCTTATTAAGTACACCAGGTTATCTCACCTTGTCTCTAGTTTGTAATTACCTGGTAGGTAGAAGGGCGGGTAGAACGGTTCGACTGAATCTTTCTGTTCCTTCTCTCTCGTTTTTTACTGCCAAGCTTCCGTCTTGTACGCCGATATAAAACAGAATGTATCTTATGTAGAGACTAGATACGGACCTGCCGCTGTGATGGCGCATTACGCCGAGACAGTCGCCTTCCTGGGACAGTGGGGACGTTTCCAACAAGTGGTCTTCTTCCTGCTGTGCGCCAGTATCGTGGCTAACGGCTTCGGTGCGTTCACACTGGTTTTTGTGACGGATACACCGCGTCACCACTGCAGGGTACCTGAGGTTAATTTAACTGAGGACTGGCGAAATTTCACCATTCCGACAGAGGTGAGTGTTCCCGCTTTTTGTTTTCACATTTAGGAACACTAGACGATGTTTTTAGTGTTGGTATTCTTGGTTTTTCCGAAAATAATACGGCTAAACCAGAGGAAATCCCAACGCACGGGGAAAAAATGAGAAAAGTCTCAAACTACTAAATAATAATTTCACAAAGTGATATTTATCTTTGTTCAGTTCTGAACACATTCTGGAGTTGACAAGTGGCCTGACTATAATCTTAGTTTTGCTTCTAATTAGCGTCTGTTTGTGTCTGTTTATTCAGCCATACTTTTAAAACACAATGCATTATAATTACACTATATTTCAACCTAACATTTGCTAGTTTAGTTTACTTTGTTTCCAACAGTGTCTTTACATCTCTTCTTCTTTTATCTTTTTCTAAAATCGAAAAACAGTTAGCTCTGTAAGCTATGTACAGACTGAAAGATTAAATTATAAGATGTTTATTAATTATCTCCTAAATATATACAGTTTTTCATATGAATCTTTAACGAGCTAAGGTCTTAATACTGATTTAAACATTAATTAATTAATAAAAAATAAAAGTGTGGCAGAGGCGGCCTAGTGGTTAAGGAAGCTGACTTGGGTCTGCAAGGTCCCCGGTTCGAATCCACCAGCTGGCGGGTTGTCACTGAGGTGCTGTGAGCATAGCACTGTTCGAACCCACATCACTTCTTGTGGGCTCACCACCCGCAGGAAGGCTCACAATATGGTGCAATGTGATTTGGGTGGCGCCAGCTGTCCCTGTGACCTACCAATGAATGAATGAAAAAATAAAAGTATATTTAAAAAAAAAATACATTTTTTTTTATTTTACGTTCTTATGCATGGATTGTACCAACTTTTAGTCATGTGAAGATGAAACTCCATTGAAAAGGGTGTGTGCAAGATGTGCAAAACAAACAGGAGTGTGAAGAGATTCTCGGTCAGATGTTTTCTTCAGTCGGTTTTGTCCTCTTTGTTTTCATTTAAATACCTTCAACATGCAAACCTGTCTTCACGTGCTTGCATGTGAATGTTGAACAGACTTCTTACCACAGACTTGCAGGTGATGCCAGGTCATGTCTTGATTGTCCTCATCACAAGATTAAGTGTATGAGCTAGAGAGACAGAGACAGCATTACCTCAGAGAATGACTTAACGTGTAACCTTATAAACACTGTGAAACTGTAAGGTGGTGGATGGGAAACAGCAGCTCAGCAGATGCAGCAGATACCGCCTGGATGTGGTCAAGAACCTCTCTGCTCATGGCTACGTTCCCGGGCGGGACATCAACCTCACTGACCTGGAGCTGGAGAGCTGTGTGGATGGATGGGTGTACAGCACTGACATCTATCAGTCCACCTTGATCTCTGAGGTGAGCCATTGTTTATGTTAAGACATGTTTGTTTAGGTTCTTAGTCATCCAGGTAATTTGATCCAAAAATGGTTACGTCACGGGCAACTGGTATTAAGACATGGTGGCTGATTAGTGGATTGACTAACCCAGTGCTTGTCAATTATTTTCTGTTGCGCCCCCCTCCCCACCACCTGCTGTAACTATAAATAATAGCATTTGTCTATAAAATAGTTTTAGCTACACCTCTGCATAACATTGTATCCTTGTTAACATAAAGGAAACAAAAAGAAAGAGCTGTAGTTCAACTTCAAGGATGTGCATTTGCACTTTATTGTAGTACAGCGAAAAAAAAGCATGTTCCCCAGGGTCACACGCGCCCACCTCAGCATCGCCCCTCGCCCCACCAGGGGGGCCCGCCCCACACTTTGAGAAGCACTGGACTAACCTGTGACAGCATTCAAGGGGGTTAAAGAGACCCTTCACATGCAATCAAAGAGGTTGCAGCAGTCATGGAGACACAGAGATGATTTTGAAAGTACTATTTCATTTCTCTACACTTGACAATCTTGTTTTCAGTTTGATCTCGTCTGTGACGATGAGTGGAAGCAGCCTTTCACTTCCACAATTTACTTTGTGGGAAGCTTGATGGGTTCATTCGTGTCAGGAAAGCTCTCAGACAGGTAATGCCATAAACCCTGATGAACATCCAGGTGTACTCTTGTACTACTAGTATATTTAATAGTGATATTTATTGATATAAAATAATTTGAAGTAAGAATTCCTAGGTCATTGTTATTAACTTGGATTATTATTTCTTGGGAAACAATGGATTGATAATGGAACTTGAAAAATGGACCAATTACAATTTTTCTTCCACTGGTATCTTGGCGAAATAGTCTAATCTGCCACAAATTCAGGTCAATGGATTTCAGTTTGACAGTTGTTTTAGCCAGTCATTCCATTTAGTAATGGGGTCATATCGTGACATCGGCCAGGTATTCTTGAATACCCAGAGAATGGAATATACAGTATATTAGCTAATTGAAAATGATGTGAGGGACAGAAAAAAGCAATGACGGCAATCAGTGTCCAGTTAAAAGCTAATTAACACATTATACAATTCCAAGTGCAGTATAAACATAAACAACAAAGGTATATTTCAACAAATTTAATATTCGCATTGTTGTTGCCCAAACAGCCATAGCAACTTGGTGAGTCTGCACCAGCGCAGACTGAGACGTCTCCTCCTCTGAAAGCGCACTGTCCAGAAAATAAACTCTAAACTCTAAATGCCGTTGTAGGTCGGCTGACACTCATTATTGTTGCAGTTGGTTCTTGAGAACACCCAGGAACCAGGTCCATGGTTCAAACACTGATTTTGACCTTGTTTATTAAATAGATTTAGCATTAGATTACACATACAAACGCTTGAGACTACAATACATCGAACATACAGTAAAGTCATAATATCAATAATATTTTCTCTCTATAGTAAACTGTTTATGTGTCTTTTCTAAACCCTTCTATAGGTTTGGAAGGAAACCCATCCTCTTTGTGACCATAACAGTCCAAGCAGTTTGTACCTTTCTTCAAGTCTACGCCAACTCCTGGCTCCTGTTTACCTTCCTCCTCTTCATTAGTGGCTTGGGGCAGGTGTCTAACTTTGTTGCAGGTCTAGTGCTGGGTAAATATAAAAAAATATTTTATCATTCTTGCTGGGTTTGTCCAATATTTACACAAAGAATGAACAAACCATAATGTAATTCATATGGAATTAACATTTGTGCACTAAGTAGGAAACTTGACCCAAGATATTACAAAATGAGGTTCTTTTATTGCATGTGGTGCAAAAAAATGTACAATTCTTACAACATTTCTTATTTCATGTGTCTGTGCAGGAGCAGAAATACTGACTGGCAACGTGCGAGTGCTTTACTCCTCTTTGGGAACATGTTTTGGCTTTGCCATTGGTTACATGATGCTTCCTGCATTTGCTTACTTTATTAGAGACTGGCGCAATCTTCTGTTGGCCTTAGCAATAGTGGGTGCTGTCTACCTTCCCTTCTGGTGGTAAGATATAAATCTTTATCTAGGAAACACTTGTTTTTTTTTTTCAGTGAATGCATGTCCTCCTCAGTTAAACTGTGATGATGCAAAGCTGTGGTGCAAAATCATTATAAACTGTTATATTTGCTAATAACATTGCTGTGGGTGAAAAAGTTACGAAAACAGAGAATGTACAAATATTACCCAAACAAAAGAGTTTTATATTTTGTGTTAGGAACAAACATCTCAGTTGAACAAATATAGAATTAATAACAGGTTAACGGTGGATAATGGCTTGAGGTAGATATACTGAAAAGGTAAATATACTGATGTTAATATACTGAATATACTAACACCTTGCTGCAAGAACACGTACAACCGCCCTGCACAGCTGAAGTTATTGGAATGACAGCTTTAAAATTGTGTTATTTTTATATAAAAGCATGTGTTGCTTTGTTTTCCTGACAATAAACCTTCCTAAGAGACGGTCTTTGTGGCAGGTTGGTACCAGAGTCCCCTCGATGGCTGCTCTCCCAGGGCAGAGTCAAAGAAGCCGAGGCCATTGTGAGAAAAGCCGCCAAATGGAACAAACGTCAGGCACCAGTGGAAATCTTTGCAGATTACTCTGTAAGTGGATTGGATATGTTTGCATTTTAATGTATTTTAATGTAATACATTCCGTGCATGGTATTGCAATTATTGTTGTGGCTCAATGACTCGATGGGTCAATGAGGGAGGAAATGTGGAGCAGTACTCGCTTGGTCTGACCTTATCACTCGCTCAGTGAAACTTTCAGGGCACATGGCCTAACCTGCAACCTCTTGTTAAATTCTAAATAAAATAAACAGCAGTTTGAGTGTAAGTTTAACCACAAGGGCCATATGAATTTAAGTGAGAGAATCTAGCCTCTCGGTGCACATTTCTGGTGTGTTCATAAAATCCTGTAATTTTTAACTCTCAAACCTTCTTTAATGTGAAATGCCTTGCAGAAATCTAAATTATACTTTTTTTTCAATGAAGAGCCAATTGTTTTCTTGATCTTCCAGGATAATAATTCAAAGACACCCTTGAAGGAAAAGTACGGTGCCTTCGATCTAATGAGGACGAGCGACATCAGAATCATGACAGTCTGTCTCTCCTTTGTGGCGTAAGAGTTATTTACTTATAAATAATGGATGACATAAATTCAATTATCTAAACCTGTGAAAAAAAAGTCCAGGCTTTTCCTCGTTGTTTTAATGCATCCAGAGAAGTCCATATATATGTATGTGAATCATTACCTCACTGTAGAATGCTGTTTGACAGCCGTGGTGTAGACTGTCATCACATCATTGACAGCATTGTTTTAGTTCAGCCAATAAAACGTGTTAACAAGTGTTTCTTGTTGACAGGACATGAAAGTATTTCATTTCAGTAGTAGTAGTATTGTACTAGTAGTCAAATAAACACGTACTGTAGGCCAGGTTCCTAAAACTGATACATGGTATAAAATGCTATTTTAAATGTCACATTAAAATACAATGTTACTCTTTATTTAGATTTTAATCCCAAAATAAGGAATATTTTGATTTTATTCCCTATCCCTGCTGTGTAGGTTCACTATAACTACTGGGTATTTTGCTCTGTCCTTCGACACACCTCAGCTTCATGCTGATCCATACCTCAGCTGTTTCATCTCAGCAGTCATAGAGATTCCCGCCAACGTCTCCTCTTGGCTCTGCCTGAGATTTTGGCCTAGACGGTTGTCTCTTTTTGTTACTCTTCTTTTTGGAGCAGTGCCATTATATTTACTCCAACTGGTGCCAACAGGTAAGAATGAAGTCAAAGATTCCAACCTGGAAAATACACAGGAAAATAAACAAATAATAGGGTGATACAACCTGAAGTAGTAAATCAATTTATAATCTTTACAACAGGGCTGTGTAAAAGGTAAAGCAGGGAATGGTGGTAGATAATGAGCAATTAAAATAATTAAAATAAAGAACTAGACTAGCGACAATACAATTAAACCATATATGTGTGCGTGTGTGTGCAAAGTCTTGCATTAGATTGATATTTATACCACACAGGACATTTGGTTACCATTTTCACCTTGTGAACAGTCTACACTGCAGAATTGAAAACTTATTTTCCTTTCTTTTCAGATCTACAAATTTTGTCTCTTTCATTGGAGATGTTGGGAAAATATGGCTTCACCACTGCCATGTCTATGATATATACCTATACCCCTGAGCTTTACCCAACACCTCTGAGGAACACAGCCACTGGGGTGACAGGGACCATCTCCCGGGTGGGATGCTGCCTCGCTCCGCTTTTGTTAAAACTGAGTATGAGGAACTACATAGACCTGAGAGTCGTCTCAAACATTGAAAAACATACTGCGTCTTTTTAAAGTACTGTTTGATTTTCAGGAAACTACTTCAAGTACCTTCCCTACATCACCCTTGCAACTATGTCCCTCTTGGCAGCCTTGTGTACCCTCTTGCTGCCAGAGAGTTTTCAGCAACCACTGCCTGAAACAATTGAACAGATTCCACAAAGGAAAAGGTGACACATTGACACATTTTATGTCATATCAACTCAGGGAAAGGTGTTATCTTTTTAACACCAAATGTCAGGCATCTCAAACATCTCTGAAACATTATGCACGCTTTTCAACACCCAGATGTAAACATTTTTAGGGCAGAAGAAATAAAAAATAATTGCCCTTTAAATTTACATTTCATCTGTATCCAAAGTCTACCTGTTCACACGGATTTTGTTTATTAAGATATTTTTTGTTCCTCAAGGCCACATCTAACTCTGTACTGGTTATCTTTACAGGTTGAAGTTTGCACGTATCAATGAAAAGAAGAAGAAAATCTGCACTAGTGGAGTCACTTTACGTTCAATATCCATCATTTAGGATAGTTTGTTCACACACAATTACTTACTACACAGTATGTAAAAGGACTTCACAATGCATCAACGTTTATATTATAATTGTTTTTAATTGTACTAGTTTATGAGTAAGAGGGTTACATGTGTTTTTAGTATTTTTAGCCATTTTTATTTTGTAAGTCCCCATTTATAAGCTAATACTCGGATACTACTCAGGGATACTACAGGGATAATCTAATAATTGTACTCCAGGTACAAAGTCACTACTACAATAATGCAGTATTGAGCCAATGATGTTTACCTTTTTTAGAGAAAACACACACTGGAAATACAGTTTTTGTACTTTTTTGTTGGTTCTGTGTCACTCAGGTCCTCTTATCCAAAAAGTACTTATGGGAGCAAACAGAAGGAGTAGGTTATGTGAAGATAATAATCCAATAGAAGCCACACTCTAAATGTATTTATTTTCATTATTTTTAATAGATGTACTTTACTGAACTGAACGGGTGTGTAGGTTCGGGTAGGTAGCTTGGTGTTCTTCATGCTGCCTTTTCTATGGGTTATAAGTGTCCTTCCTACCTAACCTTGTTTTGCCTTCCCTGGTTATATATTGCTCTCATTACAAGAAAAAATGTTTTTTTTTTATTTTTAATAGTTGGTGTCATTTATTTGCGCAGTGGTGTCATTTATTTGCGCAGTGGTTTGTGTTCAGTTAAATGCATTTGCAACCGTTTCAATAAGTTCACAATTACATCTCAAAATAAAACCAAATAGTGTTTATTTTTATTCTAAAATACATGAAGTCTAGAAAAATATTCAAATCTGTCTACTTCACATCATCCATTCATACTAAACACATGTATATTACTATTAAATGCACATAACTAAACAGAACATCTGGGTCCTTTTTAACACCACGTGTCAAGTGTTTTTACTACTACTACCTACAGCAAGGTTCTAAGAGTGGGTTCTTATCAGTTTGCAGCACAATCATTGTTCTTCAGGTGAACTGGGGTCTAGTGATTTTTGAGGAGGTTCACTTGTTGTTTCCTCCTTTTTGTCATCATCTTCACACCAGGTAAGGCGTTCTTCATAGAAAGCTATGACGATCTGAGGACACTTGCGATTGGCCTCCTTGGCCAGGACAAGGTCGGCTTCATCAGACTCTTTCCACTTCATCAGAAACATAAGTTCCCCGGTAGAATCTGTTGCTCCAATGATCTTCTCGGGTTTCAGACCCCTTTCAAACCCGCGGGCAACAAGAATACTGTCCTCTTTTTTCCTTTTTGCTCTACTCCCAGCTTCATCCTCATCTGGGCTTCTTTTATTTGGGTCCTTGGATCCTTTACTGTTCACTGTGGGGCTGTTATCTCCATTGCTGCTTTTCTTGTAGGTCTTCATGAACTCCGCGATGAGCTCCGGACACCCCAGATTCTTCTCCGGCTCCCATGTGTTGTGTTTGTTGGAGTAGCCTTTCCACTTCAGAAAAAACTCCACTCTGCCTTTTACAACTCGTCTGTCCAGAACCTTCTCCACTGTAAATTCTTCTTCCCCTTTCTCGGTGGATTGCGTCTCGTCTTCTTGAGACTTCTTGCCCATTATGGAGTTAGCTGTTTTTTCCGCCTCAGCAGTCTAGAAATGTTCTTCACTTCCGCCCGCTGGCTGTCACAGCCGGCCTGTTTTCAACAGTTATACCGCATACAAAAATACAGACCTGTAAAAATTCTTTGCGAATGCTTTCGTAAAAATATCTACATTATATTGCACCTAAATGAGTGATTCCAATGTATGCCACAAGAGTCCACCACCGCATGTGAAAATGTAACAATGCGCCGCCAGAGCGCGCGGACGACACCAAAAGGGGTGTTTACAAATTCGATTTGTTCCAACGAAATACCGTGTACGAAGAAACAGTTAGGGAAATATTTGTTACGAAAAGAATACGACTTAAAATCTTTAATTGTTTATTTAAATCGACCATAATGCAGAATACTTGGCAAACACAGGGTGTTATTAAACAACCTACACCCTTAACAAGATGTAAAATGGTTCAGTCGTTGAGGTCACCGGAAGTTGTTTCAGCTGCCATGTTTGGCTGCTTTGTTGTAGGCTTTTTATCAGCTTTCCTACAGAATTACCAAGTGTGGAAATGGAGCCGAGCTGGAGTACGTTTCTTTTTCAAGTAAGTTGAATCACTAAGAATGAAAGTACACTTCCAAGTCAAACATCCCATTTCGATGCGAGTGTTTGCTCAACTGGCGGTAAAGACTGTTTGTTTTAAACCATTTATGCTACGGTGAAGTAACCAAGCAAAACAATGGTATATGTATTCAGGCTTCCAGCTGTGAGGCTCGGGATGACGCTACAACAAAAAAAATCGAATCTATCCAACGAGTGTTTTGTAAAATATACATATCGAGTTAATATTACGACTTTCTTGTATGCGCGCGTGAAATCTGGACGGCGACTATGATTTTTAAGTAAGTTTCCAAGTCGAATGCAGCAAAACATGCAGACGCCACAGCACCGTTACAATCGAGGCGGGCACAGTTTCCCCCGCTAAAGGCTTTGATGGGATCCTGACTATCAATGGACTATCAATGGCGTTTTAAAGTAAAGTATTTAATTTTAAGAATCCGTTTTGCTTCGATGTTACGGCTGTAGATGATATAAATACTCGAATAGGCGCGCACTTGGTGAGTGGTTGCTGAGATTTACTCAACGAGTCCGTTGTAAACTTTCCCCCAGCCGAAGCCGGTTAGACTGTACGTAACTAGCCATGTTGGCTAATGATGTTTAGGCTGCCTGGACATGATTTAACCAGGAGCTCGACTCAAATTCGACCAAGGCCGACGTAACAAGCTTTAACTCGGTGTGTGTTATAAAGTGGACCACGGGAGATTATTAACTCTTAACTATTTATGCCGTTGACCGCGACTGAAAGGAATTCGAACTATGCACATATCAGCAGCTAACGCGAAGAAGCAGAGTTGAAATTAGCAGCCACCTTACGCAATTTTGTACATATTCTTTTCACCCGGTCGGCATGTTGTGTGTGTGCGTGCGTGTGTGTGTGCAGCTGCTGTGGAGTGATTGCTTTGGTTAAATCTGTGTACATTTATGATAGAAGGCTATTGTGCAGTGACATGAAACGATCGAATTTATTCCTGGCCCCACTTTTATGTCGCTGCATCACGTGACTGTCAATTAAACAACCTGCAGATTGTTTGCGTACTGTACATATTTGATATTTCCGCCTCTGTAAGTAAACAGAACGAGTATTTTAACATAGTTGTTGGGAAACTTCAAAAGTCTACCTACAAGTGTTTTATTCAGAAGCAAGCAGCAACAGAGCAGAACGTATATGAAGTGTTTATAACTCAATTTTATCGCAGGACAGAATTAAAACTTGCATGAAGACACATACCAAACTCAATTCATAGAGAGAAATTAACTGTTGAAGTGCATTTTCCATTTCTCTTAAGATATTAAATATTGATTTCTCATATGGAAACATTGTATCTGGAACAGCCAAAACTTAATGTTATCGACACATAGGGAATTACATTAGAAATAATTCATAAATCAGTGGTGTTTGTTTCTTATTCTGTCTCTTTGTAGTATTGCAAGATCATTTTTATTGTAATTTATTTTACAGAACAAAATGTAATGCATATATTAATTTGATAACAAATTCTGACAGTATATAAGGTCTACGTACTGGTGAACCAACTCTAGATCACTTTCGTCCATTTATTTGTTTTATTACCTTGATATTAACTGTACAAAACTGACAGGTGGGATACGTTAGGTTAATGTTTAAGCAGATTAGTAAATATGTATAAGAAGAAATCCAACATTGAAAAACTTTCAAATTGTAATTAGATGTGTTGCAATGTGTTTGCTTGTTGGACAGGACAGATCTATGGTATGGAAAAACTAATTCAGCAGGTGCTTCTTTCAGACAGTGACACTGATGTGTCACTCTTGTCCAGTCATCATTAAAAAAAAATCTCTGGTTCCAACATGCATCATTTAAACCCATTAGTTCTGCTCAAGTCTACTGGTGCCCAGGGGTCACCACTTCCATTTTGATATTGATGTGGGAGCTAAATTTGCAGTTGTCAAAGCACATTTGTGTCGAAATGGTGAAAGCTGCTTATAGGGCACCAGCGACAAGAAAAGACTGTTGTTCAAACATTTCTACAAAGACAATACATGGTTGGTATCACTGGGTTTCCACAACGTCTTCCTGCATATTAGGGTATAGAGCGGCGTTAAGCTGAGTAGTGTGTGGAGAAACAATGTCCTTGTTTCATGAATGGATGAGCTAAATCAGTAAAGATGAGCATACAAAGATCCCCTGCTAGGACCCAAGTGCATCACTGCTCAGATTAGTGTCTTTGACAATAGACTGGATGACATATGGAGGACACTGTGTGGTTCATTCTCCTTCTCCTAACCTTTGAGTGCAAACATTTTTCTTTCTTTTTTTTTTTTTTTAAATTACTATCATTGCACCTCTCTTGCCCTTACATTCTAGCCTAAGGTAATTGCTTACACTTTAAAGCCGTTCTTGCACATCAGATTCTGTTTTACTATTGAATGGAGAATAAATTCTTGAGGTGATAAAGCTTGTTGAAGATTTTGCCACTCGTGGAGAAAATATATGAAAACAACTAATTTTGATTTTTTTTCTTATTTCTTAATATGTATTGCAAGTAACTTTCTTTACTTATTTTATTAATGACTTATCACACATTTATTAAGTTAAAACATTCACTGTAGAATTTTATGTTGCAATTTTCTTCTGGAATACTGTTTTTGCCTGCTGTGTTTGGAGTTATTAGAATTTTGTTTATATTGACCTAGTCTTTATCTTAAAGTACTGTACTCTCAAAGAGGTTATTTTTTTCGCTGTGGTTTTTAATGTACCCTCCTTCTGCCATTAAGTCCACAGGAATTAGCTTTGTCTTCATCAAAGTCAGCACAGACAGGACGGGTTGATGGATTGAGTTGAATGAATTAATGCAGTATTTTCATTTGCCTGTGATCTGCATTTATTGTTTTTGAGGCTGGGACCCAAAACCAGCTTGATATTACTATAAAAGCACATAGTTTTTGGTTACCAAGTGTTGACTGGTTTAAGCATTGGTAGGTCCAGATGTCTACAACTATTAATAAATCCCCAATATTAAGTGCTACTTTTGTTTTTTGTTTTTTTTTTTATCAGCAGGCTAATGATGCCCTCCACCACCAGCATCAAATGGCCCCCAACAGCCTGCTGCCACTTCTTAATGCAGGAGCTGAGCAGGTTGACCAGAAGCCAATCCTACCCATTCAGATGGAGCAGAAACCCCCTACCAATGCTTCTGAGGTCCTCAAAGATAACGTGGCGGGTGGAGGTTCGCAGCCACCAGTGCCTGTGGTGAAGAAGGAACACAAAGGCAAAACACCATTTGTATGTGGCTACTGCAACAAAGCTTTCCGTGACAGCTACCACCTGCGACGCCATGAGTCCAGCCACACTGGAATCAAGATGGTTTCACGACCAAAGAAAACAGCCCAAACTGCCCCCACCATGGTACCCATGATCTCCACAGTACCAAACGAGAACAACGGGAACAATTCCTACAACTCCACGTTGGTTGGTATCCTGTCCACACCAACAACGTCAGTCCCCCCAGGCACAGGTGTCATGATATCGACGGCTATGGGCAACGTGCCGCAGCAAAACATAGTCAAGAAACCCCCAAAACCGGTCAAGAAAAATCACGGGTGCGAGATGTGTGGCAAAGCATTTCGTGATGTGTACCACCTGAATCGCCACAAGCTGTCCCACTCGGATGAGAAACCCTTTGAGTGCCCTATCTGCCAACAGAGGTTTAAAAGGAAGGACAGAATGACCTACCACGTCCGTTCTCATGACGGTGGAGTTCATAAGCCTTACGTTTGTTCAGTTTGTGGGAAAGGATTTTCCAGGTAAGAATGACTTTTTCATGACACGGTTACTTTCGAGACACAGGCTTGTGGGTAGGGTTCAAAAGGGTGAAAGCTTTCCAAGGGAAGTTGAGAGATGGGGAATCATACACAAACATAACTATAAATAGCAGGGGTGTAAATATTCACTCACATAACGATCCGATTCATATCTTGGTTCACAGGCTACGTTCTGATTCAGGAACGATTCATTAAAAATATTAAACAATCAATCCAATTCGGTTCAGTTCGATTGATTTAAAATTTGTAACACATGGGGAACATTACAGTATATACAGTATATCTACATTAGTAATATGTTAATATCTCCTCTACTTCGCTAGTCTGTTTTTGCTGTGTCTTGGAAAAACCACTGTAAAAAGCATTGTCTGTGTAAGTCTTTTACACTATTTGCTATTTAAATGGTTAATAAATGATAGGTTAGCACCAATTGAATACATTTTTATTTAACTTTTGCAAACAGTAATACCCCCAATACCAACAGTAATACTTTATGGGTTACGGTATATATTTACCCCATAATATGATTTTAAAAAACTCACTTGACTTTATATAATCCACAGGATTAACTGTGTGGTGTCAATAGTCCTGTGCTTTAGGCTTAAATATGTGACCTCCAAGCAATCATCTGTGCATGGGATGAAGGGCAGCACAGTGCCTGAATAGTACTACAGTGAGCACTGCTGTGTGACTGTGATTGAGTAGTGTACTTGCAATGCATCTGGTTGCACCACCCACAGTATCATTTCACCGAAGTTCCGCGTCAGCTTTCAGTGTTCAATACAAAAGTAAAAATGTAATTAAAAAATCTGTTTCCCATAGATTCTGTGTAATACAACACTGAGGGAGACTGCGGATCAGGGTTTTGAGAACTATAGGATTTAACATAACATGTGGAGAACAAATCTGTAAAATATTATTATAAATTCAACTTTTACATCAAAGTGGGGGCCACGAATGGTCTGAGACCCCTGTTTTACGGTACGCTTGAGTACATTTTCTTCAGTTGTATTTAAGTTTCCTATTGAGAATTCCTGGAATTGTGCATCCTTACCTGTAAGCTTTTGGCTTGAAGTAACCCTGTGGTCAAACCCTGTCCTTTCAGAGTTCTTTGAAAGAAGCCAATGAGTGTTAATCTTTTTTTATTTTTATTTTTTGCAAAACAAACTACCCCAGTATGCTTTATCTGGAAAGTCAGTCATCTATGTTTTACTGAATAGTTACTGTTAGGGTCACAGATGAGAATGGCTTTCTTGGACACTTGTACCATGGCCACATATAGAGGCAAACATCCATTCCAACTTGCATTAATATCACGTTCAATTTCAAGCTTTAAATTCCAACTTGCTCATAAATACAGATTGGCAACCCCTATGTTTTGGCAGAGTTTGGGGAGAGTTTGGCAAGAGAACCAGTAGTCAGATTTTATTACTGGTGTACAACTGTTTGATCATTCCTCGTAAGGTTCTTGAAGCAGAGCATTAAATTGTTGAGTTGGACCTGAGCACTCTGTCAGATCAGCCAGAAATATTCTAGTTATAATGGCTGTAATGGTTGGCTCAGCAAAGTAAATTGGTAGTAGAATTGATAAATGGGTAGTAAAAAGACAACACTACCACACATCATTTTCATTGTGTCATGTCAGGGCTGCAAAACTGCCCCTTTGCCTTTGTAAGTGGTAGTTTTTAGAATGCTCCCGAAATGGTGACATCAGGATGGGTCATCAACATGCTGGAAAAAGAGAATGGCCACTAACTGATGGGAAACTGAGTCACTACCGGATCCTTATTCACACCTCATTAGAAGGCTCCTGCCGCTCCCCGTCATAGGCACACAAAATTTAATTCCAGTTTATGGTACCATTAAAACTATTGATACATTCTTATATTAAACATATGCACGTTTGGAAAATACAGCATTCTGTTTGTGTCCATGTACAGTTAATTCGGGTAGGAAGATTTTATAGGTAGGAAAAAATATGCCTGAGCACCGGAAATTTAATTTTATTAAGGGGTATTTGTCTGCCACAACTTAACAACCTGTGACACAACAACTTCTGACAAAAATACAGTTTGGATGCTGCAATTAGAAGATAAAAGATCACTATGTCGTAGATTTCTGTTGCTAATTGAATACATGAACTGCGCATATCATTTTCTGTTTGGCTAACAGTAGCTAACAGCCAATGCTGGGATCAGCTGCGTGCTTTCAGGACATTCACCAAAGAAGTGCATCATTTACTCCGCCTTATTTTTAGTACTTTTATTAGCATTTAAATCCTACCTCAAATATAAAAGTGCACCATTTCAGTTCTTTTTAATACTTGTCCAATAATACATGTGAACGCCTGAATTGAATCTTTGGTGGGTGATTTAATTTCCTGTGTTTGGTTCTAACCTGTGAGTACATTTTCCAGGAACCACAATGCTAACCTATGTTCAAACCTTGTGTTCTTCCATTCCTTCACTTAATACACCTGATGTGGGATTTTCTATATCCTAGGAGTCTTCTTTTCCTTTCCCATTTTTTTTCCAGCATTGCCAAAGCTAATCATCATCTAACCCCTGTCCTTCTGTATCTTCTTCTCTGACTCTAATTTCCTCCATGTCCTCTATCAATCTCCTCCTTGTCTCCTACCTGGTAGCTCCATCTCCAGGATCATCGTTCTACCATTGTATCCACTGTCTCTCTTCTCATCATGTTCAAACCATCTCAGTCTTCATCTTTTTCTCCAAACCTTCTCTATATATACGAGCAGTAAAAACGAAAAATGTGTTTCTCTGTGTGGAAACCTTAAAGAATTACAATTCAGATATAAAATTGAAAATCCTTTGTGTTTTGGAAATCCAGGCCTGACCATTTGAGCTGTCACGTTAAACACGTGCATTCTTCAGAGAGACCATTTAAGTGTCAAGTGACGGTAAGAAATATTTTCTATTCTTATTCTACCTTATTAATATTTTCTCTTTTTTTTACCATCAAGACTTTTTCTCACTTTCTCTGACCTCGTCTATTGTTTCGTCCTAGGCCTGTACATCCGCTTTTGCCACTAAAGACAGACTGCGATCCCACATGATCAGACACGAAGGCAAAGTCACCTGTACTATCTGTGGGAAAATGCTCAGCGCAGCCTACATCACCAGCCATTTAAAGACCCATGGGCAGACCAGCTTCACCAACTGTAATAAAGGTAAATCCGAAATGGTTGAACAATTGTTTTGACAATTTAATCAACATTTCCTATTATTGGGTTAGATATTTCATGCACACAATCACTTGAAAATGTCTTGTACTCCAAAAACAGGAGCTGATGGCCTATTTGTGTGAATAAAATAAATGCCATGTAAAAGACATGTGTAAAGGCTTTCTAGCTCCTTTTTTTTTTCAGTTTTCTTCATTGCATCTTTATGGACAACAATAGGCATTGCAGGTATAAGGCAGACGTGGAATCACAGTAGAAATCTCTATAAAATTTGGGCAAGTTTGTCAGGCCAGATTGCAAACTTGAATGGGCCACATTTGGCCCCTGGGCCTTAGTTTGCCCATGCCTGTTTTAGATAGTTGCTGCATAACCTTCCATTCTTGCACAATAAATGTATCTTTGAGATCTGGGAAGATGAAGAAGTTACTTCAAAATGTGTCAATTTTCCATTGATTTCTTTGTTTAAAAACATTGTTGAAAAAATAAGTGTATTTGATACTATTTAGGCTTGAATGTGTAACTAAGCCCTCAATTAGTTTCATAGTTCTGGATAGCATTGCTTGTTTGATTATTTTTCTTATATCAATGGAAGTAAACAGACATATGACTCGCCAAGGTACGGCTCTTTGTGTTTCTGCACAACTGACATCCAATACTTTTCCTGTTTCTCCAGAAAGCAACGACGTCTGCAATTCCGCCTCTGCCACACCTGTGACCGCCACTGCCCCAATTACCACGGCAATGAACCGAGGCCTCGCCAACAACAACGCCACCGTCACTATAGCTGCACAAATGAACATAAGCACCAACACGGTGAATATCAGCTCGCCAGTCACTCTGCAGCATCCCGTCACCATCACGGGGCCTGTAAACATCACCTCCGTCAACATCCCAGCCACGGCGCCCATGAATATCGCCCACCCAGTCGCAATTACTACCCCCATGCCTATGAATATAACTGGCCCACTCAACATTGCCATGAGGCCTGTGGATAGCATGTCTTTTCTGTCTCAAGTTTTGCCCTCTTCCCCACCCTGGTAAAAAGGACAAGTAGAGAAGATCAGCGGGCAGAAACAGCTGGAGAAAAAAAGTGAAAGATGGCAAGTGAAAAATCCCCGCTCCTCCTGACTCACTGTCCCCCTCATCAAAGTAAATATTTGTACTGTAAGCTGTGAGCAACCTGACCAGTCACGATCACGAAGAGACTGAAATGAGATTAAAGACTTGCAAACGATTGGAGGACGATTTCTCTTCAAATCAGGGGAGCGGTCAGATTTTGTGTCATCAGGTAGAATTGTGAAACTGTGATTTTGTTCCATGGGAAAATGACAGATGAGTATTCCTCAAGCACACTTGAAGACAGTTAGGTTAAACAGGTCTTTTTTGTGAAAAGGAGATGAAAAATGGACTGAAGCAATAAATATAGATTGCTGTTTTTAAGATCTCTCCCAAAGCCCACTGAGTCTTGCTTTTATGATTTTTCTTTTAACATTAGTCAGATAAACACATTGCTAATTATGGTTCTAGTAAAAAAAAGGGACAGAAACTTTCTCTTGAATGAAAGAATATTTTTTCACAGTGAATAACTTTTCTTTTTTTTCTTACATAGTTGGTATGATCCTGAGGTACAACAACTAACTTGTACAGTTATCATAGTAATGTATTTTCATGTCAGCCAATTAGATTTTGTCAAGTGTTCAGGTGGACTTGTCCATGCTGTCCTCTTGACTATGAACAAATAATTTAGTCCAGCAAAGCAATTATTTCTTAGTTTTTTTTTATCGCCGTTTTGTTTTTCTTAAAGAAGTGTTGCACTGAAATCATATCTTAAAGGTGAATGGCAGCAGTTGAAGGACTAATTAAAGTCGTGTGAAGAGCGATGGTCAACCAGGTGACGGATAATGTGGAGCTAAGCAGAACTGGCTGTTTAGAAACACATGTGGGGGTTATTACTGTTACCCATAAAGGCGGCTGATGGGTTCTGTTCGTAGACCACATGTGAGAAATGTGTCAAAGTGAAACCTTGGACGTCAATTGTTAGTCGTTCACTTGACTTAAAAGTCACTCTGTATCAGATGAAGAGTGTGGTCTTCTGTTCACTCCACAACGATCCGTAATGTCTTCAAATCTCATTTACAAATTTTAGTTACTTAGCAAAACAACTTCAATCTGTTCATTTGATTCATGGAAAGGTTTCATCTGTTATTCCTAAGTGAAACCACATGGTACAGAGTTGGTCCTGACAAGTTAAAGATGCCCAGTCCAGTATTGACTGATAAAGGATGATTTCTTTTTAGAATCCTCCATTCATATGTAATACATACCAAAAAACAGAGCACAACCATTGAAGTTCACCTGTGTTACGGACAGTCAACTTTGCCCATTTCTTTATTCCCGTCTGTTTAGGTGTTGGAGTGTTTTGTACTTTTGTTACTCATTTTTGTTAACGTAGCGGTGATGATAGAAATGATCACCACGTTAGAAACCCCTGAGTCACTGGTTTCCACACAGACCGACTGAATCATGCTTCCATTCAGAACAAGATGGCCAGACTCAATTGTCTTAACCCATCCTCTCCATTTGAGTTATTGCTAGTGTCAGTATGAAGTTAGAGCTCAGATGAGAGTTGGGGTTTGGCGTTTTCAACAGTGTTGCAGCTTTTTGGTTGCTCTGTTTTATTTTTATTGGGGGAAAAAAATGCAAGGTGCATGTTCATCTTTCTTGCGGAAAAGATTTGATAGGAACAAAATGTCATGTCATTTGCTCTTATGTTGTTGATATAGACGTTTACACTGACATGTCTGCCCCCGATATATTACAAAACCAATGTGGTGAAATGAAATATTTCTTGTGAAATTGATCATGTCTCTTTATTTTTAAGGTAAAAAAAAAAAAGAAAATTCTAGGAGCCTTGTGAGAGCATTTGAATGCATATCTTTGTACAATATCGTTTTAGTTCCAAGAATATGATAGTCGCTATAGATGTGAAAGATAGGATAACCTTTTTACAGATCCTTTGTAATAGTACATTAACAATGGTAATTTTGTACATATACAGGCAAAGCTTTCTGAGTAGCAGAAAGATGGAACATTCCTACTTTTTTAATTAACGTTTGTTATGTTAAAACATAAACATCCGCAATGTTACGTGCCTTTTTTGGGTTGTCTGAATAAAAAAAAAAAACTATCAAATGTGTTTACGGGTCAGGAACTGTTTATTATGAGACGGCAAATATTACATTTTTTTTCTTCCTACCTGTGTATTCAGGACCAATAAGCATCAGTGTTATAGAATAGATAATATAGCAGTTTTGTTGGTCTTCGTACGTGGGAAATTAGGTTCTGGTCCTTATTTTGTGTCTGTTTAATATGTGCAGTGGAAAAATGTCCAGCAGGTGGAGGTGTTGGTGCTTTTTTTTTTTTCACTCTTTCCTTCCCGCCGTTTTGGCTGTTGACGTCTGCGAACCGTTCGGCCTGTGAAAAAATATTAAACTTGAGTTCCGTCTTTCCGTCTATCTACCAAAAGTACCACCTTGGCGAGCAGATAAATTCTCAACTTTATACGGCCGACATGTTGAAAAATAGCCGATTTAAACCGTAAATAGGCCGCGAGTGGCGTTTGTTTTGGTTTGTTACCACGTCAGATGTGACTCAAAAAGGAGAAAAGAGAAGCAAATTTCAATTGTGCAACACAAGTGTCGGTAAGTGTTTCAACATTACCAACTGTAGGCATGTCTAAAGTATTGAGCCTTGATGTACTTTTTTGTTTTTTGCTTAGCTAAAATGACTAAGGGTATGAGTGATGCCTTCAGGAAGATAAAGGCTAGGTATTTTCTTTAACACTAGTATATATATATTTTTAAATAAATTAATAACACACATTTCTAAAGTGCCTGTCCAATATTAATTTATTATTTTGCCTCAGACTGTACGACTAACTAAAAGATTCCACCCGGCCTCAACCTCCCCCGACTGGAGAGAAAGGCTTTAAGAAATCCTGATTGTCTGTACGTCTAATTTAATCTGAAGACCTGTGCTGTCACATAGTACAACAACTTAAAGGGCTTAAGTGATTGTCAGGACTGCAGGGGATCATGCTATCCTCAGCTCAGTCCGCCCGGCTCTCTGTCAAAGAGCTATACATTAGTGAATTTTATGGAAAAACACTTGTTTGAGCTTTGGGATTACTGTCAAGGTCTTTTTTGGAGAAATTGAAGGTGAGTGATACTTTCCTGAAGATGAATTGTTAAAAATATGAGATCAACATGACCATGAGTGAAGGAAAATATTTGATTTAACCTGATATTATAATGATTATTATTTAAAATAAAGATCAGAGCTATTAATTGCAAAGGATGGCATGTAATGTGTAATTAATTTCATTTAAAGTGACTTGCCTGAGATGTTAATAGAAAACTAGGCACCAATAAATTCTGCTTAGACTTTATACTTGGTCTAAAAGTGAAATAATTCATTGGATTCCATTTATTCCGAAATGACCTATTTTGGTTTGTTTTTTCTACTAACTTAAATTATGTCAGATGAATTATTTGAATGTTGACTGACCAAGACTAACCTAAGCTATTCAACGACAGGAATCAAACAAAAGAAAAAAGCACAGATCAGTCCAACAGCCCAAAACCGTCCTTTAACCTAAATAGTTGCGACGTCATCAGTTACCATCAAACTAAATAAATTCTTTTCCAGGTGTGAGTCATGTTCTGACTCGATTGTTTTTCTCCTAAACTTTATGTAGTTACAGTAACCAGATCCATAAAAATGCAGAGTTTGCGTCTTATTAAAATGTCTAATCTTTATGAAACCAATCACGCCGAAGCAGACTCACTTTGGTCTGAGATTTTAACATTGGTCCGAAGGGAGATTATTGCTCTTTCAAACAGATTTGCCTTGTTTTTTCACGATTACATGGTGTGATTTGATGCTTTGCCAGACTTGGCTGGCACTAAGTTTAGAGATTATCTGCCCAACAACAAAAAAAAGATGGCAAATGGGGGTGTAGAACACAAGGACTTGTGAATTCCAACTCACATTTACCACAGTTCTATCAGAAAAAAAGTACATCGCACCTTCTCTTCTGCTGAGAGAGTCGAGAAACTGTGAGCTCACATTTTTATATTGACTATACAATGTTCTCATTTGAAAATGTGGTTTATTTTCCGTTTTACTAATCTATATCTAATATATAAGGGGAGATTACAAATTGTACAAATGTACAAAAAAAACCCTTGTTTCTGCAGATACATGTCATTGTGCCACTCTCTAAACCTCGGGTGACAAATATTTTCTGCTGCATCAAAATACTTCAAAGTATCATCAGTCAGCAATCTCACTTCCTATTTAAGCAAAATTGTTTCTAGGCTTTTAGTATAGTTTAAAGGGAAGACACAGAAAGAGTTCCTGAACAGACAGTTTATAACATAATACAGCTCTGACAAAATTGAGTTTTTTTTGTTATGTATACATTTATTATTCATTCTGGTTTAATTTAAGTTTTAATCTTTTATTTATTATTAGGAGTTATTAATACCAAATGTTCAAACACAAAAGGATAAGAAGCAATATAACGTTTACACTGCATGATAAGTTGATATAGTATAGTTGACGATAGTATGATCTTGACTGGATGTGAAAGTGATAGTATACTCATGTCTGACAATATCGGTCTGCTAATACTTCCAGCCTGATATCAACATAATTACGTAATGTCAGTGAATCACACTAAGGGTCTTGAGATGTTAAGGGAACCTGGAATCCTCTGGACCCTGGTCCACTGTCCAAAAGGAAAGAAAATTAAAGATATAATTTACATCTACTATTACCAACACCAATACTACTACTACTAATAATAATATCTTTATTTTCTTTCTGGCTTGTCCCTGAATTATGTATCTTCTACTCTGTCTCAACTACCTCCATGTCCTCTCTCACTGCATCCATCAATCTCCCCTTTGTCTCCTAACTGGTAGCTCCATCTCTAGGATCATTCTTCTACCAATATAACCACTGTCCCTCCTCTGAACATGTCCAAACCATCTCAATATGTCTTCTCTAGCTTTTTCCCCAAACCTTCCCGTCTGTGTTGTCCCTCTAATCATCTCATTCCTGGTCCTGTCCATCCTTGTCTCCCCTAAAGAGAATCTCAGCATCTTTAGCTCTGCCATTTCCAGTTCTGCTAAATAATAATGATGATAATACGTTTTTGCCCGTGTGTTGGGGACTGGGCATGCGCGCGGGTGAATGACTTCATTTCCCAGATAACACCACGCCAACGATGTTCCCAACAGCTGACAGACGGTGAGCAGCCTCTGTCAGAGCTGTCGCTGGACTGGACTGTTTGTTGGCCTGTGCGGAGTAGAACCACTCACAGGTCGGTCAGCGGATGAAAACCTTCCCCGACATTGGCTTTCCGTCGAGCCTTGAAGGAAAATTATATTCGGCGTTCCATTTGCATCCTCTCCTGGAGCGGTGGGCGGTGAGAGGGGGGACACTTGGTGTCAGCTAACTTCCACAATAGGTCGCCTGCGCCGCGTTGCGTCGCTCGGAACGGCTGCCTATGTTCGTTTTGGGAGCTTTGTCTGCAGCTATCGTAGCCGTGGCCGATGCTGAGGAATGGATAGCGTGTCTGTAAACGGTGCGAAGATGGTGGAGAGTGATGATCAGCTGCAGCCACAGAGGGACAGCGGCGGTGGCGCAGCGATGGCCGCGCTTCATCAATGCGAACTCATCCAAAACATGATTGATATCTCCATCTCCAGTTTACAGGGACTGCGCACCAAATGCGCCGCGTCCAACGACCTGACACAGCAGGAGATCCGCACTTTAGAGGTAACCAGGTTATTTTGTCAATTGTAATTTTTCACATAGACTCCAGTCTAACGGAGCGGCACCATCACACACACACACACACACACACACACAGCAGTCGATTCAAACTGCGGAGTCATGAAGCCTTACGTTCACTAACATAAAGCCTGTGAGTGTCGATACACCGATCCTAGTCCTATTTTATCGCTAACGTGAACGCGATGTCGCCGATACTACCATTAAAATATCTTCGCTGTTGTTATTTCTCATTGATGTCTGGGACAGGGAGGACAATGTGTAACCTATTTGACTCATTATTCATAAATGATACATCCTTATTCCAGTTTGGCCTTTTATATCAGTATGCATTTTTTCTATCGACTAGTATATTTTATAATCGACTATCTACGCTGAGAGACGCTACGACAGTAAATGATCTACGTGTTCTTTGTGTGAACGTGCAATTGCCTTAAGCTGGGCCTCGGTATGTCACAGGGTACATCGTCCAAACAGAATGAATGGCTGCATCACCGTTAACACGTCAGTGCACAGTTGCAGGGATACTAATTACCAGCAACAGAAATATGTATATATAACGTTTTCTAGTTTATGAATCGTGTATTTACGTTGGTATTATTGCTTGTGGCAGTGATCCTGCATTAATCAGGTGTGTCAACGTAAGTGGCCAATCAGCAGCACGTTACCTCTAGTAGAAACACAAGAGGCTTTAAAACGAATGTCCCACTGTGTCATGAATAATTCGTGTTCTGGTTCGACCCATGTCTCACTTTGACATGTGTTGTTGCCTCAACTGCAGAGTCTTTACATTGTTTATTTACAACATCACAATATAAACGTCACTGTCTTCTTTTATTGAAAGACCTTTAGGAGATCAGATGTGAGCCCCGCTTAGAGCGCCCTCTGCTGGAACACATCGCCTCAGCGGCATTTCGTATGTCTCTGGTATTGTCACGTGGTGGTTTACACTGTCAAAAAACACAGTGTTAGTTTTAAAAATAAGACACAGCAATCTCTTAAAATGATGACCTTTATTCTGTTGTCTGAAAAACCAATTGTAATAGAAGGAAAAAACATTGATGCCAACTGCATCTTTTTACAAAAACCTTATACCCCTATGTGGTCCTGTCGTATTGGTCGAAAAGTCAGGTTTATCATATATATGTATTGAATTCTGCCACCTACTAAGATATATTGATATATAATTTCATGATTTTGCTTGAAATTGTATTAACAAATAAACGTTAAACCATGAACTGTGAATAGAGGAACCTACAGATTAGGGACGTACGCATACTCTGTACAAGTATGCGCTTGAGCTGCAATGCTGCCCTCTAGTGGCTTTCAATTTAATATTCGCAAAGCTATTTTTGGTCAAAACATATGAACTGTGTTATTGAATTTTTAACGATGATTTTCTATCAATATCTGTAAGATAATGATTCTTACAGATATTTATGGAATACTCATAATTGGACAACCATACTATAGCAGTGATATAGAAGCAGGTAAAATGTTACGCCTAAAGACTACAGGGAGACAGGTTCTAGAGTTGATGTTGTATAGACATTCTAGCTAATGGTTTATTTATGCATCATACGCTGGATGGAAGAAAGACTCTACTTACCTTTTATGTAATCAAACCCTTAGTTAATGAGGTGGCTAAAAGTTTGCTAAGTTTTGCAGCGCTGTCAATTTTAGTAAATGTTGGGCAGAACTCAGTGCAGGTAGTGTACTGGCAATTTGGCAATAGTGGTGCACAGACCCACTACTGCCATTAATAGTAATATGCATGGAGTACAGGAAGTAGTGATGCACCCCACTGCAAAGAAAAGGCAGCTGCTACGCACTAGCAAAGTATTGCACCACAAAAGGTCATCCATTGGAAAAGGTGACGCATTTTACTGCTTGGATTCTTATGAAATATTTGATTGTGTTTCCACTAAATTTCAGTGAAAAAATAACATGATTAGAGCAGTCCGTAAAAAAATATGTAGGAAATTGTATTCGTAGATTTGTGATAAGGATGCGTAGACTCTGAGGTCAAAGAGAGAAAGTCTTCATCACTCGCCTACTGCACTCTGGGGCAGCAGAGAGAGGCTTTTAACACACTCTTTATTTTCATTGCAAGAGCTTTTATTATTCCACTTGAACTGTGTGTTGTTTTAGCCTCTCCAGTGAGAGGATAATGATAGTGGCCCTTCAAATAAAGTGCCAACTGCTACTTCACTTTCCACATGTTAATCCTATTCATTGTGATCACCAGTGTTTTTACTGCACTGTGTAATAATCCAGTGGATTGAACAATCTCCCAAAACCTTAAAAAAATAATTTGGGATGTCAAGTCAACAGATATTATTAGTTGATGTAAGTGTAATTATGTATTATCAGTAATGAGCATTTTTTTCTTTGCTAATGAAAACTCCGTAAGGCCAGGTCTTTGTGTTCTAAAAATAGTTTGAGGGATAAACGGCTGTATATTAGAGTGAAAGTCAGTAGATGGCAGCATTGCAGCTAATTTTTAATAATCTATTGTAATAATTAGGGGCTTTTATGCAAAATACTGTGACAAGCAACACAATACAGAGCTTTGCACAGATAAACAATCCAATAGGCATCACCAGGCTTATATTGGTAACAGTTAATATCAGTATTGGAAATTAAGTGTTTGGGGAATATCGTCATATTGAAGAGGTCCTTCATTGGAACCCCTGACCTTCTGCAGATGCGTAAGGAACCAATGGTGGTTTTTGTTTTATTCAGTAAGCATTGTATTGTTGCACAGCTGACTGCCGAAAATATGCAAACATTTAGAAACATTAATAAAACCTCTGTGCAAACAGACAAAGAGCGTAGTATGTTGTAGTTATTTTTACACGTCCAGGTTTCAGACTTGTTATCAGTTATCGATGTTTATTCCTGCAGTTTATTCCCTCTGCTTCCTGGAATGATGAGGAAACAGTGAAGCATGAGTCTGTTTTGTCGACTGGTGGAGAGACAGACAGACAGAGAGTGAGAGAGCCATGCTTTGTGGTGAGGGGTGATGTTGCTGCAGCTATATTTAGACATCTTCCATTCTACGCATTTTCAGAGTTGGTTGTTAAATAAGAAAATCAAATGACGTGTTGTGGAGGAGCAGTGTGAAGGAGAGGGAAGGGGAGAAGCCTTGGACAGACAGTCTGCTGGACTATGTCTGGTCACCGTTCTGCTCTTTGTTTCTTTCCTGCTGGCTCCTGATGTCTCCCTGTACCTGGCGTATAACACTCCTGGGAGATTTCAGTGGAGAATGTTACTCACACAGGTATCATGTGGAAAAAAGTCTGCTCACAGTGGAATATCACCATTCTGTTCCTCCTGACGTGGTTAGAAATTGTGACATTTGTCCTGACCTTGCTCATGGTCACGGTGTCCAAACTCCTCTACACTCATGTCTTATCAAGTCTCCTTTCATTAATATATAAATCCACATCTTATCAAGCATTGCACAGTAGTCTTCTTATTGGTCACCATGTTTGTTTTGGCTTCTGTGATGCCAGTTGCCCATAATGGCAAATCCTCTCTTATTTACTTTGGCTTGCAACTAGTTCCATGAGAACTTCAAATGTGTCCTACAACAGGTAGTTAATGTCCAGTCCTATACCAAACGTGGATGGACCAATCTTTTAAGATGATTCTGTGATACCCTGTACATTCAATGTTATTGCTGTTTATTTATTTAAACGGTGACAGTAATTATGTGTCTAGCCTCTATTTATCTGCACAAGTGTTAGCAACATCTACAGCTATCAAATCCTAATTTTTCTTTTGGTCATATTCTGAATTTTACTCTAACTGATCAAATGAGCTCAGGAACTAGATTAAACAAGACTCCAAACACACATTATAAGTATAAAATTTGCCATTTTACAAGTATATGCTGTATGCACAACTTTGATCCTTCAAGTGATGTAGCGAAAGCTTGTTGGAAACAATCCCTTGTAAAAACATAAGTGCTGTTTGGCAAGCACATGGTTCCTCGACTTACACCAGATTTCTGTTTTTCCTGGTGCTACTTAACTTGGTGTTTGCTTTAAGTCCAAACTTATCTACTGTACTTTAGTCACTCACCTGCACTAAGAAAGTGGTAACATCACGAGTTGGACTTGCTGACTTATTGGCTGCCGTTAAAATTACATTTTGTGATTCTTGAAAAGAACGGTTGTGCGTCATGAGTGTTGAGATCAAACTAGCTTGATGTCCAAAATCCCAGTTAAAATCATTATTATACCTGTACATCTATTGTCAAAAGATGTTGATTAAGCAGAGGCAACTGTGTAGTTTTTTTTTTTTTATGTCAAGGTTTTCATTGTCGCTCAGATACCTAAGAGGTGTGTTGTGGGCCAGTAGTTAGCCGGTGTAGCATGGCTGCTTTAATGGATTGTTACAGATAGACCATGAGATAAGGAGACACTTTATAGGGATGCTCGGAGCTGTCCATGGTGTGCCAATGCAAGCCAACACCATAGCGTGCAAACCATGTTATACTTACCTCTCTTGTCTGTAGTTTGGACTGATCTGAAGTACGCATACAGTACGGTAGAATCTATACTTTTGTTACTTTGTATCTGCCGACTAGTTCATTTAGTACAGAGGTGCCCACACTTTGTTGTCTTCTGAGCTATTTTTTTTAATTACCAGGCTAAAGTGATCTACCTTGATTGAAAACTCTAAATATATTTACCTTTATAAACTGGATATCTCACTCTCTACATTACCTTATAACATATTATACTGTCTGACTCAATACCTATATGATTATCAATTGAAATAAAATTACATCTCAAGTTATTTTTGCAATTTTTTTATGTTATGTTCAAGATCTATCAGGGCAGGGCAGTGGCCTAGTGGTTAAGGAAGCGGACTTGGGTTTGCAAGTTCCCCAGTTTGAACCCCACTACCGCCAAGCTGCCCACTGCTCACTTTGATGATGGGATAAATGCAGAGGCCAAATTTCATTGTGCGCTATGGTGTGAATCACAACGTCACAATGACAAAAAAGAAATTTCTTCTGTCATTTTCTATCAACACTCCTTTGGAGATCTACTAGTAAATCCCGATCTACCTATTGGTCACCGCTGATCCAGAGTCTATTTGTTGATCTGTTGGATCCATCCGTTGTTCAGTCGATTTATCTATGTATATTTCTATCATCTATCTGTCTATCTATCTAGCAGTATCGATCATCGATAAGTCAAATAAAGTGCAAAAATACATTGGATCAAAGCTGCAATTGCAAGAGTACCTTAAAAGTACCTCTTACCCGTTGGACTCTTTACTACCCTCTGCAGGTGAAGCTGATGAAATACATCTGTAAACAGCTACAGTGCAAACACAAAGTGCCAGAAGCAGAGCGACCCAAGGCCCTGGACAACTACCCACACTTACAGGACTGGCTTCATACTATCAACCTACGAGAACATCTCATAGTGGTAGGTTATTTCTCACTCTCTTAGAGAAGAGTCAGTATGACCTATAAGGCTGCTGTGTTTCTGGCTTTATGTTTTAGTCCTAAAACACATATTTTACGTCTAGCTGTCCAGTCCACATAAGGCAGGCAGAAATGACAGATCACAGTAACTCGATATTCTTGTTCTTCTTCAAACAAACCAACGTGTTTCCCCAGCTAACCCCTCTGTTGATATATTCTTATGTTGAGTGCTTGCTAGCTTAAGAGTCAATGCATGCAAGAAGGATGTAGCACTCGCCTTTAGAGCCAGAGACAATGGTTGCATTCAACCAAAAATGAGGCTGGTTGAATGACAAATAATTTGTTTTTGTCATGACTGTCCAGGAAACTGCAATCTACCAAAAGTATTGGTGATGGTGGATGATTAATCGAACTACCCACTATTCTTTGTTGCCCTGCTGGGCTACAGGCAGTTGAAGCAGAGTTTTCCCTGGATGCCTTACTCCAGTTGACAAGTGGTCAAGTGAGGGATACGATGCGAAGACTTGGTTCAGGTTCAGAAGAATGTGCAAGACTCGTTGCTGCCCTCTCCTGTTTGAAAAGTGCCACCGAAACAGGTACAGTATGTGTGCTCTGCCTGGTCAAGTGCAGGATCTAATGGTTTTACTTTTTTTTTACACTAAAGTAATTGCGTTTATTTTCGTACAATATTAAGGTGACACATTTTCTTGTTTTTAACATGAAACTGACTGTGAAAGATTAATATTGTTTGAGATTTTAATGGTTTTGCTCCTCGTGCAGTAGGTGATAAAAGAGTTAGTGCTGACCATGATGCGTCTCCTTTTTTAACCTTGGCAGAGGGCAGAGCTGGGATGCTGCAGGACTGCAATGCCATTCAAGTCAATGGTTAACAATATTTAAACAATAGGACAAGAATTGTTAGGACCCAGTGTCACCTAGTTGTCAACTAAAGACATGTGCTCTAAAAAGAGAACAGACATTGTTCAATATCAGTTTGTACAGTAAATAATCTTTGAAGACAGCAGTGAGACCTGCTGTACTGTCTGTCTAATGGACTACAGATGAAATGGAAGATGCAGAAATTAAGATGGTAAGGAGAGTGACCAGGATGGACAGGATTAGAAATGAGCAGATCAGATGGACAGTTAATGTGGAACAGTTTGTAGATAATGCAAGAGATGTGATGTAAGATGGTTGGGACCGCTGTTATTGTACTTTATTATATTTTATAGTCAAGATTATCCTCAGTATTTAAAGTGTATTAAATCGTACTGTTATACCTGATATGATGAATGGGGAATTTGCTGCTAAGACATTAATGTCTGGACTCTGTGCAGGAGGTGAACTGAGAGGAGACGCAGGTCTATGGCTGTCGGAGCCCACCAAGAGAGACAGCGGCTCTCTGATGACGGCCGACCAGCTTTCTAATCTGGGCACACCACTCCGTTTCCATAGTCCGTCCCCTTTAGCAAGACCTTACACTGTCCAGTCCACACCATGCACTCCCTGTGCTACCTTTCCACATCCTCGATCAGGCTCCATGTCCTCAGCCCCAACACCTGAGGGTCACTTCCACAGTGAGAGCCCCCTCACGGATCCCTTCCCCATGTCCTTACCCCAAACTGCCACTCCTCCTATAACTCCCCTGTCGAGGAGGTGTCACCGGCTGAAGCCGCCCTGCACGCCTCCGCCCCCGTCCCGCAAAGTACTTCATCTACTTCCTAATATCACATTGACGCGCAGTAAGAGCCATGAGTCCCAACTTGGAAACCGCATTGAAGACCCTCCTGCTAACACGTAGGTGCTGCCAGGGTTGACCATAAATGTAACTGACACATTTTTCATGTGAAAATATCTGCTTTCAACCAATTTTTTTCTCGTGATGTGTGCATTTGCAGCTAGAGGTCACTCTAGGCTTGTGTAACATTGTTTGCAACTCTTTTCTACCACTGATTATTGATATTGTCACACTGATAGTCACTAAAGGACACTGATGTGATTTATACTCGACTTATAGTCCAGAAATTCTGACTGCATTTTGTTATTTCTTCCTTTTTTAAGTGGAGTAAGAAAGAATAAGTTGTTCCTAAATATGCAAGTCAACGGGAATGGATGTGAGGAACTCTCTTCCCGCCATCCTGCTCTGTCTGCACGTTTGACTGCTGTCACCACAGGGTCTACCAACAGTCCTTACACTCTTCCCGGCACACCCACCCTGCTGGAGGAGCACAGCAGCCTCAAGAGTGAGTAGGGGATTTTTCGGGTAGTTTGAGTATGGATTCTTGGCAGATTTTTAGTAGATTTAGAGGACATAAATTTCTAAACATTTCTCTACAGATAACATAGCAGTGCATCGCAACTCGCCGCAAGCAGTGAGGAGGGACATTGGCCTTGCAATCACACACAGGTACAAGTAAAACCAAGTTCTCAGGCAGCCACTAATTATTTTCTGAAAATCTTTCAGTGAAAAAGTGAAAAAAACATTGACATAGGTCTGAATGGAAGGTAGCAGATTTGTGAAGGTTTCATATAATTTGGGTGAAATGAAAAAAGCTGAAAATGATAAAAGAAAATGCAAGTGGCCTAGTGGTTAAGGTTAAAGGTCTTGGATCCACAAGATGCCCATGTGACCCGGCAACAGATAACTAATGCTACAAAAGGGATGAACTGAACAATAAATGCATTTATGAAACTGTAACCAAGCAGCAACCATTCAACAGAGGCCTTAAATGTACTCTTCAATACTTAAAAACTGCTTTAGATGACCAGGGCATCATTGACTCACACTTAAATACCAAGAACCACCACACAAGAACAAGTTTTATTTTAGTTTGAACAAAGTTTAACTGAAAACTGATTTTTTGCAAATTTGGCAGGAATGTACCCTCTTACAATTATTTCATCTCAAGAGGGTTTTATTTTACCACATCACACTATGGGTCAAGGTGTGTGCCTTTCATATTACATTTTTTTTTGTTTTTGAAATGTTATATATATTCATACTGTATATGTTTATAACAATTCTCTTTTTTTCTGTATTTTCCTTTAACTATATTTACTTTAACCATGATTATTTCAGACAGGGAAACCATACTGTAGTTTATATTATTGAGTGCCTGTTTCTCCTGACACAGCGCCTCCTGCAGCTCATTCTTCACTCAGTTTCAATGTCTCACCGCAATCCGTTTTTTCTGCAGGCAGCAGAAGAATTTATTAAACATTGTCCCCGAGCGATTGACCGCTACTTCATCTTTGAGAACTTTTCTTCTTTTCTCCCACAGTCTTTGGTGGACCTCTTTTGGACTGAGCTGTATCTCAGCCGAGACTATGTACTGACTGTTACACTCATCCAAAACACAGATGTGGTAGATAGACTGACGATCACTTTGTGAGAACATCTCCATGACCTCGCTATGGCGAGAACAGATATTTTCCAGCAAGTTCTTGGAGGGGTCGACCAGTTTGTGTTTTCTAAATGGAGGTGATTCATAGTGAGGTTGCAGGTGTTTCTCGCAGTATGAGACTAAACAAACCAAACAGGATTTAAGGGCCTTTAATTTTCTCCCACTGCAGACATCACAGGCCACGTCCTCTGCCCCAGCGTAGCAGTGGTCAGCGGGAGAAGAGTGTAGTCCACTCTTCTTCAGCTCTTCCACTAAATCTGCCAACATGGTGTTTTTCATCAGAACTGGCCTCTGTCTGAAGGTCTTCCTGCACTGAGGGCAGCTGATTCTCTTCCGTTTCTCAGTGTCCCAGTCCGTGTTGATACAGTTCATACAGTAGTTGTGTCCGCAGGGAATAGTCACCGGCACCTTGAGCAGATCTCGACATATCGGACAACAGATTAACTCCCGCTCCATTTGTTGGTTTTTCTTTAGTCTTTTACTTTGTCCATTAAATAATACGGTTTAATGTGAAGTCCTTTTTCTACAGTTCCTCCTTATATTGGCAGTTGGTATAAATGTCCCTCATCCAGTAATAAGTCAATTCTTACTTCAGGCCAGTTCTTGGTTAATGTGTGTTTGCAGTTAGTCAAGGCCTTGGATCAAAGCCACTTTGATCCAATGTGTCTGTGTGAGCCAATGGCTTTGAGTGAAAGGTTTCAAAGGTTCTCTCTCTCTTTTGTCTATCTACCTGTCTGTCTGTTTCTGTCTATCTGTCTGTCTATGTCTGTCTGTGCCTCCTCTATCTATCAATCTATTGATCTATCTAGTAGATAGATCTACATAATATCTACATAAAATATAAACTCATTTATAAAATAATGTTCTTTTATGATCTGATCTTAACTTTGTTCAGTCCTGTTTTATAAAACATTAATTCTTTCCTTATTATTATTCTCACAATATGCGCATTATTTGTTACATGACGTACTTAATGAACTTATCTTTTGAAAGAAATTTCAGCTTTAAAAGGTATAACAATGTCATTTTTGTACCTCTAACAGTGGGTGGTGTCTTTGTGTAGGTTTTCAACCAGATCCTGGCTTTCTCAGACCTGTCAGGTCTGCCAGAAGAACATGATGTTTGGGGTAAAGTGCAAACACTGCCGGTGAGTAGAGATGAATCTGTCTTCACTGCCTTTTAAAAGAATGCTCCTTATATGGTTTAACCAAACCAAATAAACATGGACCATAAATTGACTTGACTTAGTCTTAGAGATGGACATTGTTTTTTTTTTGTACAGATTAAAGTGCCATAACAAATGCACAAAGGATGCTCCATCCTGCAGGATCTCATTTCTACCAAGTAAGATATTTATATCACTTATGCTCAATTTACATTGCGGAAAAAAAACAGTTGTGACATTTTCTTGTTCTGATCCAGTTGCTAAAATTCGGAGGACTGAGTCCGTCCCATCCGACATAAACAACCCTGTAGATCGTCCACAAGAGGCACCGCAATTCGGCACACTACCAAAAGCCATTACAAAAAAGGTAAAAAAAAACATTTATTTTATTCATTTATTTCATTTTCATTTTAAAGTGTAGTAAAAATGTTTTGATTTTAAATGATCTGATGGGTACTTTCTGCCTTGACCAGGAGCATCCACCCGTTCTGAACCAGCTGGACTCCAGCAGCAACCCATCCTCCACTACTTCATCTACACCTTCATCCCCAGCACCCTTCCAACAGAGCAACCCCCTCAGTGCCACACCCCCTCCCAACCCATCGCCCAAAGGTCACAGAGAAAGTCGTTTCAACTTCCTAGGTAACCATAGCTACATAGTGCTGCCACCTAGTGCTCTGGCTTGGTATAGTATAATGTCATTTTTGAAACCTACCAAAGATCTTTTCTTTTCTCTGTGCTTTAAATTAATTTTCAACGTTTTCAATCAGTTTAATGTTTGCCAACGTTGTTCTTTCTTGTCTTCCTGCTTTCTCTTTTTGCAAAAGCTGCCTGTTACTTTCAGCATAGACAGCAGTTTATCTTCCCTGGTGAGTGACCAGTAACAGTTCGTCCATTACTCCAACCCTCCCTCTCTCTGTCTTTGGTCCTCGTATCTCAATAGAGTTAAGGACAATGCATGGGCTGAGTCCATCTGCATGAGCCTTTCATTACAATGACAGACTGTACTCAGTACTCTAACTAATGTCAATGCCAAATTGCTTTACAGACGTCTCCAGTCCTTCAAGTCTGCACACCGATGTCCTCGAAGACACTGTGTAAGTCTCTCACTTTAATATTCCCGATGGCATTATGGTAATAATAGATATATTTAGTATTTAGCCTCAATGACATCACTTTTGTTGTCTTGCAGCAGTGAGATGGAGCAAGCAGAGGACGTTCATGCTAAACTGATAGAAGATGAAGATGAAGAGGTAATAAGTTAAAGCACTCAATCACGACTATTTTTAGATTGTGAAAAACTCTGTACACAGAGTCATTTTTAGTAACAGATCATGGCCGTCAAATATTTTTTGAACTTTTAATATTTTAATATTTATTATCTTAATATATATAGTATTAATGGGATTTAAAGAATACAGTTGTTGAAGAATCTATTTTAAATAATGATAATTATATATGAAAAATACTGCAAATACTTGAAATATTATATTATTATAATGTTGCCCAATGCAAGGTATTTTTGGTGGCCCATTAGAATTAGGGGTATTGGGTTAGTAACCCTCAGATTGGAAAATCATGCGTAAAGTGTATATAAAAACATGAAAAAAATAAATAAATTAGCCCATTCTGCTCTTTAATTTGTTGTTTTTTTCAAGCCTGGTGCCATGGAAAATGCATTTGTATGGATAAATGTACTGATAACAACATATAACTTCTAAAAGTTTAATTTCAGAGCGTATATTGAGCATTTTCTATGTTTTCTTATTATTAACTGTTTTTTTTTATCTATAGCTGTGGCTTTCTGCTGCCAAAAACAGTGTTTATAAGCATTCCATGTCTTCTTCTTCATTGTATTCTAGAAGTTGAAGAAAACCACTCTGATCTTGTGATAGTTTTTCCAGAAATGTAACCCCCCTTCGACCGACCGTCTTTAATTGCTAATAAAATATCAACTTTCATTGTAGGAAGAAGAGGAGGACATTGAGAATGACGATGAATATACAAAAACAGTAGAAAAGAATAACAAACTGGACAGGGAGGATGAGAATGACAGTGAAGATGAAGACGAAGACGACATGGAGGAGATCAGGATGAACATTGGTTCAGATGGGGAGCTGGACGGGGACAATCTGGACGATTTGCCCAGCTCACAGGGCAACCTCTGGAAGGGACCCATCTCCCGCAAACCCTCTCAGACCAGCGTCTACCTTCAGGAGTGGGACATTCCCTTTGAGCAGCTGGACCTTGGAGAACTCATAGGAAAGGTGAGAGATAAGAATCAGAACATTAGCGGCCACTTGTGTCCTGCTTTAAAAAGTCAAGTGTGCTAAGGTGATGCCCCCATCCTAGGGTCGCTGGGGCCGAGTCCACAAGGGTCGATGGCATGGAGAGGTGGCTATACGGCTGCTGGAGATCGATGGGAACAATCAGGATCACCTGAAGCTCTTTAAGAAGGAGGTGATGAACTACAGACAGACCCGACATGAGAACGTGGTGCTCTTCATGGGAGCCTGCATGGCTCCACCACATCTAGCTATTATAACCAGGTCTGACCGGAATTTGCCAACTCTTCTACGCACTGGTTTGATGTAAACATTGTTTTGCTCTCCTTAATTCTTTTTTTCTGTCTCTCTATGCAGTTTCTGTAAAGGTAGAACGCTGTATTCAGTCGTCAGGGACTCTAAAAACACCTTGGATATCAACAAGACCAGACAGATTGCTCAGGAGATTGTTAAGGTAATGTTAGTTTACTTGTGGGTGGTGTGTTCAAGTTTTGTGGATCAGGACAGATTACCTATGATCAGAGCACCTCAGTGGCAACCTGGCAGCTGTTGGATTTGAACCTGAGACCTTGCGGTCCCAAATCACACCACATTAGTCACGTTGAATTTTTATTTAGTGATTTGAAAAAACATTTGTCAAGTGAAAAAGATAAGAATTATTGACCTGCTGCTGTGAATCTTCCTGTTCAGGGAATGGGATATCTTCACGCGAAAGGCATCGTTCACAAAGATTTGAAGTCAAAGAATGTATTTCATGACACCAACAAAGTTGTGATCACAGACTTTGGGCTGTTTGGAATCTCAGGAGTCGTTCAGGAAGGAAGGTAGGATCATAAAATGTCTGCTAACTGATGATCATGTGATGCCATGTGCTGCATGTGTTGTGCTGCAAGAACTATCTTTCTCTGGTACTAAAAATGCCATCTGTAGCTAATCATTTTCCATTGACTTTTTTTGGTATATTGTTGCCATTATAACAACAGTAACACTAATACTGTCCTGTAAGTTTTTGGTGAGTAAACCCACATGGGACAGAACTACACTATTTCATTTATATTTGGACAAAACAGTACCCCGGCTAAGAGGGCGCTGGCGTGTATGGAGCCGCCTGTCACGCCTAGTCCCGCCCTCTCCCATCTCCCTAGCCCTATCGTTTTCTGTAAAGCGATCTTGGGTTACTTGAAAGGCGCCGTATAAAAAACTAAGTTATTATTATTATTATTTCATAGCAAAGTGATTCTTTCTTCATTGTATTTTAGTTAATTAATCTTTAATACGTGTTTTTTTCCAAGGCGTGAAAATAAACTTCAACTTCCCTACGGCTGGATTTGTTATCTGGCTCCTGAGATTGTGCGCAGGATGAGTCCAGGGAACAATGAAGACCGGCTTCCTTTCTCCACTGCAGCAGACGTGTATGCCTTTGGGTGAGCGCCACTCATTTAATACACACTACTTACGGTAATTAATGTCAGTGTGACAACGACTCAAGTGACATGTTCACCTAAACATAATACTCCTCCTTCCTGTTTCTCACCCTTTATAGCACCATTTGGTATGAGCTGCAAGCACGGGACTGGCCAATCACACACCAGCCTGTGGAAGCAACCATCTGGCAGGTGGGAAGTGGAGAGGGAATAAAGAGGGTTCTGGCCAAGATGAACCTGGGCAAGGAGGTCACTGTAAGTTCATGAAGAAGTGTCAAAATATAAGTTGATGTGTGTTTTTTTTTGTAGTTAAAAGTTTATGTCTTTATTATTAAATAATTAAGACTAAGAATAAATCATATTTCTGTGCTAATGTATTATGCTGCTAATACTATGTATTATTAATATATGTATGTAATTAAGCCTCTAATATATTTGTACATATATGTTAATATAGATTTATGTTGGGAATATATGTACTGTAGATATGTAGCATCTTTAACAGGTAAGTCCAACATCACTTGTTAACACTACAATATGTATGACTGGGAAAAATATATCTCTGCATGTTGGAATGTATGTGTATAGATGTGCTGTACATACATGTGTTAGTTTGTATTTATATTAACTTTACATTTACAAATATTTATACATGTATACTGTATATCAATAGTTTTACAAGTAGTTTTACAAGTGCAACTGAGCTGTTCACACTACAATCTATGTGTACGTATATTTAAAAATATATGTATGGGTGAAATATATCCGAAATATATGCGTGTAGATATGTATGTGTATAGATACAGTATTTTGTACTTCACTGTACTATATTAAAAGCAGGTGAGCTGTTATAAATTTGTGTATAAATATATTTAAAAATACATATATGTATGGAGGAAGGCACGTTTAATTATGGAACCTACTGTACATAGAACTGTTAGCTGAAGAATGACCAAAGATGAACTGTGGTTCCAGGAGATCCTCTCTGCCTGCTGGTCGTACGACCTGAGGGAACGACCCACCTTCACTCAGCTGGCTGACATGCTGGAGAAGTTGCCCAAACTCAACCGCAGGCTGTCCCACCCAGGGCACTTCTGGAAGTCAGCAGAGTAGGTATCTAGGTTGAAGCAGCAGTGAAGACGCTGAACCTGGTGAAATCCTACCATCTTAATCGATTTTAATTTGTCCTGTCAAATTTCAATATTTCACGTCACATGATGAAATGCCTCTAGTCAGTAAACTGTATCGACTGAGGAGCTCAGCTCTTTGTCCTTGTGTGAAATGTGAACGTTTTACACTGACGTTGAATGTTTCCCTTCATATATTCTGAATGTATTCTCAACACAAAATGCTGAAACAAATCAGTAGGTAGGTTGTTATAACAATGACTTTTAGAAGCTCAAAAGCAAAACCCTCAGATAAATGCACGTAATAGAAATGCTTTAGTGACAAAATTAGGTTTTATGTGTATGTGTATATATATATTTTATATATATATATAACATATATATTTATATATATAAAAAACAAGTACAACTGAGCTGTTAACACTCCAATATATGTGTACATATATGTAAATATACAGTATATGTATGGTAGAAATATATGTCTGCGTGTAGATAAGTTATGTGTATATTTACAGTATATATACACATTAAACCCAATTTTGTCACTAAAGCATTTCTGTCACGTGCATATACCTGAGGCTTTTGCTTTTATAAATATAAATATAATATAGAATATAACATATTTATGTATGTATGCATAAATGTCATGTATTTTTACATAGGGCAGTTTAGATACATAAACTGTATATATTTATATTAATTCATATGCTCGAATGTATATTTCTTCATGTATAAGAGTTTAAATAAATGTGTATATATATTTACATATATACACATATATTTATACATATATGTTTTTATATTTGTATATGTACATATATTCTATATATATATTTACGCTCAGGTACTTATGAAGCTAAAAATACCTTGCGATCAATGAATCTTCAAAGCCACATTTTTAAGTTATATTGATTTTAATGGAATTTAATGTGAAATACTATTCAAATCATTTAGCAAAACAGACAAAATTGTCAGTTTGCTGCGCAATCGCATCATGTTTCTTGCTGGTAAGTTGCTTCGTTGGCAGATTTATCTCTTGTTTTCTCTCTGTTGGAGAAACAACATCTTTAGGATCAGATTTCCTTCTCTGTGTGTTGTCCTTCAATGACGATAATGAAAACCCTAAACCTGCTGAGCACCAAACTGCAAACCCTTAATATCTTAAAACTGCTTTTAAATCTTTTTCACTCTCTCACTAACCACCAAACTCACGCTTGTGTTTGCTTCACCTGTCAAACTTCTTCTTCTGTTGTCTTTTTTTTTCTAATCTAGGTTGTAGCAGCAGTTGCACTGACCCTATAATCCACACACGAAGGCGAAGCCTGGGTCTACCTTGCATGCTCCTGAATCCTAAAGTCTAACAGGACTGATCAAAGCTCAGCCTGAAAACAGACTCTGCTTCCACTAACACTCAGAGCCGGGTCTTCTGTGCCTAGTCACAAGGTGATTGGTGGACTGAGGTAGCAATGTGAGGAGAAGAAGGAGTAAAAACTCCTGATCCTGATCTCCTCTCTTTCCTGTCGTTGGTTTAATTCTGTCACTCTGGTGTCAGTTCTCCGACTAACCCGCTACTCTCTGGCCCGTCTTGGTGGCGCCAGACCTTCTGCCGTCTCCAACGTTTTCTGTGCCCCTTGCGTTGACGGGGTTGTTGTCTCGCAGGTCTGCATCTGCGCAGCTGCAGCTTGTTTTTCTGGAAATAAACAACCGCTTCACTGGGACACTAATCAACTTCATGGTCGCATCTCATGCCTTTTCTCTGATGGGTTTGCTTCGCAGGAATCCGTGCTCCTGTGCTCAGCTTCTGCTTCTCTGCTGTTTGTTATGTATGACTGGAAAGGTCCGTTTGCTACCATACAGAAAAAGAAAAGTTGACGTTCATGTCAAAAACCAAGTCTGGGATTTGCACAAGTAGACATGGTTTGGACACCAGAGTCAGTCTGATGGATCATGTTACATTTAAGCTAAGATCCAGTGACTAAAAGCTTTTTATCAAGAGTTTTTTTTACTTTTACTTGTTTTGTTCTGCCATGATGATGTCCAGGGCAACTGTCTCCTGGTCTATTGTCTGCTCACCCTTAGTTTCTTCACCTGGTTAGGTGTGACGTACTGTATGACTTCCTGTCTGTTGTCTTTGATATGTTAGTTCCACGAAGCGTGGAACTGTTAACGTTAGCGTGTTAGGATTAGGTGCTAATGAAGATGCTGAATTATCAGTCGATGACACATTTCATAAAACGTCCTCATACACAACAACAAATAATTCTATTTATTTACACTAAAAAAAATTGGAGAAAACAGTGGTGTCTATTCCATATCGTTGGTAAGTGCACTTTATAAAAAAAAAACAGGAGTTGTGAAGGAGCCTTTTGTGAGAGAGCGACTGATTTCAGTCAAAGAAAGAAAAAAAAAAATCACTTTCACTGAGCTGGTGGTGTTAACTCCTCCTTGAACGTTACCTGTCGTGTGTGCTTTTGCGAGCTGTCTGTAGTTACTGGCTTCAGTGTGCATGTATTTACGTTTTTGTGTGTGTTTACATGCGATTGGGTTGCACATCCTGTTGGGGTTGTTTTTTTTCTTTCTCGTGAAAAGATTGCTGTAGATCTGTTACAAATCCACTGGTGTACAATGTAAATACATTATTTAATGACAACAATGTCCTGGATTTTAATATTTGTACAAACATTTTTTATGTAATTGACATTGCAACACTTTTGAATAGGTACTGCTGCGGCTACCACAGATATGTATATATTTATATTTTTTCCATGTACAGAAACACTGTACAAAAAAACCTATAATTTTTAGAATGGGCCAATACATGTTTTTTATGTTACTGTAAAATTTTAATATTTTTGTATTGCATGTGATTGCCATTCTGTACACACAGTTTCTGTTTTCATCCATGGAAGACAATAAATACGTCTTGTCATTAGTAACACAATGGGTTCAGTTTGGTCAGTTTGACGCCGACATTTAGAACTCTTTTAGAACTTTTATACTTTCTGCTCATCACAATGGAAAGTTTACCTTTCAGCAAATTGATTTTTTGTTATTTTATTCCCTTTTATTTTATTATTTATTTGGTTCTGAATTCTGCTTCTGCCTACTGTGGCCTCAGTTTGATTCTTCTTACGTTAAATTACGTTATTGGTCACTAGAATTCTTCTAGAACCAGAAATTTTAATCCATTTGCAGACTGTTGTAGACAGTTGGGTCCAGCAGTTGATGACCACAGGCTTACAGTCATGGAAAAAGAAAATATGAGACCACACTTGTTCTTGTTAGCGAAATGCCAACGCTATTGATGTAAGAACTTAATTGATTTTGGTTACCATCAAGAAAACCTGAGAAATTTCTAGATATCAGCCCTGAAAAAGTCATTATTTATCTGTGTTGTATCTTTACTGGTAGCAGGCTTTTTTCCACGACTGTATTGCTTAACCTTCTCCGGTCACTAGGGGGAGTCCTAACTTCAGCAGTGATTGGTTTAGGGCTCCAATGACCAAGTCTATCATAGGGCCACTTACATATAAAGAAATCTAAATATCCAAACCTATATTTGTGAGAAAACATCCTCAGGTTTCGACCAAAAACTTTCCCCAACAGTGAAAGTTCTTTGGTTCTTAAAGTTCTCAAAATGAGATTAAACAAAATAATCATATTGTTGACAACTGCGAAAAAAGTTGGGTCAGGAATGTGAACGTAGACGCCTGTTCTCACATAGACCGCGTTCCACTGAATGGATTTTGGCTTTGTAAATGCCAGGGTAAACCAGCAGAAGTTTGCCTTCTGCGGAGTCAACACTGACACGTCAAAGCTCTTTTGTGTTGCCCGTTGTTGTAACAGCTGCACCAGAAGTGAAGTCACAGAGAAACTTCAATTTCCTTATGTTGGTCGAGGGTGTCGAACATACGGGTTGTGGGCCAAAATTGGGCCACAAAAGGCTACAATCTGGCCGAAGTGATTAATTTTTACATTCCATATTGGGGATGGATTTCAATTAGGTTCAAGAAAAATGAATATTTTCTAATATTTTTCCACTTTATTGTATGAAAAAGAAGGAGAAACAAAGACTGATTGTTATTTTTGGGGATCTCAGTGGTTTCTTGCACCTCATTTCTGCTTCGCCAGGTTTTCAGTAGTGAATATATATCAAAAGTTGATGTTCAAGGCCTTTGGAAACTCAGTGAATTCAGAAATACTGCTGAAATTTGGTCCTTCAACTCTGTCATCAGATAGACTGGATGCAAATACTAACTTTAATTCAAGTAATATAGTATTTTACATAAGGTAACAGAGGTACTTTCACTCTGGTACATCGTTGGTGTAGCAGGTCCACCACTGCTCACTGATCAGTGACTCAACACGTTGTGAAACCTGGCAGACAGATGTAGAGAAAAGGAGACAAAAAAGGGGGAAGTGAAGCAGCAGCTACAGTAAATGTTACCTTCTTTTCCATGAGGTCATAAAGAAGGTTTTTTTAAAATAGACTTTTTAAAACCAGACTAAAGTTTGAATGTGATAAGCGTCACTTCATCATCCTCCATATACACATTAGTAATCCATTTAATTTGACAAAACACTAGACACAGCGACACTAGAAACTTTTAATCATTATTTTTCGGGAAGTATTTGACAATGTTCTTGCAATAAATTAAAAACATAAAAATGCATCGTTAGAGGGAATTTGACATTTGTGAATCTCACAGTGAAGGCAGAAGAAGTAAACAAGTAAACAAAGGAGTCCAGAGACGTGTGTTCTTGTCAGGAGGAAATGCATTTTGTACAAAAACCAATTCTGTTTATTCATCACAGACTTTCATTTCATTTCACCATTTGACTAAAACTTATATTTGCAATATGCAAAAAATAAATTGATTCCTTTTTTACTTTTCTTGGAAATGATGTCAGAACAGCATTGAAAGACAAATCATTTACATTGGTGTGTTATACTCTACATTTTAAGAGATAAGACTTTTATCACTTCACAGTGAAACAGTTCTCACCCAGACAGAGTTGTTTCTTTTTTCTCACAATACACAGACAGAGACACAGGTTTTGAAAGCAGTTATTTTTATAAATGACTGTGTGTTTGTGTATATGCTGCTACCAGTTGTGGTTTTGTTCTCTCTCTTTCACCATGTCTATGATGACAGTTGCCGCAGCCTCGTATTTGAAGGTGTGATATTATTATTATTATCAGTGGGTCAGGGTCAGGCAGAACTGCTGCTACGCTGCACGGTTCTATTCAAATCTTTCTCAACCAACGCAACCAGTTCAGTCACGTAAGGTTAACATAACTACAGTCCATAGACTGTTACTGTGACTATCATCTGTTTCCTGATGGACGGATGATTGATTGATGGATTAGATGGGTGGAGGGATGGATGGATGGATGGATGGATAGTTAGATAGATAGATAGATAGGTGGTTGGATGGAGGATGATGGATGAATGAATGGGTGGATGGATGGGCAGATAAATGAATAGATGATGGATGGGTGGTTGGATGAATGAATGGATAATAGATAGATGAATCAATGGATTTAAGGATGGTTTTACGTATGAATGGATGGATGGATGGATGAATGGATGGATACAAAGCTGGGTGGATGGATAAATGGATGAATGACAGATGGACAGATGAATGGGTGGATTGATAGATTGGTGGATGAATGGTTTGGTAGATAGGTGGGTGGATGGACAAATGGGTGGTTGTTGTATGATTATAGATGGATGGATGAATGGGTTGATGAATTGATAGATGGGTGGATGAATGAAAGGATGGAAGGATGACAGGGTGATGGATGGATAGTTGGATGGGTGGGTGGATAGATATATGGGTGAATGGAGAGATGGATGATGGACGGGTTCTTGATGGATTTATCCACCCTGATTGATGGATGGATGAATGGGTGGCGGGAGGATAAATGGCTAGGTATATGGATGGATGGATGAATCAATGGATAGAAAGATGGTTGGATGTATGAATGGATGGATGGATACAAAGCTGGGTGGATGGATAAATGGATGGATGACAGATGGACAGATGAATGGGTGGATTGATAGATTGGTGGATGAATGGGCGGATGAATGGTTTGGTAGATAGGTGGGTGGATGGAAAAATGGGTGGATGTTGGATGATTATGGATGGATGGATGGATGGATGGGTGGATGAATGAAGGGATGGAAGGATGACAGGGTGATGGATGATAGTTGGATGGGTGCTTAGATAGATGGGTGGGTGGAGTGATGGATGATTGGTGGATTATGGACAGACAGACAGACAGACAGACAGACAGACAGGTAGACAGATGGATACATACACGGCTCTAATGATAACCAACATTTTTAGTCTGTAGAAAATGTCCCATGTTACTTCCCTCTCTCCAATATAGTTGATTTAATGAGAATAGCGTCAGTGTCACATGAAGTCGTCTCCTCAGTAAATACCAAAGATTCTCAGGGCGGTTGAGGTCTGCGCTCCGCGGTGGCTATTCTGAGTTTTATAATGAAGATTTACAGCTGAACACGCCTGTCATAACTCCAGCCTGCTGAGTCCCAACAACACCAGTCTGTGCCAACAGTGGAAAAAATCCATCAGCTATTAACACTGGCCGCACTATTCACCAGGCATCAGTAACATCAGTAACATTTGGTGTTGAGTTTTTCTTACTCTGAATGCACCATGGCCCGAGGACCCGGGGTATTGTTCTCTGCTTTCAGAGTAAAGTCTCAAAAAAAGCTTTACTGCAAACATGTTTTTGTAAAACATGCTGCTGAGTATTTATGACCTGATAAAATGTTAATTGCAGTGAATCACATCACGGCTGTTAAAAAACATCGTAACAATTTTGGTAAGTAATAAATAGCTTTTTTTTTTTTTTTTTTTTTTTTTTTTTCAAACCACCCTGATTTTTTTTTTTTTTTACAAACAACCGTGAAACCTTTTAGACGGACACTATATGTATTAATATATTTTTGTGAGAATGAATACATGAAGAATCTTTAAAACCAATCTGACATTGATGGGAATGTTTTGGTAAGTAATAAATATTTTTTATTTTTTATTTCGCAAACAACCATGAAACCTTTTTAGACAGACACTATATGTCATTAATATATTTTTTTCTGAGAATGAATACAGATGTGTATAAGAGACAGGATTAGAATAGTACTGATAGTACTGATAAAAAAAACTGTAAACTGTAAACCTACCTGTGAGATGAGACTCTCCCTTGTGAGGGGTACATGAGGTGTTTTATCCCACTCCCCAACATGGTCATTTTCTCGATTTCTCTCTCTACTGTCTGTGTCGTTGTCCAGCTGAGGACTGGACCGGGCCATGGGGCCCATCCTGACCAGGTTGGTAACTCCAAGGAGCTGCGCTGGAAGCTGGTGTGAGGCCTGAGGTTGTGTTTGAAGGTGTGGACCGCTAATAATAATCTGAGGGGGTCGGTTGGAAGCTTGAGGTGCAACGTTTCCAGGTCTCTTCTGAGACTGAGATTTGTGGACAAAATGCTTAATGTTGGGAGGAGGAGGTCGAGGAGGAGGGATGTTACCGGCATTGCTGAATCGACGAGGGTCGTGGTGTAAAACCACGCTGTGAGCCGATTGGGGGTTTGACCTGACAGCACCCACGGTTTGATCTTCTCATCAATAATGCAACTATATTTGATTAGGAAATATTTTCTCAGTGAAGACAACAACAATAAACTCAAAATGACGCAGAGTCATTGATACAAGATTCTACCTTTTTATGCCGGTCTGGTAGGAGAAAGTTATAGGCTGTGTGCACCTGGAGAAATCCTTGTTGTGTCCATGCACAGTTAATTCGGGTAGGAAGATTTTATAGGTAGGAAAATATTTCAGAACACCAGAAATGTCATTTAATTAAGGGGTCCATGTTTTGGTCAAGTTTAGACCATTAATATGGATTACCAACCTCAACCTTTTTCCATCAATGCCAGCATTTCCCCAAAATTATTTCCAAAAAATTGTGTAAAATGCTACAAGCATTATAGCCTTATCTGGCTTTACATAAACACACCATCCGGGGCAGTGGTCTTTGTGGTTAGGGCAGACTCAAAACCCACTGTGAGCCTTCCTGTGGGTGGTGAGCTCACTGAAAGTTATGTGGGTCAGGATGGTGCTATGCTCAAAGCACCACAATGACAACCTGGCTGCTGGTTGATTAGAACCTAAAGCCTTGCAGACCCATGTCACCTTGACCACTAGACCACTAGGTGTGAAAGTGACCAGTGGATTTGAACCTTAAGCCTTGTGTACCCAAGTCTGCTTCCTTTACCGCTAGGCCACTACTGCTGCCCCAAACATCAATATTACGAGAAATTAAATTAGTGTTTAAACCACTAATACTACACTTCCTGTCAGTATATAGGGTGGTACACTGACAGGCCAACTCTAGTACACATTCAATACAATCTCACAGGACACACACCATAACACTGTGGGCAGGTTTTGGCCCCTGGGCCAGAGTTTGATCCTGTGTGCCCTAAAACATTAAATCTCATCTTCTCAGCTTATCTTCCACTCAATATTGAACCTTTTTCTCCATTCATTCCATGAGGACTCTGCCCATGTTTTATATCAGGGGTCTCAAATTCGGGGCCCGTGGGCCATTAGGGGCCCGTGGAACGATATTTTGCAGCCTCCACCTTGATGTGAATGTTGAATTTATAATAATATTTTAGAGATTTGTTCTCCAAATTTTATGGTAAATCCTAAAATTCTCAAAACCCTGATCCACAGCCTCCTACTGGTTCAGTGTTGTATTACACAGAATCTATGGGAAACTGATTTTTTATGAAGTTTTTTCTTTTGTATTGAACACTGAAAGCTAACGCAGCCCTTTGGTGATATGACAGTGTGGGTGGAGTTTGAGACACCTGGTCTATATCTACTAATCCAGTTGTGGATTGAGAATATTCTCGTTCTTCTTCTCTCCCAGGTAACAACATGAACACTGCATTCCTCCTTCTCTCCTGCATGTGTGCACTTCTCCACGGGACTCACTGCATGAATCAAAATGAAACTTCTTCTTCAGCTCCAGCCAACGGAAGTTCAGAGACATTTTCTCCGACTGATGTCACGACTAAGACTTCTGAAACCACCACCCAAAGGAGCACTGCTACACCAACCCGACTTCCAACACGTAGAGCCAACACCACTGCCCCCCAGTGGAACTACGTAAAGGAATGTCTGTACCTGTACTTTCTAATTGGTGGTCTGATCATACTTCTCACCATTCTGCTGCTCTTAGCTCTGGTCCTGTCCTGTAAGGTCTGTCAGCTGCGCAGACGCATCAAGAGGATGAAGAACCAGGACGGAGAACTGATCAGCAACTCCGACTACTGGATGGGAACGGCCAGGAAAAACAAAAGCAAACCAAAGATCGATTCCATGGAGACAAGCGTGTTGATGGTGGACATAGTTCAGAATCAGGAAGAGTTGAAGAGCGGTGAGAAACCAGGAGACAGAAATGACGATGTTAAGGGAAATGAAGAAGGTCCGAAGGAAGAGGAGGCGTCAAAGAAAACTGACGGATCCACAGCATCTGAAGATGCAGAAAAACCAACAACCGACACAGTGTAGAAGGTTTACTCTTAGACAATTTTAGAACATTTTTTACTTTTTTAAATTTCACTTGCTATAACAATCCACAGATTACAAATACAATTTATTAGCAGCAATATTTTCAAAGTAATTTTGTAAAAGATGCACCAATATTTGGTTTCCAATTCTTCAGTTCTGGTACATCTGTGAAAGTGGAATTATTGTTTAGTCATTTTTGTGTGTATCTTAGTTAATATTGTAATTTTCTAATTTGATTTTATTAGGGGTGTCTCATAATATTGATCGGCCCATAATAATGTCCGGTTATTAGCATAATATCTATATATAAATAAGATCCATATTATTTTTTCTTTTTTTTTTATCAAGGTCTTTTTATTTGTATTTTCAATTTACAAAAACAAAAACAACTAAACAGTTCAACCATATGTAAGGAGAAGAAAAAAAAACAAACAAACAAACAAAAAAAAAACACAAAAAGTTTTTTCTTGATAATGAAAATACAATAACATAACATTGAGGTTTTGCAATATATTACAGGAGTCACTGGGGTGTTTGGCCAGTATTGGGAAAAGTTAATATTGGACATTGCTAGATTTAAATAATTTAAAGTTGATTTTATATTTATTTTTGTTTATTTTCTTTTTTTACAAATTAAGAGACAAAAACAGAAAACAGTTGAACATAATATTTCTGCTTTACTATAGCATTTTTGGTTTATTTTTTATACATTTCTTTCCTGTGCCTTTTTGACTGAATGCTGTAATTGGATAATTCCCAGCCATTCTCAAATGCATCCAAAAATAAATAAAAACACAAATTACAGATAAAATATCTCTAAATGATTGTGTTAACGTATAGCCTGGAGTCAGTTGACAGTCAATGAACACTGCAGGAGCTAAAAAAGACATCAATATTCTTACAGTGTGACGGCGTGGTCAGGCTTCAACTGATGGTCAGTCGCTGGGCTCACTGCTATTTTAAAAGATACGTTTTGCCCTCTACTTATATGTTAAGGAAGCGAGGCTTCAGGTTCTAACGCAACGCTTTAGTCTTCAGTTTAATCTGCCTGTGCATTGCCAGTTCACAGGGACGGCATTCTCCACGACTGCCACCCAAATCACACTGCACCATACTGTGAGTCTTTATGTGGTTGGTCAGTAATGAAGGTCAGGACGGTGTCATGTTGAGAGAACCTCAGCTGGTTGATTTTGAGCGTTAAAGTTTTGTGGATCCAAGTCCACTTCCTGAACTGCTAGGCCATCACTGCCACCCACAGTATTGCTTCCTTATTCTTGTTTGTGTAACTTTACTCTTCACTCTCATCTGGAGTGGTTTTACTGTTACTGCAAATCTTGACTACCTTACCTTATTATCCATAAATAAGTCTCACAAACATTTTTTATAACGTGAAAATGACTGGATCTCATGACTGTGCACAGAGGAAGTTTGTGATTATGTCATGTCAACTGTCTGATGGAGTTCAATCGGGACGAATAGAAATCTGTGTTTAGTGATTTTGGGTGGCAGACATGGAGAGCGTCCATGTGACACAGTAACTGATGAAGATGATTGAATGAGTTTGAGTGGAACGTTCTATGAGAAGTCATATTCTGAGGCACCTTTTGTCACAGCAATCTCAACAAAGGCAGAGAGTTTTCTTACAAGGAGTCCATGAAGGCAACGTTAATTAACAGGCACAGACTGTGCCCTTTAGCTCTAAAGAACCAGCACACTGGCGTCTACTGGTGCTGTGTGTGGTCACCTTCCCCGTCGTGATGTTGTCATGGACGTCGGCCTTTCATTTAGCTGAAGTTGAATGGTTTCCTTTCGGCCGTAGAACAACCTCTGCAGAACGGAACCTTGAGGCGCGGAGAGGAAGTAAAGTGAGTCCTGTGTCATTAATCCGGGGGCTTTTGTTGTCGGGTAATAAAGACAAGGAAGGATCACAAGATCACCACATGGTTGGACCCCTACTGGTAATGGGTGGAAGTGTTGCAGTGACATTATTTATCCATTATATTACTACATAAAATTGGTATATTAATATATCTGTTATTACGTTTTTTTAATAGTTTTTATTAAACAAAATGATAAAACAGACTGGAAAATACATTATATTGTTATATGTGGGCAAAATGACACATTAAGTGATAGATAGATAGATAGATAGATAAATAGATAGATAGATAGATAGATAGATAGATAGATAGATAGATAGATAGATAGATAGATGAAAGTCCAGTGAAAATCCTAGTTCATATAAAGATCTGTACCTTCTCACCCTCTCACCCCTCCACAGTTCCTCACTCCCCTCCCATCCCATTCCTGCTCTCTCTACAGCAGCGTTAAGCACACAGAAGCTGCAGTCCCTGACCGAGCTCATTCCTTCTGAGAGGCTGTTTATCTTCTGCTGATTCTTCAGAAAAGGGAATAAAGGACCCGACAGCAAAGGGCGGTGATGATAAACTCAAAAATGTGCACTGGACCACTGAAGTGAGTATTCACCCACACCAGGGCAATACTGGTATAGAAGCTGCTGCTGCTGCTGCTTAGCATAATAGCAGGAGAGGAGAGGGAAGCAAAGCTGCGAGGCTAAAAAAAAAAAAAAAAAGAAAAAGGTGCAAAGAGAGACAAGTCCGATAAGAGGGTTCAGTCACACCTAAGGTGGCGTGTGCTGCCGTTTCAGCAGTAGCACCATTAGCTCCTCGTGGCTGTATAGGACCAGCTGATGCATGAGAGTCTGAGTCCTCCCTGGAGTCAATATCACTTCCCATGTATTGAGCTATTTTCCTCTGGGCTGTGGAAGGGAAAAGTGATGATGACAAAACACACAAACTGATGCCAGAAAAATGACTACAGGAATTTCTCATTCCTTGACCAGAATTTTTGGGAGGTATTATTGGGTTCTGGGATTCTGACCATGTCAGACCCGAACTGAAGATGTTGGAAGAATCATTTCAGGGTAGAACTGACAGTGAATCCTGCAGCTGTAAGACACTTTAAAAGGTAAACAACATTGACTTCAGGCAGGGGTGCCAAACATATGGCCCAGGGACCAAAATTGGCCCATAATTGGACCCATTGATGAATTTTGAAGATGTATATATCCTTAAAAATAAAGATTTTTTATAATATATTTACCTTAAAACTGACACTCCAGTTTTACTCTGGTTACAACTGCTATACCTTAAAACAGTGGTTCTCAACTGGTGGGTCCTAACCCAAAAGTGGGTCATGGACCCGTTCGGAATGTGTCACGAACAGCTGGTCAAAAATCTAAATAATGTGAATCAGCTGATGAGCATGTGTTTTATTTTGGAAAATCTCTTATTTTGAAGGGCACAGATGAATTTGCTTGTTGTGAATTCGATGAGAGTGGAGAACCACTGCCTTAAAACACACTTCCCTTCTGCAATAACATAAATTCTAACTAAATATATAAACATTCTTCAGACCTTTTTCCAATGTTTACATGTTTTCTAAATAATACACAGTGCTTTATTATACTTATGTTTCAGGTTAGTTTTCATTTCGGTCAATGCTATTTACTGTCCAGTAGGGGGCACAGCTATACAAATAACATCTGGCGACAGAAGTCATTATGATGATATAACTGTCAGCCGTAGAGGATTGAGATGAAATTGAAACGATGATGTCCTGCGTCTGGTGTTTTGTTAAAGTGTTTACATCATGACAAATCAAATCACTGCGTGAGTTTTCTGTCTTTCTGTCTTTGTGCCTGACTTTATAAAAAGCTCCAAACTGCTGAGATCGCTGATCTAGTCATGAATAAATAACTCATGAGAACAGTGAGTCAGAATAAAGACAAGAGCAGGAGAATAAGAAATGAAACCATCTTCATCTTTCTGAAGGAAGGAAACCGTCCGTCTGTGGAACTACCAGCAGATAAGACAAAACCCAGATGCTGTTATTAGATTGTCATTATTGGGAGAAAAAAAACAAAAAAAAAATTTACCACTCAGTTGGCACTAGTTTAAGAAGGTTTCAGGTTCAAATCCACTAGCTGCCAGGTTGCCACTGAGCATAGCATGGTCCCAACCCAGATAACATCTAGTGCAGGCATGGACAAACTAAGGCCCGGGGACCAGATGTGGCCGGTTGAGCTTTTAAAAGCGGCCTGCCAATCTTTTCCAAATTCATCCATTCATTCATTCATCTTCATCTGCTTGTCCGTTGCCGGGGCAGCTGGCGCCACCAGCTGGCGGATTCGAACCAGGGACATTGCGGACCCAAGTCTGCTTCCTTAACCACTAGGCCACCACTGCTACCTTTTCCAAATTAGGTGATTTATTTATATTATCATTAAACTTCTGCCTTTTCCCTGTGTTAATGTGTGTCCGCAGTAGATGATGTCATAAAGGGTTTTAGAAATGTAGGATTTAAGGTTTCATACATGACTTTTACATGTTATTTATCTTAGTTCAAATAAATAATCCAGTTTTCTGCTCTGAACTCGGCCCCTGTGTCCGATTTGCGAGTTAAAAAGTTTGCCCAGACTTTCTTCTGGATCTACACCCACAGGAAAACTCACAGTATGGTGCAGTGTGATTTGGGTGGCAATCGTGAAGACTACTTCTCCTGCAAAACAGTAGCAGATAAGCAGATGAATAAATAATATTGTTACAGTGAGATCAACCAACAGATATTTTTGGAAATCACTGCTCAATATATGTTACTGTCAGGAATATAACACTGTGCAGCCCATTTTACACACACGGTTGGTGTGTGTTTAGAATTAAACTAGCGTTTATGTTTAGAAATCTGAGCTCTCACTCTCTTCTGGAGGACAGAGAGGAGACTGTGTACCAATTTTAATTTCTCCCTTGTTGTCGAACCAGGCATGGGCGCCTGAGGCCTTCTCTGCAAACGTTCATCCTGGGACCCATGGTTGTGTTGCTACTTGGACGACATGTCCTTGCTGCGTGTCCCTCCATGTGCTCCTGTACTCACAACCACCGGGAGGTGGACTGCTCCTGGAGAGGACTCCGCATGCTGCCCGATGGCCTGCAGCACAACATCCGCTCTCTGAATCTGTCTCACAATCGATTCCACAACCTGGACGACCAGCTCACCGTGTACACCCACCTCCGCATCCTGGACTTGTCTCACAACCGGCTGACCCACCTGCCCACAGGCCTGCCCCGGTCCCTGTGGCAGCTCTACGCCGCTTCTAACCGTCTGCAGGTGCTGGACAAGAATGACACCGTCTACCAGTGGAACTTGCGAATAATGGACCTGTCAAACAACAAGCTGGAGCGATCCATCTTCATCAACAACACTCTGACAAATCTCTGCACCCTCAACATGAGCCACAACAACTTCTGGACTCTGCCCACTAACCTGCCTGTTAACCTGGAGGTGGCTGATCTGTCCCATAACTTGCTGATGAAGGTTCTGCCAGGGTCTCTGGACCGACTCCCCAAGTTAACGCACATGTACCTGCACGCAAACCGCTTCTCCATGCTGCCCTCTGGAGTTTTGGATAAGTTGACATCACTGAAGGTCATCACTCTGGGTAACAACCCTTGGGCCTGTCGCTTTTATTCTGACATCAGCTACTTAATCTCCTGGATGCAGCACACATCCGCCCAAGTCCTGGGCTGTCCCTGTCTCCCTGAGTCCGTCTGTGGAGAAGTGCACCCCAGCAGGACAGGAGGTTGGCACCACGAGTCCTATAACCTGCACTCCCTGGCATCAAACGCCCAGGACTGGAGAACCATCACTCCAAGAGCAGGTGTCACTCCGCAGAGGCCCGATCTGGGTCAGTTCATCACCTCTAACACGCTCGGTCATAGTCCTGCCACTGCCCACCTTGACACTTTTATTCACATGTTCCACTCCACCTCCGCTCCAGTCCCTGACACCAACATACACTCACCCCCTGACTCACCCCCTGGCATGGGAACGTCCTCTTTTTTTGTTCCCTCTGAAACAGCGGCGGAAGCGGACGTGTCAGTGACCACAGAAAAATTCACTACGACAAAAAGTGTCTTCGGTCAAACAAAGAAAACAACCACGCTTCGCACCCGCAGTGTGAGAAGACACAATCAGTCCTACCCCAAGGGCATCAGCAACAGCGGGAACCTGCACCTCACTTTCTGTCCCTCACAACCCATCCTGGACTATGTCAGATTTTTGCTACTCATCCTACAATTCATCATCTGAAACGATAATAAGAGACTCGCTTCCTGAAACGCACAGAAATCACCTGTGGCCTGCTGTGGAAAAGGTGGACATCATCGCCAGAGGAGCCCAGGATTGAGCAAACTAAGGCCCGGGGGTCAGATGCGGCCCGTTCCGCTTTGGATTCCGGTCCGCCAAACTTCTCCAATTTCTCTGATTGGTTGTATCGTGATTATACTTCTGTCTTTTCCTTGCAATTCCAGAGTTTCTGCTATAGAGAGCATAAAAAAGACTGATAGCATTATAGTCTTTAAAGCATGACTTTTACATGTCATTTATCTTAGTTCACTTGAATGCAACTTATCGGCTTCTAACGTGGCCAATTTCTAGACCAATTATGGCCTGAAAAATAAAAAAAGTTTACCCATTCATGCAGTCCCTGGACTGGACAGGGCCTGACAGCAGTAATACTGCATGTCTGTCCTTAAATCAGTATTTTTTTTGTAGATTCCATCAATTATTTTTACTATTTTATTTGGCAAGTATCAGCCTGAAGGACGGCCTCAGCCTACCGCTTCCGCTGTACGTGTACGACAAATCGCTGTAACTTTTCTTAGATTTACTGCACATTGCAGAGATCCTGATGTTAGGGTGTACTAAATAGAATATATTGCAGCATCTATATTTCATTTTCCAATCACAAACTGACTCATTTTAAAATTTAGCATTGCATTTCCTGCATATCCTGTTGGTCAAAGATAGAAGCTACTCAGTATTCCTTTAGTACTACTATAGTTCTAGTTGGTTCGTAAAATATTTGAAAAATATTTTGGTTTTCCTAAATAAATGCTTAGTTAAAGAAAAAATATTATTATGATGGTAATTAATTTCGTTAAACAGAAAAAAAATACATCCTCTACTCTAAGTGATTTCCTATTTTTTTAATTAAATGTCTTTTTAAAATCGCACAAAATTACAATTGTAATGCCTATAATTAGGCACACGATGGCACTATACATTCAGGTAACAGTCTATGGCCTTGTACTTGTCTAAGAGCACAATTGGAGTTTTAAGAGCACATTAAGTCATTGTAGATTTTTTTTTGTCAAATCTTGACTTAGTTTATTTTTGTTGTTGTTTTTTTGGTTAAGATTTATTTATATTTTTTTCTCTCGTCTGTCTTATATTTAACAGATCATACTTTATAGGGAGGGATGTCCTTTAATGTCAGTCTACTGCATAATTACACGATACATGTACATGTTGGTAGATGGATGTAGTTTCTTTTTTGAGAGAATCTAATAACATAATTGCAGTGTTTTATTAATTTGGTGGAATTGCAGATAAAAGTTCTGAGACGTTGACCTCAGGTTCAGGGGCTAACAGCAGCAGATATCGATATTTGTTGATATCGGTACCGGAAAAATTCAGTTTTTGGACAATATCGGCAATGTCGAACATCCCTAATACTTTATCAACGTTGTGTTAACAATTCGCTTTGGCTTCCAGAGGTATTAATGTCCCTTCTGGAGACATTATGATGCAAGAAGGTAGAGAAGCCGTCACTGGTGCTGTGTAAAACAGCAAAGGACAAATGCACAGTGGAGCAGAGGGCAGAGCATGCATTGCTGTGTCACCATCTTCAACACTTCTGAGTGCTGGCTTTTGCATTTTGATTACATCAACAACTTGAGTGTCCTTCATGATTCAGTGGCGCTTGAAAAAATTATCTGCATGATGATGGAACGTTCCAGGAATGCTAACCTACTTGGTATTTCCAGCTTATTTGTGTAAAATGTTAAGATATTCAAAATGTGATTGCATTTTAAGTGGAAATGGCAGTGATGTGCTTGGCTCCAGACTTTACTTTCCTGCACTGCAATCACATTTCATGTGCCAAAATACAATGGGATTCATAACACAGTGAGCTGCAGTCGATACTCTTGAAAAATAAAGCCGTGCAATAGAGTTGGCTTAGTTTTGGATGTTTCTACCAAATAAATCATTTATGCAAAAATCAGGACTGGTCAAAAATTATTTTTTTGTCTCTTTTATATGCTGATTTTGTCAGACTGCTCATCAACATTTTATTTTATCTTTTTGTCAGATGTTGTATAGTCAACTAAACTTTTCATTTTCAATCATCTAACTTTAAAATCTAATTTAAGCATGGGTGAACCACCAGAGGGCGACACTTCCAATCTAATGAAAAAGAAGAGGAAAACGCAGGTCAATTAAAAAGTATTCTGCTGTTGATAAATAATTTAGGCAAACATTTTTTAGCATTTTAATGACATGGAATTCCATTCAAAGTAATTTACTTTTCTTATTATTATAAAAACATTTAGAAAATAAAAATAATGGGTGAACAGCAAACAGCAGGTGTAGTTGAGAACTAGGGATGTTTAACAGTTGATGTTTGTCCTGGTGAAATAACTAATGCAGGAGATTTTACATAAACTCACAGAAGAGTCGTGTCTAAAAATGGATCATCTCTGCAGGATGTTTGACAGGAAGCTGGAAGTTCCTTCACACTGTGCCAACCTGCATCACAAACCTATGAAACCCCTGTATATCAAGTGACATTTTAGAAAGGCGACAGCCAAACTGGATTTCGTTGGACCTCTGCCTGTGAATGATCAATCTTGTATAATAGAAGATGTTAAAGGTTGGAATCTTAATGGGACGTTTTCTCATTTCTCAAGAAAACCAATTCCTCCTACAGCATAATAGAGGTTTTGTAGGAAAGAAAAGTTAAGTTCTTCAAAACTGGTTTAGGGCATGAGGAAATGAAAAATCATATTATTTTTCATCCTCTTTTCCTTTTTTTTTCCTAAAATTTGATGCCACAAAATAATGTTAAAATAATCAATAATACCAATAAGAATCATTGGTGATAGAAGAGAGTCAGCTAATGTGAAAGGGAAGGTTTACAGGACAGTTGTGAGACCAGCCATGATGGACTAGAAACACTAGGAATTGGTAGAAGACAGGAGACAGAGCTGGAGGTGGAGGAGTTAAAGATGCTGAGATTCTCTTTAGGAGAGACAAGGATGGACAGGACCAGGGATGAGGGACAACACAGGAAGGTTTGCAGAAAAAGCTAGAGAAGCCAGATTGAGATGGTTTGGACATGTTCAGAGGAGGGACAGTGGACACATTGGTAGAAGAATGATCCTAGTGATGGAGCTACCAGATAGGAGACAAAGAGGAGATTGATGGATGCAGTGAGGGAGGACATGGAGGTAGTTGGAGTTAGAGTTGAGGACACAGAGGACATGGGGAGATGGAAAACAATGGTTCCCTTTGGCAACACCTGAAAATGGTACAAACCAAAAGGAAAAAAAAGAAGATTCATAAAAATCATTATTATTGTAGCGAAAGTAATGAAGTGAAATTATTATTGTGTAGTAAAAATCCCTGGACGACCTTGAACGACCTCCAAAGGCACCCAAATGCAATGGGGAAAACATTACAGATGCAGAAACATCTGTGACACCAATACGCTGGCTGCCTCTTGACAGCACAGCAAAGGAACAGTGAGGGGCTGAGAACATGTAACACCATGGTTCAGGGGGTCACAATATGGAGTCACTGGCACCACCCGGCATGAATGATGAACCTCTGATGGCATGCCAGACAGACAGACCACACAGTTCACCTGTACAGACTGCCAGAGACGGAATTCACAGGTTCTATCTAGCTATATCTGTCTATCTGTCTGTCTGTCTGTCTATCTATCCATCTATCTATCTATCTATCTGTCTGTCTGTCTGTCTGTCTGTCTGTCTGTCTGTCTGTCTGTCTATCTATCTGTCTGTCTGTCTGTCTGTCTGTCTGTCTGTCTGTCTGTCTGTCTATCTATCTATCTATCTATCTATCTACATATCTATCTATCTATCTATCTATCTGTCTGTCTGTCTGTCTGTCTGGCTGGCTGGCTGCCTGTCTGTCTTTGTGTCTATCTATATATCTATCTATCTGTCTGTCTTTCTATCTGTCTGTCTGTGTGTGTGTGTGTCTATCTATCTATCTATCTATCTATCTATCTATCTATCTATCTGTCTGTCTGTCTATTAGTTTGTCTGTCTGTCTGTCTTTTTATATGTCCTTCTGTCTGTGTGTGTGTGTGTGTCTGTCTATCTATCTGTCTGTCTTTCTATTTATCTGTCAATCTTTCTATAACTATGTCTGTTTAACTGTCTGTCTTTCTATCCTTCTGTCCGTCCTTCTGTCTGTCTGTCTTCCATCTATTTATCTACTTTTAAATAAAAGCAGACAGATTTTCTCACCCCTGAGGATGTTGACTGTATTTCTATCCTATCCAACAAAAACAACAGAAACCCAAGTCATTGTCCGTGACAACTCAACTTATCATTGCTGAGGACAGCACTAAATACATCTATTTCTTGGCAGAGCTCTGTGACGATACAGAAGGGACAGGGTTCTCCCTGATGCTGACTGCACGGCTGATAGCCTGGCTTCTTGCTGTGCTTGTTCTCCTCCTCATCCGTAGCAACCAGGTTCTCCCAGGAGTCATGCAAACGGCAGCCAGGAAATTTCCAGGAGCAGCAGGGACACAAGCCTATCTTACCAGGTGAATTTTATCGTCGTGAGTTATTCGAGTGGTGGGCTGATTGTTCTGGAAAGCGCTTTGTGTGCAGCAGTGGGTCCTTGGAGTCAGAAATAATTGTACATTTGCATAAAAACACAGCACCTCAAGTAAAAATAGCATTTAACAAAAAAATCATTACCACAATTTCCTTTTTTCCTTTGGTAGAATTGTGTAATTGCATTGACGGTCCCTGAACAGGAAACTCCATTGTAATCCTTACTAGTCTTAATTAAGTCAAGGCAACTATGACCAAAAAATGATAACACCCTAAAAAACTCACCAATTACTCATAACAAGCACCAACAAAAAACACTTCCCAGAACATTGATTAATTTATCTTCATCCAGTTGCCTGTTACTGGGTTTCAGGGGTGGTAATCTCCACCACCGCCACACAAATCACACAGCACCATACTGTTCCCTGAACATTTTCCTAGAGTTGTCCACCAGTCTACAAGCAGGAAGTAGTATTTTGGGTAGCGTCAACCAGGGGTTCTCAACTGGTTCGGAACAAGTGACATGACAAGTTGCGACCCAATAAATGTCAACTTTTGAAATGTATTTAAATATAACATTCACTAACACTTCAGTAACTTGATCTGTCCATAAAAATATATATATAAATATAATTTTTTATTGGTCTGACAAAGTCCCGCGACCCACTGTAATGAGGTCTCTGATCCACTTTTGGGTCACAACCCACCTGTTGAGAACCACTCAACACTCCAATCAACACTGTCAAACTCGAGGGTCGCTTGCCAAATTTGGCTTGCCAAGTCATTCTGTATGGCCCGTTGCGTATAGGCAATTTGCCTTACGATAAAGTTCTGAACTGATAAACATCTTAAAAAAGATAGAACAGATCATATATGATTTAGATACAAGTGTTTGCTGAATATCTAAATTGAATGTTGCAAGCTTGAGACACTTGGCAAATAAATACCATGAATTGTTATGTTATTATTGAATAATAAAATAAAAATTGAAATACGTATGTAAAGATAAAAAATAAATAAAAAGGACAAACCTTTTTTCGAGCTTTGTCAAGGATGTTTTCGACCCAGCGCGCACTCTGGAAGGCAATAACCCACCAAGAATGAGAGTGGGTTCGAGCTTAATTAAATGCCAAATCAGGGCACCAGTTGGCTGATGCCTAAATTGACGTCAATTGGATTGGTTAGGTGACAGGGGGGATGTTCCGCCCCCTGTAGGCCAAGGTAACGCGCACAGAGAGGAGGGGAGAGAGGGAGAGACAGAGAGGGAGGAGGCAGCAGGGGGGCTGAGCTGATCCCACGTGTGACGCTTTCATTCCCGGCTCAGTAATATTCTCATAGCGGGGTATTGTCTATCTTCTGTAGTATCTGTGTGCGTCTGTCACTGTCTGCCGTGGTCTTATTAATATACTTTGGAATAGATAATGGAAGGAGACGGGAGTCAAGCCACATCCGGAAGCTTAAATGACTCGCAACATGACCCGGGGTAAGACTATATAATTTTTTGCTTCTCACAAATTCAGTAGTTTTCCAGAATCTTCTTCTACGGTGTTATATCATCCTTACGGTGGAGTTCGGTCAACATTAGAGCACCGTTTCTGTGTTTTCCAGTGCGCACTTAAACGCTTCACGGGTTTCTTTTTTTTCCACACGCAGTTTAAAAAAACCGTTTTTCTGTGGCGAGACTCTTCGCCTCCCCCTTTTCCTCTTTCCCCCTCACTCCTCTTCCTCTCGCCTTCATATACACACTGACTATAGTTATTGGGAACCAATGTTTTTCCATGTAGTCCCTTCCGTTTTCTTTAAGGTCGCTTTTTTGGAAGTAGTTAGTCGTGCAAAATGGCCGAACTGACATCTGGACTGACTTCTCTCGTCTTTTCCTCCTCCAGTAAAATGTTTATCGGTGGCCTGAGCTGGCAGACCTCACCAGGTGAGAGTGTCCCCCCTCTTTGACAGCGTGTCCTGTATTTTCTGGTTGTTTGTAAGTGAGGGAGTGAGAGAGAGAGAGTGAGTTGCTCCGCGGAGCCGCCGCGGCTTCTGTATATACGTGTGAGCGAATGTGAACAGTGCACTGGTGTAACGTTAATGTACGTGATATGTGACTAGTGTGTTCGCACCAAGTTATTTTTGATCCCGAGTCCTCCATTCGACCCCTGTTGTGTGTTTTAGTGGTACGTGAACGTGTCAAACAACAGCATGTCCCGTTCAATGACCCTGACATTCTCTCTCTGTGTGTGTCTACAGACAGCCTTAAAGACTATTTTAGTAAATTCGGTGAAATAAGGGAATGTATGGTGATGAGAGACCCCACGACGAAACGCTCAAGGTAAAACCTGGTGGTTTCTTCAACCTTACTTTCCCCTTGTCCTCTGCATGTCACCCGCTAACTGCTTACTTTTGTGCGCGTCCACTGTAATTCCTGCATGCGATTTCACAGCCAGTCAGATGAGGTTAAGATTTCTCTGCTGATGCTGGAAAAGCTGCGACCGTGTCCAATTTGACATTGACTTTTTGAATGCAGCTGCAGCGCGAGTATCAGTGTGTCCTCCACACTATATGGCATAAAGAAAATAATTTAACAGAAATTAGAATTCCATTACAAAATTGCACAACTGCTGTTTTACCAAAATATTGAAAAACTTGTATATGTATTTATATACTGATTATTATATATTTTTGCAGTGTCTATTTCTCACAGTTGCTGAAACAGTTTAAAGCTTATTACCAAGATGCAAACAAAATTGATAAATGCATGTACACATACTCACACAGGTGCAGGAATGATGCCCTTGAAATGATCTGGCTTATAATAGCAGTGTGGAAATCTCAGACTTTCACACTGTTATTGACGCCAAGCACAGACCAGGACAAAGACAAGTCTGTGGTGTGTACTGTATGACCTGGAACCCACAAGATGAACTCTGAGGTGTTAAACTTTACTAAGATCTTGGTTGGATTAATGGCTGGTATCAGACAAATCAACTGAAGACAATAGTAATTGAGTACTAATAGCATGGAAGAGTATTTAGCAAAAAAGGAGTCATGAAACTGCAACATCTATCTATCTATCTATCTATCTATCTATGCAATAATTTTAAAGCTAGCTTTGTGTAAAGCAGGGGTTTCAAACTCGTGGGCCGTGGGCCATTTGCGGCCCGTGGAACAATATTTTGCGGCCCCCACCTTGATGTGAAAGTTGAATTTATAATAATATTTTATAGATTTGTTCTCCACATTTTATGGTGAATCCTTTTTTTGTATTGAACATTGAAAGCTGATGCAGTGAAATGATAGTGTGGGTGGTGGCCCTCACTTTATTTGAGTTTGAGACCACTGGTGTGAAGGGTGTCATCTCTCCCTTACTGTCATCTCTTAGTGTTTCTAAATATTTCAGATTTTTTTTTTTTACCAATTTCTATAGAAAAGTGTGATCGGCTAAAAAAAGAATTAATGCATTTTTTACCATTGTTTTAATATTATTTTTATGTCCTTGTTTTACAGAGGATTCGGGTTCGTCACATTCACAGATGCTGCCACTGTAGATAAAGTCCTAGCTCAACAACACCACGAATTAGACTCTAAGACGGTATGGTTTCTTTGTTTTTTCTTCCTATCAGTGTTGAGAGGTTTTCCTGTTGTGTTCTTTATTTGGCTATTATTGTGTTATAAATTCAATACATTCTTTATTTAATTTGAGATAAGAAATGGTGAGAAAGAACCATTTATTGTTTTGCTAAAAAATCTATTTTTTTTTCATTAAACATAATATGCTAAGTTTAATTATTCTAAGAAAAAATGCAAATCACAAGACAGCAAGGTCATGCTGGTTTAATACACACAAGAAGGCACATAAACACAGGCCATATCTGTTAAACATTTGATAAGCCAGCAGATTATCCTGAATCAAATACACTAAATAGATTGCTGGAGATTTGGATCTCCTGTATCATATCATAGATCTTTAGTGAAAAGCTGGGACACTTTGGGGTTAAATTTGTGTTTGACTTTTCTACAGCACACTGTAAAAACACAGTAAAGATCTTTCACGTCAAGGTCATAGGAAATGGCCTAAAATCTGGCGCCCCCTGTCAACACTTTATGCCATGGTTAATGTTATGAGTTCACTTTCACTTCTTGGCATGAATGGCACAAACACACTGTATGATCCTGCCGTGGACCACATGTTGTACTGAGACGTATTATATCCTGAACCACTGCTGGTTACAAAGCAGCGTGTCCTTGTTGTCTCACTATTGTCAATGTGGTCATGCAATTTCACTATTTAATGCTTATTTATTTTCTATTTATTGTGATTGGATTGAAGTGATTTATCCGGTTAACACAATATTTTTACAACACAGGAAATATGTAATGTCAATATCAAGGATTATGGGATCATATAAATTTACATGCAAATTTATTATAATAGTAAAATTACATTTTAGTTCTTCTTTAGTTCCTTTTAAACCTATTTAATTGTTTAGCTCATTCTTACAAGCGTTCCATTCCTTTTACTACTGGATTCTTATTTTGTTTTTTTTTTCTTTCTTAATTTGACATGGAATAACCACAAATTGTTCCAATTAGTTGCCAATGTGTTTGGTGGGTTAAAGGGTATTTTTTCATTCTTTACTTTCACTGGAGTCATCATTAAGAATTATGTTATTTTAAAGCTGGCTCCTCCTGTTTATCAGTTTTAAGCTGCTGGGTGTAAATGATAAGAAGATAAATAATTATAATAATTCCCTTATTCAGAGTGCTGGCTGTATCATCTCCTCTTATCTCCAAAAAACCCTTGATGGGTCATTGTAGGATTGTGTTGTGATTGAGATATGACAATTGTGTCGTTATCCTACCACTGATTACTGAGTGATTGTCACTTATGTTTTTAAACCCCCCTGCAGACAACATTAGTCTCGCTTGATTTTCAGATGACATTACTTTTGTCATTGACTTGCATTAAAAATCATCCAGAAATGCATCAGCTACAGCAAATTTGTTCAAGGGGAACCAGTTTAAAAAACAAATATATTACACGTTTGGTTCCGCTGCTACAACTGCATTTCCACCACACTGTACATGGACCCAGAGCTAATTAGTTCTTCCCTACAAATGACTGCCTGCTATCTATTCCGGTGAAGGCTTGTATTATGCAAATGACTTTGCCCCTTAAAGAAGGTTTCATCAAGTTGTGATTATTATTTTCAGCACATGCAAAGGTCCATCTGTTTTTGTTTTTCATGTGCCACCGTATTCAAATTAAAGTCAAGTAAGAGTGACTCCTTTTTTCTTGAGGAGTAATTCTAGAGTTGATCCAAAGAATGACTAACGAACACTGCAGCCTTCAGCATAAGAAGCACACTTATTTCCATGGGTGTTCCCTAAATTCAGTGACTGACTCCCCTGTAAAAAATATATGAACCCAAATTAGATTTTTTTATATTTAAACATTGACTTTGACATCTTAAATGAAATATTTACCATTAAATTCAGAATATACTGTATATGCTCTATATAATTCACAAGAGCCTCATACAAGGAAGTATTCTCTTTATATCCGTTAATAGACCCATATTCTGCATTTTCTTTTCTTTTTTTCTGCCTATTGAATCAGTTCTTTGTGTGTTTTATAAAAGGCCTGTAACATGCTTTGGCCAAAATACCCCCAGGATTAAGCAACACGGAAACCTTTTTAATCCTGTCAACAGCCCCAGTCCAAACACTCTGTTTCACTGCCTTCAGTCTTGTACAAATTATCCCAACACAGTTTCTGGTTTTTATTGTAATTTTTCAACCCCATCAAAACAGCACCTGTTACCCATTGTACTTATGGGGCTCAGCACGTCACTTATTAACCCCACTGCACATCACTGTTCCCTGTCAGTACTGCATGGTACTGTTGTTTTCCTCCTGCACGTTTTCTTTGCATTCATGACTAATCATTAGGTGAGACCCCTATATTAGACAGACTGTGAAACATTAGCAACTTTACATATTTTGTATCAGTAAATCTTACAAACCCAGATTGCAAAATCTTCTACTCAGTAGAAGTGAAATTCTTTGAAAACCCCCAACTCGTTTTGAATGATGTATTTATAATGATGTATGTTTATTACTATACTCTTTACATCAGGGGTTTCAAACTCAAATAAGTTGACTTATCTCACCAAAGGGCCGCGTCAGCTTTCAGTTTTTCAATACAAAAGAAATACATTTAATTAAAAATCCCATAGATCCCATAGATTCTGTGTAATACAACACTGAACCAGAAGGTTTTGGTTTTGAGAACTGAAAGATTTACCATAAAATGTGGGGAACAAATCTATAAAATATTTTTATAAAATCAACCTTCACATCAAGGTGGGGAATGCAGAATATTTCTTCACGGGCCGCAAATGGGCCCATGGCCCACAAGTTTGAGAGCGCTGCTTTACATTCTTCCTTCTTGTTCGTAAAAATTGTACACGTGCTGCATATTTTATTCAGTACATACCATAGGTCAGTTTTGACAGACTTCCATCACATTCTTTAGCTTGACACCATGTTGGCTCAGACACTGAGCACTGACCTTTATTACTTTAGATCTCACAATCACTGTCTCCACTATGAGCCGATTGGTGCAGGAGTTGAATGAAATATATATCAATATCCAAATGGCCAATCCCGTGTGGCCTTCTGAAAATGAGCGTGTGAAACTCACATACTGTAGCATGGCTTTTAGAGATCTTCAACTTGCATCAGCACTTCAGTTAATTTGGAAAAAACAGAGGTTGAGAACAGCATATCAGTCAGTAGACACTGCATTAATGCATTGCATTTAGTGCAGGGATTGAGCTTTAATACTGTCAAAGGGTCTTGGAAATCTAATTTGATTTTGTCTCAGTGTGCAAAACACTGGGGTTTGTACAATTATTTCCAGCTGCAGAAGTCGGTGTCTCATAAAATGCCAGAAGAGATTGATATTTTTAAGCCGCAAATGTGCTGTTTATTGTTCGTGTGCGGGAGAAGATTACAACCCTGAGCTGTCTGTGTTTTCCTCCTAATCATTAGTCACTGGGCTGAATCTGATACACTGTTGTGTATCTGAAAATTCACACTATCAAAATTGCATTTCTCTGCGATCCATCACACCTCTCATGAAGTTGCACGGCGGTAACACAGGGAATAATTCAACAGTTCTATCACTATGGATCGGGTCTTGATCAAGTCACAGATATGAGTGTTTGATACAGGTTTCCTTAGTGTGTTATTTTGTCTCTGGTCAAAATAAACATTGTACTTCATGTATGTTATCATCCTAGTGTTCAGAACCACAAAGTTGTGGAGGACAGTGATTCCATACGGCAATTACGTATAGGGGCCTCAAACTCGCAGCCCGTGGGCCATTTGCGGCCCAAGGAACGATAATTTGTGGCCCCCACCTTAATGTGAAAGTTGAATTTATAATAATATTTTATAGATTTGTTTTTATGGTAAATCCCATAGTTCTCAAAACCCTGATCCACAGTCTCATTCTGGTTTAGTGTTGTATTACACTATGGGAGTGTAAATCTATGGGATTTAATAATTTAATTTTTATAATTTTTTTTCTTTTGCTGATGCAGCCCTGTAGTGAAATGCTAGTGTGAGTGGTGGCTCTCAACTCACACAGTATGACTTGTATTCAGGTTGGAGACCTGAATACAAGTCATACTAAAGAGCAAACACTAAAGAGCAAATCTTCAGCATTTCTGATGCCTCTGAAAATTACTGGTTATGTAAAAAAAATAAAGAAATTTGATTTTTTTTTTGTTTGGCCTAATTATGAAATTGTAGCTCTGACAAATTTCAATTTGTGAAATAAATGGCAAATTAAATTGTCCTTCTTGTATATTTTTAATTCTACTTAACAATGGAGAGATGTATCTACATAAATACTCTGGCTGTGAAATGATTCAAAGTTTTTATACACACAATTTTTTTTTAACAACGAACAATTAATGTCTAATTATTAACAAACATCTAAAACTAACATTTCAATATCATCTCTGTTTACTGCTGGGATAGAAAGACAAATTCCAGTGGGTAGAGGATCAATTTCAACCACTGTTATACTTGTCAATTGCAATTGTCTTATTAAACCTATTATAGTTTTTAAAGCATTAAAATGTTGCCTGATAAGCATCATGATTTGTCCACAACATTGTGCATCTTGACCGCATCTGAAAGGACTTTCCAAACGTTCGCAAAGCCCTTGTCCTCAGCACTATTTATTGGTCTTCATTCCCCCACAATCCATTTTGCGACGGTGTCAGCCGTAGACTTACTCACTGCCCTGCGCCCCATGAGGCTGGTCTGACCCAAGCTGCTGACTGGGAGTTGAAGCCTCTAAAATCCCATGCTGGGCGTTGATGATATTTTAAGCTCCAGTAGCTTCATGAAAAAAAGAATCTTTTTTTCCCCCGCAATGTATTAAAGCAATGATAAATGATTGGGCAGTGGGATTACTGCATGTATAGTACTTTATCTTTCTGCCCATGTGTTAGAATTAAAAGAAAGGGGGAAAAATAATAGTAATAGGATTACTGCGCTCATTTTGTGCATCTATATAATTTATTGGTTTATAATTGACTTGGTTGTGTTTGTCCTGGGACTGGTCAAGATGAGGACAAGATTTTCACCTGGTAATAACATTAACAAATAATAAAAAAATAGACATACATTATATACTGTATATCAGTGTTTCAAAATCACTTGGCCGGGAATAAGTTTCCTTTTGGCCCCATCTAGCTATTATTTCCACTTGATCCATACCCATATCAACAAAAGAACTGACCAATAAAATGGCTAGGATTCCATCATCAATAATGCAACTATATTTGATTAGAAAATATTTTCTCAGTGAAGACAACAACAATAAACTCAGAATGAGTCGTTGATACAAGATTCTAACCTTTCATCCCAATCTGGTAGGAGAAAATTATAGTCTGTGTGCACTTGTGAAATCCTTGTTGTGCCCATACACAGTTAATTCAGGTAGGAAGATTTTATAGGTAGGAAATTTTTTCAGAACACCAGAAATTAAATTTTATTAAGGGGTATTTATCTGCCACAACTTAACGACCCGTTCGGTGAAAATAATGCAAGACATTTAACCGGTCTGTGATGCAAAAAAGGTTAGGGAACACAGGTGTGTATGATATGATACTTCAGATAGATTGCAAGCTCTGATGAGACTTCTTCTCTATTAAAAGCATGTCATTGTCATACTATTGTCTTAACGTGTGTGAGAGTAAGAGTGGGTCCTCACGAGCTAAAATCCTTCTAAGATGAAAACAAAAGATATGTGTCATTTCCTTTGCCCTGATCTCTCTCAGTTCCATTCAGAGGCAGCCCCCCGAGACCACACAGCATAGCTGAAGATGATAACAGATCAGCCGCGGTTGCTAGGGTTTTCTTGGCCTCCTTTGATTTATCACATTGACTTATTAGGGTTGTAATGTCTGGGGAAAATGTACTTGATTACCTCATGCAGGACTGTAAATTGCGTACGGTAATAAATAGAAGCATTTGAATAAAAGTAAAAAATACGCTATTCTGCCGCGCCATCACTGCCTAGTGTTCAGTACCATAGGATCCTTTAGGCTGGTCAGAGAGATATGACTAAATGTCAGCCTACCTATTGTTGTTGGCCCTGCTGTGTACATGTACCAGTAACAATGTCATTAGGTTCTGGCACAAAGACGATGGGTTAAAGCAGGGGTCGCAAACTCAAATAAGTTAATGGCCACCACCCACACTATCATTTCACTGAAGGGCCGTGTCAGGTTTCAGTGATCAATACAAAAAAATATGTATTAAAAAAATCAGTTTCCCATAGATTCTGTGTAATACAACACTGAACCAGAAGGCGACTGTGGATCGGGGGTTTGAGAACTACAGGATTTACAAGAACAAATCTGTAAATTATTTTTATGAATTCAACTTTCACATCAAAGTGGGGGCCACAAAATACAAATGGCTCGCAAATTTGAGACCCCCTCCAATTTAAGTCACAATACAAACCTGACACAAAAGTTTGACCATCCTCCAAATTAATTTTCATTACATTTGAGTGCGTTATTACAAATCATGTAGGATTTTAAATACTATGTGAATGAGGACATGCAGTAATTGTTTTCTTCCACTCTAGTGGCTGCGTCCATGATTATGTCATACAGGTTTAATGTATTAATTTCTGCCCCCAGCCTTTACTACATAAGGATATCTTCTATTTACACGTCATTAGGTCTTACATATTACCTGGACCTAATGGTGCAATTATTCCTTCTTACTTGTCGTACACACCTGTCTTATTTGACTTTAGGAATTTTTATTTAGTTACTTTACACCTAACACACAATCCAATCCATCTATTCACATGATGTAAGAGAAAATCATTGTAGATGAACCTTAATCAAGTACTAGAACATTGTTGCCTGTTTTAATATTAGTCCTGATTTTTTTTTTAACCTAGAATTATTTAACATTAAACCTTAAAGTGCAGGATATGCTAAAAATCAACAAAATGTCTTCTATAATGTGGGACCTTTGTATAAGGAGCACACTTTGTTATCTTTGTTCAAATAATGTGAACAGAATAATTGAGTTTAAATTGGTTATGCTTGGGGCTAAGTGCTAAAATAAATCTTAAAAGTGAAATTCATTACAAGCGGTTGACATACTCAGGTGTTATTGAATTCATTTTTCATTTGACCTGATTTGGAAAGATCATTGTAATTATGGAGATTGGCAGAAGAGATGGCAGTGATAGAACACAACAGGGTTTCGCTTCATAGGTGTTCAACAAATATAGTTAGCCTCACTGACTCTGTTGTTTAAAAAAGGAATCCATTTCTTCGCTCATGATGTAATTGAAGGTAAATGAAACGACCTATTCCATACCTTAATTCCCATAAAAAACTAATGAGGGAAATTAAGATAATAAAATTACAAAGCCAGACTCTCATTTTCTTCTTGTCATATCCAATCACAATGTTTGGACCAAAATAAAGGTGAATCTCTGCTGTGGCCATGGGCAGATGAATAACCTTTCTGGTCAATCTCTGCATGAGAATATGACAGTGTTGGACCTGTGTCACGGGGAAGTATCAGGCGTGGTGTTTTTTCGGGGTGGCAGAACACAGAACCTGTACTTACTGCTTACTCCTGTGTTATGAGAGAGATTGAACTGTCCTAGTTCTCTTTGTGCCTTCAATTCTAGTCCTGTTTGAGAAGGTGTTTTATGGTGTTTGCATAAGTAGGAAGTGTCAGTATCTATGCACTACTTATAATCACACTAAAAACCATTAACAAGAAAACCTTCCCTTACAGTTACTAAGGTACAAGTTAACTCAGTGGTTCTCAACTGGTGGTGTCCTGACCCAAAAGTGGGTCACGGACCAGTTCTGAATGGGTTGCAAACAGCTGGTCAAAAATCAGCTAAATAATGTGAATCTGCTGTTGAGCATGTCTTATTTTAGAAAATGTCTTATTTTGAAAGGCACATGTCAGACACGTGTAGCCACCTCGTTCGATAACCGTGGTAAAATATGACCCGGCATACTTGAAATGTAGATTTTTGTTTGGAGATGATGTTAAGGGGCAGAAACCTCAATGCGTTATATGTGGCAAAGTGCTTGCAAATGAGAGTATGAACCCATTGAAACTCAAGCGTCATTTGGAAACGAAACATCCTGCATATAAAGACAAGTCGGTAGATTTTTTGCCGGTAGAGAGTGGGTGGCGACATAATGACCACAGGAAAATGTGGGTCCCAGAGTGAGACCAGTTTAGAACCACTGAGTTAATTAGGTGCTGGTTTCTGGATTGTTATCAGTGCAGCACGTAAAACAAACTGTAAAGTGTTACTAATCTGCAGAGATGAAAATGGACTAAAGTGCCATTTGAACACTTTCTCTCCTGTTGTGTTATATTTTGTTTTTGAAATCATTTAAAGGCCTGTTTATTCCTCTTCACGGTTGAAATTTCAATTTTTGCTTTAACAACATTTCTGCTATTCTTTTCTCACACTCAGATTGATCCCAAGGTTGCCTTTCCCCGTCGAACCCAGCCTAAGGTAAGATTATCTCAGCCAATAACTCAGCATAAAGTAAATTTTCGCCCTGTCACTGGTTCCCTGTTTGATGTTTAAGATATCATTCACAAAAAGAACTCTACTTTTTCTGTTTTATAATGCTGGTATCATATTTTAATTGATTTTCTGGTAATTGTAACAGAATTCAGCGTGCATTATCTTAAAGTATACCAGGTAGAGCAAGATGTGAAGAAATCTTAATCTGGGATTTCTGGCTGTTTCCACTGACATTCACTTGAGATTCACCACTCAGCTGATGGTGTCATTACTGGTGCTGTACCTGCCTTTGTTTTTCACAGTTGGGTTACACATTTCCATGACGTGTCCCAGCATGATTTTAATTGCTGGTGGGACTGAGGCTACTTCAGTGGGAGATGAGTTTTAATAGCTTGTTATGACAATGAAATGAAAGAACAACCGGGGCCTTGTAACTGAAGGTGAAGAGATGAGAGTAGCCCTTTGCTTGCCTCTTTTGCAGGGATTTAGTCTGTAAAAAAAAAACCCTCCTAGTCCCCATTCAACCAGAAAAGGTTCTGTGTCACTGTCAAGTCACGCAAATATTTGATGTGCAACTTCTTAGAATTGATAGTCAGTGGAGAAGATGTGAGTAAAAGTCTGGCTGTATAAATATTGATTTTACTCCGGTGATAGTATGGTTGCACGGTTCTGTATGATGTCATAGTTGGTCTTTTGTGTGTGACGTGGTTTCAGACACACAACTCAAGCCTATAGTTCTTAGTTGTAAATAATCATACACATTAGATATAGTAACATAATTATCTATTTTCCACAAATGCAGCTACCTAGATTTTCCTTCTGCTGTGAGGAACCCTTGAGTTCTGTGAATTGAGTGTTTCTAAATGGTCACATCTCTGAATGTATACATTATAATGACAATTATTGACTGTGATCTATACATTGTTTTGCTTCAACAACATAAAAACTGGTAGCAAAGGTTAAGATTCTCCATAAGCTGAATACACATCCTCTATCAAGGTTCCTCTATCCTCTATCATGGGCAAACTAAGGCACGGGGGCCAGATGTGGCCCGTTGAGTTTTTTTAATGTGGCCAGCCAACATTGTCCAAATTAAAAAATGTATTTAGATTACCATTATACTTCAGCCTTTTTACTACAAGTCTGCGTTTTCCCAAATTAAATTACATCATAAAGGGTATTAGTCCAATTTTTGGTCTGCAAGGCAAGTTTGTAGTGTTAGAATATACTTGTGTACTGTATGTACATATATAAATATGTGCATATACATACATATGTATGTATATGCACATGTATGTATATGTATTTATATATATATTATATATACTGTATGTAAATATATATGTATATATGTATATGTATATATATATACATATATAATATATATATATATATATATTTATTTATATGTATGCATGTTCTTCTAATGGTGTTGATCCACTATTACAGAGTCAATGTCGACCAGATGGTGAAACAAAAACAAAACTTAAATAGACAAAGCAAGAAGAGTGACATAAATAACAGGCAAATGTATGATTTTTTTTTCTTTGATC
>JAFBJS010000834.1:80588-238015 GCA_016785265.1 Paraplagusia blochii
AAATAGACAAAGCAAGAAGAGTGACATAAATAACAGGCAAATTTATGATTTTTTTTTTCTTTGATCGTCTCTTTGAAATAACAACTGGTCAGTTGACAGCAGCAAATGCTTTTTGATGTAAAGGATGTCACCAAGAATAGTTTTCCTCTCACTGGTAATTGTTTCTGTGCCAAAGCTGGCAATGGATTAAAATCCCCAACCCATCAGCTTCTTTGCTTTCACTGGCCTCGGTGGAACTGCTCCAGATGAAAATGGGGCCACTGCACCAACATATGAATGACTGTTTGTTTGGTGGTCAGACACAATCGCCCACACTGTGGCCCAGTTAGCAGTCAGCAGTCAGTCAAAGCAACCTTTAGTTTAATTCCTGCATGACTTTGGCCAGAATGTATTTTCTTTCCATGTGTGGTTTTTTTTGTCTATTATTTATTGTCTTTTGAGGAGATGAATTCAATATGAACGTAAATGCTTTCTTAATTTTATTTTCACTGCATTCAGGACATAGGCACATTAATTGAAGTTATGAATTGCCACAGACGGCATAGTACAAGATTATGTGATTCTTCTTCCTTGAACTCCCTGTTTTGCACTGTAATTTTTCTAGTTATGAGTTGACCGTAATTTTTTCAGACAGCAGTCTTAAGATTTTCAGACAGCAGTCAGACAGGCTAGTGCTGGCAGGGCAGAGGCAACAGAGAGCTGTGCAAGAGCCTGGCACTGCTAAATCTAATGCTGACTGACAGTAATGAGGACGGCCTGCTAGCCTGGATAGAGCAGGGAAGAGAATGGAGAGGAGGAAGGCATGGACCACCACAACCCTCAAGACCTCTTATCAAACCTGCTCTGTGGTTGCACACAGGCTTAGCACGTATACACAAATGCAGCAAAAGGAGACACAATCTAAATGTGCGTATGTAGGCCAGAGGCACATGAATCACTAGCATGGGTTATATCAGGCTAGTTTGTCATGACTCAGAAAAGACAGGAAATAAACCCAAAATTAAATCAGCTACTTTCTGTGATCCCCCACTCTAAACACATCAGTACATATTTACTGAATGTATGTGTTGCTACACATGGTATAAAAGTGACATACTGATTGCTTGACACTGATATTGAGACAACCTACCATGTAGGTGATGTTTTTTTCGGCTTGTCCCTTTTTTGCCACAGTGAGTCAACAATTTCCATCTCCCCCTGTCCTCTGTATATCAACTCTAACTCCATCTACCTCCATGTCCTCCCTCTCTGCATCCATCAATGTCCTCTTCGTCTTCTACCTGGTAGCTCCATCTCTAGGATCATTCTTCTACCATTATAATCACTGCCCGTCCTCTGAACATGTCCAAACCATCTCAATCTGGCTTCTCTAGCTTTTTCTCCAAACCTTCCTGTCTGTGTTGTCCCCTCAATGACCTCATTCATCAACCTGCCATGCTGGGGATGTTTAACTGATCAAAAATTTGAGAGTAGGGTTGAGGTATGACATTGTTATCCCTTGAGAGGCAAACTGAAATCCCCGTGTTGTTGGCTGAAAATGATTAAATCTTCAAAATCACTGTAACAATGAAAGCCAAGTTTGATTATCAGACGCTTTTAATGCCCACTAACAATGCTTCCAACATCACCTCCATTCAAGTAAATAAGCTGTAGCTACTTTCAATGGTTCAGGTATCAAACCATGCCTATAGCAGCTCTTTTATATTCAATATGTACACAATACATACACATATGTACACAGTACATTGAAGTAATTTCCGGACTTTTGTCACACAATTTCAACCCTGCGGCTTATGCAGAGATGCGGCTAATGTATGCATTTTTTCTAACTGCTCGAGCAGAAAAGTTAAGAGTGAGACAGGTGGTTTCAAGGAAGACGCTAGTCACAACCGCCAATAAACCATAGAAGAAGAAGTATAACCTACGGTAACGCGCTTTGTACATGAATAAAATTAGCATAAACTGTCCCCCATCATGGCACATACGGCTTATAGTCCGGAAATTACGGTACTTACAGCTGTACTCTAAAAAGGTACCGATTCGGTGACATGTTCTCTGTGAAGTAGTTTTTGTTCATTGAAGTAGTTTTATCTTTGTCCTTGTGATGGACTTGTGTTTTCTGAGTTTGTGAAGTAAGAAGGAAACTAAACTAAAAAACATAGGACATTGGAGGGAATTACTTTCATGCTCCTAGACAGACCAAGAGATTGGAACATTGGCATTACGAGGAAACTAAATTGCAGCACTCAGCTGTTCGGTGGGCACGGGTGCCTTTTGACTCCTGTTGCCATGTTACTGGCCTTAGCTTTCACTCGCAAGCTGAAAGATGGAAGGTGTCTGTCCACATAGGAGAGATAGTGTTGAAGAGGGGGGAGATAGTGTTGTCGTAGGGGATGTGGAGTGGGTGCCGTTTGCCTGTCTCCCCTCTTGCTTTAGGGATTATGAGGTTAAAGAAACTGCTCTGACTCACAACTCTAACCCACCTTCAACCACTAGAGGACACATCATGATAGAGATGTCAAATTTGTCAAATAAAACTTAGGGACTATGATTGAAATGCAGAAGGTGCTGACAAAAAACTCAGCTGATGATTTCTGTCCAAATAAGATTTAGAAAAAGATGGTGCTCTCTATAAGATAGCACCTGAATATTATAGAACTGTGCATCTTGACACTCATTAAGTCTTGGTAAAGATAGGGGACACGTTTAAAAGATAGAATGCAACATAAAAGATTGTTTAAAGCCTTCTGCATTATATTCTTAATTTAGAAAAGAAAAGGTTAATTTTAAACAAGTGAAAACCAAGACTCTCTGTTTGTTAAACTTTCCAAATCCCTTACTCCCCTTTGCTGCGTTGAGGTATGTTTGCATTTATTGACTTGCTTGCTTCAGTAAATGTCAAGAACCAGGGGGACAGTTGTACCGTCAAATGTTTGACTTGAATTGTTACTGTTAAATGTTTAACTGAATATTACATTCAATGGGGAAAATAGCACAGATGCCTGGTTAAAAATGCCAAAAACACAGTTGGTAATGGAGGAATAAACATACATTTTTGCTTTTGTTCATACAGTTGAAACACCAATTGTTTAAACTGTTAATCTTGACAGAACTATTCGCTGTCTTGTGCTATTAAACGATTAAATAATAGATTGTTGCTATAAATCTGACGTAAGATTCTCCCATTAATTGGTCTTGTGGTAAATCCTGCTTTTTTAACACACTTTTCAGTAAAACAACTGTAGTTACAAAATGATGTATTTCCATTCTCATTACGGTAATAATTATTTAATTTTACTCTCTCTGTATTTATTTAAGTAAACACCTGACTTTACTTGAGCCAGGTGCAGAATAAAGCAGAACTATAAAGTTTAACGATGTGTTTGTGTGCTCCAGCTTTTCACCTGCCCTTTTACCTGAATACTTAGTTTCTCAGTGCAAATAAAAAAGCAGACCTTGCCCTTTGGGTACTATATGAGTTAGTGAATTTTGCTGATATTCCATGCATCTGGAAAAAATCTAATTATATGCACAGCAGAGGTTATGGAGTGATTCACCCAGGTCTATTTAAGAGGAATAATTTTCTGTCATAAGCTGCACTTTATAGATTTATTGTTATAATGTGGTGTGGCTCTGACTAAAGTCTGAAAGGAGACGATTTTCTGCAGCCACAGGTCTGACATTTCTGGTACTGGCCAACTTTTATTATGAAGGGATTTTGGTTCCTCAAAGAATATTTATATATGGTCTTAGTGATTGTAGTGACTTTTGTCTGAATTGATTTGGTATGACTCATTTCAGGTGGCTTATACCCAAATATAAGTCCATATATAACAGGCCCTCTATCAGTGCATCATGTTCTGCTGTACTTGTAGCAATTATTACTAAACTGTGTTTTGCATTTTACCTATTAGGTAGCAAATAGGTAAACAACACAGAAGAGAGAGAGAGAGAGCTGCTGATAAAAAGCTTAGAGAGAAAGACAGACAGACAGACAGACAGACAGACAGACAGACAGACAGACAGACAGACAGACTGAAAGAGTCCTGTGCTGTTGGCAACTATGCGTCGGTGCGTCTGGCCAGTTTACACAGACGGGCACAATTTGTCTCCAGCGTCATTTGCAGACTAAACAAACAAGTGTGATGCAAGACAAACACATTTTCCGGGGCTCTCTTCAAAGGTGAGAGATGGCAATAAATAAGTATGCTGTCGAGATGAAAGTGAGGTCGTCAAAGAAGTCAACATAGTGGAAATGATGGGGCAAATCACAGTGTTGAAATATGCTCGCTTGCGGTAGGTACTAGGTACTGATTAAAACAAATAATACACTGGAACCTTTTGTGACACAATGACAGCAAACACAGAGCGCTGTAAATAATTACACGGGAACAACTTACAGGATCACACCTCCAGAGTTAATGGAGACATTTACAGCACAGGTGTCAAACTCAGGCCCGGGGGCCAAATCTAGCCCACAGTGTAATTATAGTTGGTCCGCAGGATCATATCAAATATGTAGAGTTGGCCCACCAGTATATAGACCTTATATACTGGAATGATTTGTAGTATTAGTGATGCATGTTTCTTTTTTATAGCACAGACATTTTGTTTTTTCTGTTGTTGTTTTGGTCTGTGAAATAACATTAAAACATTAAAAGGATCTGGCGACAGATAAAGGCAAAAACCACTAATGTGGGTTATATTTCTGATTAAATTTTCTCATGTTGTGATATTATTAAGCAGATGTTCCAGATTCAATGTTCCCAACATTCAACATTCAATCAGGCGTGTTGGGGGCTCTGGCCACTAGGGGGCCAGGTCAATTTTTTTTAATTATTATTATTATGGAAGAGCAATAAAATGGTACTTGTACAGCTGCATCTTTAGCAACGATAAATAATGATTTTTGTTATAGCCCTAGGCAATACTAATTTATAAATTTATAAATATAAAGCTTTTTGCATTTAGAAAACCAGATTTTTTTTTACCTTTAGTTAAACATACTCTTAAAAAACAGTATCTGCTGTTTTTGTAGCCTTGTTAACCATTTTTTGTTTAATTTATCTGATGAATGATACAGGGTGCATGTGAAAGACAGACAAGGACAGTAGATCACAGGCTTTATTTGAAGTCTAATGCAAATTGTCCTCCCTGTCACACGTCCTCTAAGGCTGTTAGACTGAATTGAGGTTGTTTTAGTGGATGTTCATGAGATCTAATAATACATCAGTGAGATCTGCTGGGACAAGAGGAGCAGAGCAGAGGGTTGATTTATGGGCAGGATGAATGATGGGCGGTCTGCATGTGTAACGACAGTGTGTAATGCTACTGTGATCTGGCACTTTACTCACCATAAGCTATAGTTTATAGTGTGATGAATGGCAGCTTGGCTGCTCTAAGATGATCCAGGGTGTCCTCTCGCTGCCTTGCCTAAACACTTTGACATGTGTTTAAAATTACAGCCTCCAACGGGGTTTCCACTGTATGCAAATGAATTATTGTAAAACCTTTTTATTTTCTGAAGGTGGTTTCATAGTGGCTTGATTTGTGATAGAAGAGAGTCAGTTAAGGTGAAGGGAGAGGTTTACAGGACAGTTGTGAGACCAGCCATGATGTATGGATTAGAAATAATAGGAAGAAGACAGGAGGCAGAACTGGAGGTGGAGGAGTTTCAGATGCTGAGGTTCTCTTAAGGAGAGACAAGGATGGAGAAGGACCAAGAATAAGGTGATTAGACGGACAACACAGACAGGAAGGTTTGGAGAAAAATTGGTAGAAGAATGCTAGAGATGGAACTACCAGGAGACAAAGAGTAAGGCCAAAGAGGAGATTGATGGATGCAGTGAGAGAGGACATGGAGGTAGTTGGAGTTGAGGATACAGAGGACAGGGTGAAATGGGAATTGTTGACTCGCTGTGGCAATCCCTGAGAAAAGGGATAAGCTGAAATAAAAACAAGAGGATCACATTCAATCATTACAAAGATTCAAAATGGAATATAGGTGAAAGTAAAAGAAAAATGATATGGAGCTGTGTGTTTCGGGTAATGGATAAGTAGTTGGTGATAAATTAAGTAATAGATTTTTATTTGATTCACTCTGTTTTTATTAGGCTACCGAAGATGATGTAATTATTATTTTTTTACTTCAACTGCCCACTGCATAGAACACATGTTCTAATATAGTCTTCCCTCCTGTTGTTTATGCATTGACGTCAAAATCAAAATGAGTTGGTGAGAACCATCGCACATGACCCTGTTGGTTTGCTGTCTTGCAGTTTTGCTGTACAACATCTGTGCCTTGGCCTCATTTATTCAGGTGAAGTGGAAAAACGTTGAAAAACGGTTCTTGTTTACTCAGCAGACTAGTTTGGCTGCAGCGCTTTGTATTGTTTGAATGTAAACACAAGTGACGTGCTGGTTAATATAGAGGTATTTGTTTAGTAACATAACCCTATAACATTTTTCAATGTTATGCGGTTTTAAATGAATGTGTAGGTCAGGTCTCATTGTAGTTAACTAATAATGAGATTTAATAATAACCACTGGACCCTAGAAATGAAATAATCATAACCAATCTACTGCAGTGCAATTTGGTCTTGACCTGAGACCTGTGGCTGCCAGGACCAGCGCCTTACAGCAGCCAGGAACGGGGCATTGTGAAATATTTGGTGGGCAGAAACTATCAGGCCTGTTGGTTTTAAGTCACTCGTTCAAAATGGTTGTGATCATTAGATGTCCAGTGGGCTATGGAGGTTTTCAGCTAAACGGACACTATGGTGTGACCTGATTTTTGTGGTCTGAAAGACCTGCCTGCAGTTTCTCTTCTACGGCAAATTATCTGCATCACCTGCCTCCTTCACTGTTATGCCAACCATCATCATGTCCTCTTTCTTAACTACCATAAATCCTCCCTGAGATGAAGTTCTAAACCATCTTAACCTTGCCTCTCTTAACTTTGACTTCAAACTCCTCAACCTTAACTGTTCCTCTGATCTGCTCCACTGGAAATTTCATCATATTCATTTCTGCCACTTCCAGAAGAGACTTCTGTCTGTTAGAGTGACCTACTGTCTGTAAACCATACCTCAAAGCAAGTCTCACTTCTATCTGGAAAGCTTTTCCTTTCAATGTCCATTATGTCTGATGGTTGACCCAAGGATCTTGACCAGTTTTACTGTCTCCAGGTACTGCTATCTGTCCACACACATTTTTTTCTTTCCTGCTGTCCTCCATACTCTGTGCTCTCCAAATAACACGTCACATTATTGATAGTTCTGCTAAGATTGGGTCATGGCAATTGTTTTTGTTTACGTCCTAAAAAGAAAATTTGAGATGTGCATAATCATTTTTTCTTAAACACATTCAGTAGCATTATTGGCTTCGTTTTCTGCTTTGTTAGAGAGGTCAATACATCTGCACCTGATACATTTTGGCCTCTGACAATAAATGAAATCTCCCCAAGGTCGTTTACAATCTAATTTATATAAAGATTTAGTAATGCTATAGATAAATTCCCGATTTTGATCTGATAGTTGTGCAGAGAGGAAGAGCAGTGAAGGTTAAATGGTGAGAGTGGAGACCGTAAGTGCTGTGCTAAATCGTGACTGGGATAGAAGGAATTCTCCATATGAGGCTGGGGGAGACTCTTGTTAGATGTGACCACTTGTGGTGTGAGGATGACGATGTTTCCTTCATCTCTGGTCACTGTCCTCCAGAGTGATGTCTTATCTGCTGGTCTTGTCTTTTGTCCTTGGCTGGAGCTGCTGGCGTGTGACGCACATGATTAAAAAATGATGGAGCTCAGTCTGAAGGGCTCTGGTTTATTTAGGCAAACCTTCCATCCAGCTTAAATAGGTTGTCAATAAGGTTCACTGACGTGTGCAAGGCACGTGTCCATCAGCCTAGTGAATCGCTCGTCTCCTCCTGGTACTGTAGGTAGAGGTCCACTTATCTACACCTCAGTATTTAGACTGAGATTCAACAAATCAATGAAGTCATGTTTCACAGATTTGTCCCCAAAAATACAATTAACCTTGTGTTGTGCTGTTTATTTATTGCAGATTTAATAGTGATCCAAATCCCTCTTTGTTGGTATCAATATATATTAATTTACATTCATTTGTTGTGGACAGTGAATTGAGGTTTGTGGGTTGAGACCCTGGTGAACTTCACTGCACACGACGCCAGTCTTTGCCAGTCTGTCTGCCCACTAGGTGAGCTGTGTTAATGCAATGCCGCATCCCTCCAGGGGGTTGATGAAGCTGTGCCCTACATGTATTTTCAGAAGAGTGAGTACCAGAGCTGGTATGCAGTGTGTGCTCCATTTCTGCTTTAACACCCAGTCTCCCTAGTTTCATCTTCTGCAACTGTACCTCTCTGCAACCTCACTGTTTTGACGTCGTCCCTAAAATCACTTATAACTCCATGACTCATCCCTCTCTGCGTTTGCCTAAGGTTTAATGTGCGGTTTATTGTCTTTTTCACTCATATTTTGTGTTTCACAGTTAATTTACACGTCGTTGATGCTGCTGTTGTCAGAAGTATTTTCAGGGAAAATGACAGCTGCAAGATTAGAGCTATTTTAAGGAAAGTCTGGCTGCATTTGCACAGCTCTGCTAGTGGTTATGGTTGGTTGGAGGTGAAGAGGGCTGAACTCACTGTGTTGTCAATTCCGACTGGAACCAAAATACAGAGAGCAGCCCACTTTTTAGACTTTGAGACTGACGTCTTAGATACATTTTCTTAAATCCATGGTTCGATTCTTAAGCCTTTCCTTTTCTGATTTGTTTAATTTTTTTTAGAAATAAAAACTATGTACATATAATACATTAACACTTTAGAGATTAGAACAGTTTCAAAATCATTTGGAAGCTTTGTGCAAACAAATATGGATGTAACTATTTGCTCAGTATTTATCTGGATGAAAACTTTGTCATAGCACTGTATCGACCCCATTTACCTGTGGTACTGTGGAACACAAAGTGTAAAAAGTGGGTTGCGTTAATTGAATATCTAGACTTAAGGTCCTGCTAATTATCCTTTGAGGATGAGGCTTCTAATTGGTGCATTAGCTGTGATCTGTGCAGGACATGGTTGACTGTGTTTAGTAAAAATGTGGCGTTACAGTGAGAGCAGTTTTATCGCTTGCTTATGTTTAAAAGGTTAGTACTTGGTTCATTGATACAAAAGAGATTTGCAGGTAATACTGCGAGTTAGTAGCTAATTGTGCTTCTCTTGGCCTCAGAATAGAAATGATAATAAACTCATTAGTGCTGTTCAGTTTCTTAGGATCTGTTTAATTATTCTTACTCAGCTACAAGAGCAACTGGCAAGGAAAAAAACACATGAATGGGCAGCTTTTGAGATACTGTGTATCAATAAATTAGTTCATGTTATGTCTGTTATGGCTGAACTGATCATCATTGTAGGTTAACACAAGTAAGAAAGTGGTTTTGCGGTGCAGGAGCATAAGAATGGAATACTGCCCCCTGGCATTTTCTTCTGAAAAAGACATAAATAGCATTTATTTCAGACACAGAGTTAATCCTAACAACCTAGATTTTTATCAAAAGGCGTCAATAACTGGATGTTACTTCAGGCCTGATGGACAAGGTAGCACCATTCTGAACTCTGCTCTACAGATGGCCTTGGCATGGAAAAAGAGTTAAATATAGAAAGTGTGTCTGATGCTGGTGGCTCTTGTGACAGCAGGAGCTGCATTTGTTTCTCAAAGCCAATCCCCATTTTCATGAATGATTAGCTTCCAAAAAACGCACTCTGCAGGACCCCTAAACAACATGCTTGAATCTACCATACAATCACAACAATAATATTTATTATTATTGTTATTATTATTATTATTGTGTTGCTAGCATTGCAGCAATTGCCATCAGGACCATCAGTTGGTCTGTGTTTGATGAGGTTTTTATTTCTCTCTTATTACTCTATAATTACAGTTTAATAGAGTTATAAGTTCCTGAAGGTAATACATCGTTTAGTATAAACTAATAGACACAATCCGTAATAGTCTTCAACTACTGCACACAAGGGACACATACTGTCCCCCTGTTTGTCACTGTTAAAGGCTAATTCTCCTCTCAGAGCAATAGGTCTCACAGATATGGTCAAAGTCACAATGACTCTTTAGATGATATAACCTGTTGTTGTAGTGTCACCTCCGCGGCAGCTGTTCATCTTTATCCGTTGCTGTTGCCGTTAAACCTCCGAACAACCTGGTCTTTCTGCTTGACTCCTGGGTGTGTTTTTGGCTCTCAAAACATGCAATGTCTTATTTTAGGACATTTAAGGTTGATTTGCTCTTTCATTGCCATCTGCTGGTTTGCAAGATAGCACAGTCCAAGTTGCTATTAAAAAACATATTAACCTCTAAGTCTGCCCCATGTTTGGTCAACGTAGAAAGCCCAACTAAAAAGCTGGTGCATGTACATGTGTTATTACAGTGTTCCCCAACCTTTTTTGCACCATGGACCGGTCGTTAAGTTTATTTTAAAAATAAAGTTTCTCGTGTTCTGAAATATTTTCCTACTTATAAAATCTTCCTACCCAAATGAACTTTGCATAGGCACATCAATGATTTCTAAAGTGCACACAGCCCATAACTTTCTGCTACCAGACCAGTATAAAAAGTTAGAATCTTGTATCAATGACTCTGCGTCATTTAGAGTTTATTATTGTTGTCTTCACTGAGAAAATATTTCCTAATCAAATATAGTTGCATTATTGATGATGGAATCCTAGCCATTCTATTGGTTAGTTCTTTTGTTGATATGGATATGGATCAAGTGGAAGTAATAGACAGATGGGGACAAAAGGAAACAGTATAGTTGTTTCAATATATAGTTGTAACAATATATGCAGCACCAATTCACCCACGGACCGGTACCATTCCACGGCCCAGAGGTTGGGAACCACTCTGTTACAGTTTAAGTGTTGTTGCACGGAATTCTTGATCTGCCTGGCAACTGGTGCCTAGAGTCCAACCTTAATATTAGCTCCTTTTAGTAATTGCACTGAAACTTAATTTTTTAATTATTGCCCTGAAGTGTTTCATGCAGAACTTGCAGAGTCTCTCTTTTCTCACCTCCCTGTGAAGGATCTGAACACACAAAAGATAGTGTCTTTTTTGTTGCCATCCTAAAATAGATCGCTGACCAGAACTGCGTATGTACCTACACACACCTGGACAGAGTCGGACAGTTAATGTCTTATATGTTTGTAATGCTTTGAGTTCATATGAGTTCATGTATTTCTGAAACTATCTATGAGTATTTGGTATTCCCGAGTCCGTCTTGCCCTTTAAAAACACGTTTGTTTGCATGTTTGCCATGAGGACGACTAAAGACCCCCTGGGTCTCGAGGGATGGGCAGCAGTCTTTGACCTGAATACATATTTTCGCATATTAGTAACAGGAGAAAGAGCCGTGGTTAACATGGCAAAGGCTATTTTCTGCTTGGTTGAGGGAAATAAAATATCAGCACCACAGGGTTAGAAAAATAGAGATTTGATAATTTGGTCTATGTGGAGACTAGAGAGAAATAATGTTGTTTATGTCCCGGGTGGATTTAATCCTGTCAGTTTTCATTTGTGAAGCAGTAGTTGTCTTGACATACCACACGTTAGTGGGGTATTTTAATCTAAAATATATCTCTTCCTTTTATATGCACATGTGCAGTATATATGTAGACATAGTTATTGTACCATTTTACTGCTTACTGTGAAAGGCAACTCCAAATCGACAGTCATTATGAAACATCTAGCACAAACAGGTTTCCTGTGTGGCTAAAAAAGTGGCTGCAGTGAGGTCCTAAATGAAAATGGTTTTGTCACTGATAATTCTGCAGTGCTTGCTGTGACAGCATAGGGGGGAGGGGCTGTGTCACACACTCTCTGGAGATTCTGATTGTCTGCCTCTCAACAGTTTTCAGACCATGTCAGGATGATGTGGGTTAGACTCTCACTACTGAGCTGTGGCAAGAAATATCTTTCACATCTTGACAGATGTATGGGTTCTCTGGCCATAAGCATTTATGTGAGTGTTAAGGTGGAGCTTTTGGAGAAAAATCATCAAAAAAAAAGGAAAATCTTTATGAAATGATTTTAAAAATGGTAAGTATTTTAAAAAGTAAAAATTCTAAAAAAAAAAAAAAAAGAGATATAGATCCCAATATATCAGATATAAATCCAAATGTACACACACACATATGTGTATATATATATAAGTATATACTTACATATATACACTATATGTATATACAGTATGCATGTATGTATGTATGTATATGTACATATAGTTGTATTTAACATGCAGTGGCTCACGCTTCTGAGAAAAATGAAGTACAATATTTTTAACACATGCATGATATATGCACTGTATGTATGTAGGTGTGTATGTACTGTAAGTAAGTTTGTTTGTACATATGTCTGAATGTAAGTAGCTGTTTATGCATGTATGTTTGTGTGTATGTATGTGCTGTATATATGGACATATGTGTATATGTCTTTGTATAATCTTCACTCACATACAGATGTGTATAAGAGACAGCTCTGAAGGGTCTTAATGAGAGCTTCAATCCAAATGTACACACACACACATATGTGTATATATATGTATATACTTACATATATACACTATATGTATATACAGTATGCATGTATGTATGTATATGTACATATAGTTGTATTTATGTACATATGTGTGTTTATTTGTGTGTATATATGTATGTGTTTGTGTTTGTGTCTGCAATTCTTCAATTGCTACATTGAGGATTGATAAATGCCAAAATTTAAGAAAAACAAATATTATTTCAAATATTAATAATCATCTTGATAATATTTTCTATTCATTTTAGAACTTAGTAGTAAGGTGGTCAGTAAAAGGTCCATCTTCCATGGAAAACACATTATTGTCTTGGTTCACCTTATACATATACCAACATACTGTATATATATATATATATATATATATATATATATATATATATATATATATATATATATAGCATATATGTGAAAAAACAATATATGTGCATATACACACAAATAGTGGACCCCCTTTTTTTTCCCTTTCCATCCTCCCATTTTCCTCTGGTGAGGGAGCTCTGGTCTTTTCTGTGCTGTGGGAGCTGCAGGTGTGTTCAGCTGTGATTGTCAGGAACTGGCTATAAAAGGGACTGCCAACTTCAAGTATGACCTCATTAATTACATCTGTCAGTGATTCCCTGCAGGTCTGTCTTCTGCTCTTCACAAGCTGCCACTCAGCCAGCCAGCCAGTCAACCAGTCAGTCAGGAAACATTCTGCTGCGGGGTTAGACAACCTGCCGGGCCTCTGCTCGTAGCGGTAGCAGGTGAGATTGGCCAGAGAAAGTAGAGGAAACATTCAGGACGGCAGGAAAGACAGGCTGGAACAGATGTGAACACAGACTCTCACTATTGTGTGCTGGAATACTAAAGGAAAAAACACAGTTGCAGAAATCCCTGTCATCGTGTAGCTCCAAGGATTGAATCCCTGGTTGAAACCTTATATTGAAGCAAAATAAAATACCCGGAGAGCTGTTTATAGGAAGGCAGGTTGAGGTCTAATAGTCTCATGATAGTAGGATTTTAAGAATCACATCAGGACAGAGAGTTGTGGCAGCCTGTGTCTTTAGAATGAGGACGTGAATTTAAACCCTCCCTTCATTCTTTTCCACCCTACACTTGACGGGGATGATGTGCTGTAAATATTGGCTGCTAGATCCCCAGTGGAGGAACAATTGACAATAGGGAAACATAAATGACTAAACTGCCTTGTCCAGCCTAATTGGACACAATCCTAGTGATTTATTTTGTGGTTGCACCGGGATCAGTGCCAGTGCCTTTCCTTTATGTGTTTTATAATGTGAGAAAATATTGACTGTGAGAATTTTTTATTGTGCCGGAGAAAAAAAAAAAGAAAAAGTGAAGAAGAGCTGGTTAGTTTGCAGTTTGCATGTAGCCAAACTAATTCCTTATATAATTGATCTGATGGTTAAAATAAGACACAATTAATTAAATAATCTTACTACGTTGCCTAAAATGAAAATAAGACATTTTTTAGTCATTTTTGAACAATAAGTAGCAGTAGTATTGTATTTTTTTGATTCTTTGGAGTTACTGCCGGTATGTAAGTCGCACCAGTTGAAAATGCAAAGTGAAGTAGAAAAAACTAAATGTAATTAATGTATTTTACTTTGCAAAATGAGTCGCACCAACTGCCCTCTAAAGGCCATCAGGGTGAAAATGAATAGAAATTAATATAAAACTAAAATAGCCATGCATTCTTGTGCTTATCCCTTGCCAGGTCAGTCTCCACAACTGCCACCCAAATCAGACGGCACCATATTGTGAGTCTACCTGTGGGTGGGAAGTCAGTGCTATGATCAGAGCACCTTGGTGGACTTAAACCTGTAGCCTTACAGACCCAAGTCCGCTTCCTTAGCCACCAGGCCACAACTGCTGCCATTGATAAAGCTATGCATGCCTAAAGTTCCTCTTTATTTTATTTTACTTTAACATAGAAGTCGCAAAACCCAGCCAATGGATGATAAAATGCCTCCTAAAGTCTGACAGATACATACAAGTATTATGTTTTCTTGTTGTTATTATTATTATTGTCATGATTGTTAAATTAATTGTATGAATTTTTTCGTCATTATTGCAATTATAATTCATTTTATTAATCAAAATCATATGCAGTCTATCTGCTAATCCACAGCCTCACCTTAATGTTAGGGTCAGAATTCCTCAGGATAAATGTATTTATTAAAGTTTTGTTAACTGCACATTTCTTCAAACGCCCTACTATATGATCCCGTCACATTTTTTCGAACCCTCATTTTACTTATCTTGTGCATGCAAATACGCGAGTGTGTCCACGCAGATCCCGGGGTTCACACATGTAGTTACTTAATGGCAGCACGCTCTGACTGCCCCAAAGCAGGGAATACCACATCTGTTTGTTTAGACCATTTTCTTTTGCTGAACCCCATTAACATTTATATTGCGAAGGGTGTTGAAAGGGTCTCCTGCAAGTAGCTGTCGTAGATGGAGCTGCTCAGTTAAAATGGAAATGTTTTTTCAGTCCAGCTTTCTTGGCATATATACATATAAGTGTATTATCCAGCTATTTCTAAACAGTATTTTCTTTACCTTTTCTTATGCATATCTGTGTCATATTTGATGCATCTCATCGTATCTGACTCTTTTAGCTTTTATGGCGTTTCAAGGTAAATTGATTACTCGAGGAAAAGGGGGGAAAAGTAGTCAAAGTGCATGTGTATTACACCAGCAGATTCCACATTAGCATTTGAACAGATGAGGAAGAACTTACCATGTGGGCTGAAGAAGTGTCACAGGAAACATCCGCTAGACATCTGCGTCTCAGATTTTTCTCGCCAATTGTAACACTTTTTATCCAAATCTGTGGTAGCATTCCAAGCAGAGAGTTCAAATTCACACATTGGCGGAGCTTTGCTGTAAAAGAGGGTTTAGTTTCACAATCTGTACTGTTATTTTGCTAACTGGTCACCTCTTTAGACACTAACAACTTTACCGTTTTTGCAGCCAGTCAAAATCAAATTGAGGCTAAATCATATAAAAGGTTATATTGATGCCTATGTGCTTGCATGCACGTGTACATGTGTTGATTTCAAGCCTTTCATCCACAAACCCAGACACGTAATCAATCTTATAACATGGTACAGATACTTGTCATGTCATAGACCTGGGCATCGGTTATGTTCTGATATTGCTGCAGATAATAGTTCTCTTTATGTCTCTTTTTTTTATCTGTCTCTCTTTTGAAACCAGCTGTCTGCCTTCCCAGACAGCCTGCGCAGAAACACATGTAACTTCATGAAAGGACTTCAAAGAAATGGAGTTTAGTTTCAAACAGAATACATTTAAACACGTTTAGTTTGTTATTGTGCAAAGGTTCAGTGGATGAATCCTAATACAAAATACAAAAAACAATATTATCAGATAAGCCTCTTAAAGAAGCTTTTTTTTATTATTATTATATTATTTTATATTATTATAACACCAGTATATATGTGCTGAAAAATACGATTTTGAGTACGATTTGACTTTTGTCTGAGTCTGAGCACTAATAGTATATATAACATAATCATTTCTATTTCCCTTTTTGTTCTTGTTTTTGTTTTTTTCCAACTTATTTCTAGTCAATCAGTGTTCATACTGTGCAGTATATTTATGTGCCAGGCTTCTTGTTGCTTGGTTTGATTTTTAATATTTTCTATGTAACAGTCAAAAACATATGAAAAGCACAGGAATGTCCTTGCGAATAAGGGCAAGAAAAATGTCCCAGCGAGAATTTTTTTTCTATCTGGTTGACGGAATTGTACAGCGCTGCAACATTTCACAGATAATTTCCTACAGCTAACAGCAAGCTGTCACATTCCTTCAACTTGCAATTTGCATTTGCTCCCTCATCCCGCATGATACTGGTGTCAGCGTCCACAAGCTGAATGTCAGTTCCTCTTCTCAGCATACAAATGTCCCTCTAATATATCATGTCATGTGTATTCCTTGACATCTCTAGCATTTGATAATACCCTTGATATTTAGCTATCTAAATTTCAAGTTATCTTTTTTTTTTTTTTTTTTTTCAAATCAAATACCACATTACCAAATAGGTCCTTTCACGTCCCCAAAATACATAACTTAGAAATGTGAGTAGTGTAAGAAGCCATATAATTCTGCTATCAAAATCAGCTTATAAAAAAATATCTAACAGAAAATGATTGCATGCATGACAAAGTCCCTTTATTTGGATTTGTGGATCAGGCAGCACCTGATCATGCAGTATACAGTAGGTGATCTGCCATGGCCTTATCTAATCAGATTTACATGCCAGAGAGAATTATATAATTAGCATTTATGCAGAACAAAGAAGGATCAGCTCTTGGAAAATAAGGGTTTCATGCAGAGCGGTGTGTCTAACCCATTTTCATGTAACTGATTGGTTCCTTTGTAGACCTGTGGTAAATGAGTGGGATTGTCAGTATGCGTGTTTGGACTTGGACTGGCTTGATATAAGTGTTTCATGTTTCATACTGATACTGCAACCTTCTCTTCCTTCCAGCATGTCCAGGCTGCCATTGCTCAGGCCATAATGTCCTTGTTTACTACATACCATACAAAGCTATGTTAGGTAATTAAGTATTAAGTCAGACTGGCCTTTTTTTTTCTTTTTTAATGTTCAATTCTGAATTTTTGACCAATAGGATTGTTGGATTAAGCCCTCCTTCGTGCTCACGGTGTATGTGTACTCAGTTCCAACATTTAGACAAAATAAAGGCTGAAAACATCATCAGCACAAAACTGGAAAGTTGATTTGTTTATTGCATAATAAAGTATTCTGGTTTAACAATTAAAGTAGGGGAAAAGTAAAGAGAATGTGAAATATGTGGGCTGCAACCTGGATATTAAAATTAGGAAATAAAATTCCTAACTAAACTCCTTACTCTCTTATCAACAGGGATTAAAAGTAGCAATTAATGTTCTTGTCTAAAACCATTTTTTTATATGCATCTACCTCTTGCTATCAAACCACCCAAAGATCAAACCCCAAACCTCTCAGAACGATTAGGGCTGTTTGCTTTATAAACCCAGCCCCAGGAATCATCTACTCCCTGATCACTTTTATGGCCTCAGATGTCTTAGGGATGAAGACAGAGTCTTGCGCATAAAAATGTACATAGTTCATGAAATCCAGCACTGTGCTGTTCTAAAATACCTCATAAAATATTTCTCTGAAATCAGTGAGTCCTACCCAGGTGCCACCCATGGGAGCACCACTGATTCGACTGACATCACATCCAATATAGAAGAGAACACCTCTCAGTACTCTGCAACTGTCACATGGAACACTCTGCCTGTAGTAGTAGTTTAAGGGCTATTTTTGTTTTAAAAAACAGAAATACTGCACCATCATTGAAGGGTCATTGCATTTTCATAATAAAGCGTCCTTAAGGTTGACTAATCTATTGTTGTGAGACACTGCCAGATTATCTTTTATTAAAAGGTTATAAACAGATATGACTGGATTATTTTTGGGTGAAGTATAGTGAATAACAACCAAAAAGGTACACGTCCACAGTGTCCTACTGTGTCCTGCTACTAAATGACCTGCAGACCAGTAACAGTCCTTAGACAGGAGATTGGGAACTCCTGCACTATTACACAAATTAGGATTCATACACCCATCTTTTTCTCAGCGTGGCCTTTCCTTATTTATTCCTCCTGTGTTTTAGTCCATCCACCTGCGGCCAACACCTACCTCCTGTGGTGACATCAAGGACAGCAGGAAGAATCGCCACAAGCACAAACAGACCATCATAGCGCCCTGTAAATGGTCCCCTTTTACCTGACATTTAACCAGGATCACTGTTTACTATCCCTGCATCACTTGCCAGTAAATGACAGCCAACTTTGGGCCAATTAGAGGCTGGCTGGCCAGTTTTTTTCCTGGGAGCTACAATATCTATGCTGAGAACTGAGAATAACTAAGTTGAGCCCTGCTGTGGAGCTCCTTTGGGTTCGCTTAACAACAGAGAAATATTCCACTCATTTCAAGCTTCCTATGAAGCGTGACAGAAAGACCTGAGTGCTGCATGGAGAGGAGCCAAATGGATCTTGGTTTAAGGGAGATGAAGACTAACCTCCTTGGTAAACATTAATGACATTGTTAGTGTGGACCACAACCATTGTTTTTCACATTAAGGCAGTGTCCAAAATTGTTGCTGTAAATACGCAATGTGTGTTGTTCCAATTGTATTATTATTATTTTTTTTGCAGAACCATTACCATCATATGGTATCCTTACCTGTCCCATATCATATCCTTACCTATACCATATGGTCTAGCGGTTAGGATTCCTGGTTTTCATCCAGGCGGCCCGGGTTCGACTCCCGGTATGGGAGCACTATTTTGGGGGCAGTTGGCAGTTCAGAATACTGACTTCAGTCTGCAAGGTACCTTGGTTCTAATTCCTCTCCCACTGAGGTGCCCTGAGCATGGTATCGTCCCAACACACTTCTCCCTGGGCACTGGCTCAGCTGGCTGCCCCCTCCTTACGACAGTGATGGGTAAAATGCAGAGGGAAAATTTTGCAAAAACCATCACCATTGTACTGTGTAGAAACAAACGTAACACAGGTTTTTTCACAGTTGGGTGAATTGGGCAAGGATAAAGATGTATTGACGGCACCTGGTATTCCAATATTTAAACATATTATTATTGTTTTTATATGTTTATAGTGGTTCATATGTGGTTTATAGTCATAAAAATGTGATTGGCTTGGGAGATTTACTATTGCAACAACACATCATTGGTTGGGTAAAACTTACCTGTCTCTTGATGGTCTTATCCCAGCTCTTGTTTCCTTCTATTTGGCTATAATATTATTTTTGATCTACAGGTCTTTTGTCACTCTAAACAATAGTACAGTAACCAAAATGCATATCTGTTGTCTTTTTGATTCTTCCATCTCTTCTCCGTGAATTATGATAAATGCATTTTAAAGATTCATTTCTGTGTTCTTCAGGCTCCTTAGGCAATAACACAGAGGCAGGCAGTGTCTTGTAAATGTGGAATGAGTTTCAGCTGGCGCTACGAAATAATGCTTTGGTATTTGTTGTATGGTCATCACTTGCTCATTTGAACATTTTAGGTTTGGCCACAAGCAGTCGTCTAATTAACATGTTTTTCATATTCTCTAAGAAGCACTGGGTTTGTCCGTTTCCCTCGTTTGCTTGTGATTGCTACACCGTCACTTAATGCCTGGCTTGTGCCTGGATATAACATGCTGCAGTTGTGAATGCGGTGTGAATGTGCTGTTTACTTATGAGCCTATGCATCTCTAGGGCCCTATAATCAGCTCTAAGCTGCTTCTATCAATCTTCATAACTGTAGTGGGCTGAGAGGAGATGTGCAGCTAAGCAGCCTCTACTGGCTCTCTGTTCAGCCTGACTGCCACCCTCAGCCACAGAGAGCCATATGCAAACGATGTCTGTTGTATACCTGTGCCTTGCTCACGTGCCTCCCATCCTACAGGACCAATCCATGGATAGCAGGTTTTAAAATGTCCCCTTGCCACAAAATAGCCGTTACCGTTAGGATAATGCAGGAGTAGTGATCCTGGCAGTCAAATTCTGGTCAATGACACTGGCACAAGTTGGAGGTTTTTATTAGCTCCTGTCCACAGCTAGTCAGCCAATCCTCACACTCAGCTACTACTTCCTGCCCCCCCTTTCATTTTAAATCTCTCGACTTTTGTCCGGTTGTTCGGGTTCATTTCTGGGTGTGATTCCTTCTTTAACATAAGTCTGAAAGGCCAAACTGAATTGTATATACAGTATATGATTTCTATTGGCTTTTCATTATTCAATTATGATGGTAAATCAACAGTGTGACATTTAAAGTGACATTTAATGTAATTTTTATTTTTGGCATTTTTATTTTATTTTATTTTATTATTAGCAGCAATAGTATTATAGTAATATTTTTTTCTTCCCTTCATTCCTACAAGAAGAGAAATAACAGGGAGCCTAAAATAAAAGAGAAATAACAGGGGCTTAGTAAAATTCTATCTAATATTTATAAAATAAAAGCTATATATTCATATATACATATATAAAATAGATAAACCTAAATATATATACATATATAAGTACAGGCTAAATAATGTTTTTGGTTTTTATTATCCAGCTGGTTAAATGTAACTCAGACTACCTCGGGGACGTGGGCCAAGTAACACATAATCCTCTCACATAGTCTAGCAATGACACTAATCTTTATCTGGTTGTGAAACCTCGATGCCATTTGCAAAGTACTTCATGTTCATGACCCTGTTCAACAGCCTGTTCTCTCCTGTACTACTACCCTTAGCTCTCGGCTGAAATTATGGTGAAATGCACATCCAAAAACTATTGTCTGATTTGTCTTCATCATCTGGGTATTCTGCTAATAAGGATGTGTCACACATTACACATTTCTGAATTATTTTGAAAGTTTTTCAGCTCTTTAACATACCATTCTTGGATGAGCACAGATTTATGAAACAAAAACAAACGTCAATTTTGGAGTAGACATTTAAAATAAACCAAATTCTGTTATTTTACAGAAAAGAAAGACTTTTCTGTAAATAAGTTTCCAAAGGTTCTTTGACTGATAACTACTGACAGGCCTGTGTGACATGTTACCATGACAATGGTTTGGTCTGAGGAAGGTGGCCAGTAGTGTTTGTGTCTTTTGAGCTCGAACGAAAGACAGAGAGGAGTAAGGAGTGATTTATAGTTATTATTACCGTTGTTTTGCCACTGGCTACAGCCCATTGTATCCTTGTGCCTGTGGCTGATTACACCTGGAGTCAAAAGCACTTGACACTATCATTGTTTTATGGCCAGGGAAACGTCAATATTTATGACTGATTAGTGAATTATTGGTGTCAATTTCTCAATGGCAGTTAACCAAGAGGAAAAAATGGCCGATACTGAAGTTTATGTGATGAATTGTTGCATCCCTGCTGTTCGTGGAGAAGCCTACTTCTGAGGCTTGTCAAGAATATTTAATAAAACAGATTAACTAATGTTGACATGAAACGGTTCCTAGAATCTCTTGTTCATAATGTTTCCTAATGATAAATCTGATCTTATTAAACCGAGCTTTAATGTGAGACGGTAGCAGTGCTGTGCTTTGTTTTTTTTTTTATTATTTCTTGAGGTACATTGAATAATTTAACAGACGTTTGAACCATTCATGTCCATAACACACCAGGGTTTAAAACACCTTCAGAGCGTTTGTCACTCACACTCTTTCTTTTGTGTTTTACAGATGGTAACGAGAACAAAGAAAATATTTGTAGGTGGTTTGTCGGCCAACACAGTAGTGGAAGATGTCAAGCAGTATTTTGAACAATATGGGAAGGTAAGAAGGATCTTATTTTGTCAGGTTTTACAATCAACAATAAGTTAATTTCCATTGTGTTCGTTGAATTCACCTAACGTTTATTATTTGTAGCTGACAATGTGAAAGGTGCTTTAATTTAGAACTTTTTGGACTTTTTATTATTAGGTCTTATTTTGTCCCCATGACCTCATCCATTACAGAACCTATAATATCTTTGAGTAAAATAAACTGTTTCCTGTCAAGATAACAACAGGGATTGGTATTGAAAACACTGTTTGATTTTCCCTACATGCGTTGAAATGGCATCTGGCATCTAACCCTATTTTTGGAATCACATTTTGTGGCTGTGAATAGTCTGATGTGATTTTTATGTGTTTTGCCAAGTGAGCATGTGTCAAATTCGTAGCTATTTTGCTGCAAATACACACTGCCATCAGCACCCCAACCGAGAGACGCATATATGCAAACCCTGCTGGGCAAGTATAGGTATCGCTGCACATCTAGGCCACACACACACACACACACACTGGCTTTAATTCAGAGGCATCATTACACAGATAATTTCTCCCACACTGAGCTCAGATCCATTTCACTCATGTCATATTGCACATCAGTCAAGGTCACCTACTGCTTATCTTCTTCTCTACTACTAACACTTGACCTTGAGCTTGATTTTTTTTTTCTCTAGAATTGGTTTTTTAACATGCATCACGTGTTTAAGGCAGCAATGGCATAAATTATATTTTTTCCTATTTTGCAAAGGCTAAAGAGAGTGACTTGGGTGGCTGACACTAAAAAGCCTCATCTCAATAAGGACGCCCTATTTGCACAATAGAAGAAAGCAAGCAAATGTTCATCACGACTTTGCAATCAATTGATCTTAGAAAGATCTTGAAATGATTTTCATCTTGATTGAATGACATAATTGACTTGATTACACAAAGTTTTTCTCCTCCTCAAATGCTTAGGAGGAACCCAACAAATCAGACTGATTGAGCGCCGTTCTGCATGCGTTCTTTAAAAGCCTACTTGTGCATGCTTGGCTGTGTCTGCCATGCTGCTCTTGCCATGTGTGTGCTAGCTTAAGTGTGTACGCTCGCATGTGTGTGTTCATGGATTTAGCTTCTTCTTCAGCTTGACATCTTGGTTTCAGTCTGTTAGTCACTGTTTTTCTTTTTTTTTTGACTGCTACAGAAAGGTCAAAAATGTAAAATACCAGATAACAATTTAGTCGAACTTTACAAATGTTGGAATGGACAACTTTTGAAGAAATAAAAAAGCATCAAAAGAATTCCATAAGGCAATGTTACAACCAGAACAGAGTAAAAAAATCCAAGATTCCAAGTGGGCCCTTGAGAACACTTCCAGCTTTGTGTTAAACTGATGAGAGATTTTTTTAAAAAGAAACGTAGACAATGAATGCAAACAATCCACTTAATGGGGGAATCAAATCAAACACTGCACTCCTTCTGTTAGTGCAGGTGCACCAGCATGCATTTACATGATAGCCAGTAGTGACCACAGCTACTCCAATTTGTGTAGGTACATCATCTAATCACATTTTGTGATTGTTTCCTCTTTGATGTGACGTAGTCAATCACTGCAGGGTATACTCTGGTTCCAGAGATTATACGTTGTGATCACAGCAGCCCTGATGAAGAGAAGTGCCTCACAGGGACGATCTACCCAGTGACTTCAATGTCATTGGAGTAAATTCTACCTAGTGACAGAGACTAAAAGAGAGAACAGCAGCGTAGCATAAATGGATTGGTCCTGAATGTGGATGAAGTCACTGTTGTGCACTTCACATACACAAGAAAAGAGTTAGTATATAACTTTTTTTTATTCTGCAGGCCACAATAAATTCTAAATTGCAAGAAGATCAGGAGATATAAGAAGAGAGCACGAACCAAGATGTCATGTATTAAGGCTAAAATGCCCTTAGCCCAGGGTTGGGCAAACTTTTTGACCTGCACGCTACTATCTATCCTAAAATTGGACGCGGGGGATGCGTCAAGAGGCAAGAAAAAGTCAGACAGAAGTATAATTATAATATAAATAAATGATTTAATTTGAACAGGGATGGTGGGCTGCATTAAAATGCTCAACCAGCTGCATCTGGCCTCCGGGCGTTAGTTTGCCCATCCTTGCCTTAGCCTTTTCGGCACCTTGTATCGGGGAAATGCAGGCGATAATTTATATAAATGAATGAAAAGTTTGGTGGAAGGATTAAAAAGTCAAATGGGTGTCTGGGCTAATTACCTTACTACTAACCCGACAACAGCTCCATTAAAGAATAACCACTAGTATCAGTAATCAAAGCTCATGAGTTGTTTGTGTATGTGAATGCAGACCTAGTAGCTTACGAAGTGTCTTTTCGGGAGGTGACTGATCTTGTTTCTTAAAAGCGATCACAAAAACCTCTGCCTATTTCTGATTCTTATAAAGTACCTTTCTGATTGGCTCCCCTGACACCCAGGTGGCAGCTAGCTCACAAAGAGAGCAGTGGCTCGAGGTAAATTGACACCTTTCAGTGAGTCTTAAGTCTCATCTCCTGGCTGTCCCCCGCCTTCAATTGGCTCAGGATAAGCCAGGATTGTCTTGATTGTGTTATCAGTGACTGATCAGGTCATTAAATGATGGAATTTTCAGCCCCTGCTCTCCTTGAAGAATGAAAGATCCAGCACCTGCTCAAAGGGGTCAATCTCTCGAAGGCCGGAGGCAGAATTATCTGCTGGGCTATTGTGACATCAATAAAGGAGGGAATTAAAGTGTGTGTGTAGGTGCCATGCAAACAGGGGGCATTTCAAAAAATGTCAGGGGTTTGAAGTTATTTGCAGCCGTCTCACCATCATTTCATTATGGAAGTGGACACCTCTGCCTCCACTTTGGTTTTCCGAAGGGAATTCTATTGTGTAAGAAAAACCTCAGTGATTCTAACAATTTAGTTTCCAGACAAATTGGGCCAAATGTGGTGTTCTATTTTGTATGTAACTCTGTTTAGAGGAATGGTGGTTCAGAACATTTTTTTTCATTCCAGAGCTGACATTAGATCTTAAACATACTCTTCTCAACCTACTTGTGATTTTCGTGTGCGGAATAATGACCTGAAGTAGCTGGCTGCCTACACTCCTTCAGCCACCTATTGCAGTGTGACCAACACTACAGACGGCTTCAGGTTATGACATGAGTGCCTCCCACACATCGCGCTGCTTTGTTCAAATCACAAAGAAATGTACACAATGTTCTTTGGTCTGAAGTGAAGGTTTTTGAAAGACCTCACTGCTCTTTTTCTTTGGAAACAGACAATATATAGAGTTTGCGATATGTTATATCAGCCGAAAATATGTACAACATTATTGATGGATTACTCATAAAAAACAGTGTAAATTACTTAACTTCAGGTCTTGTTCTTCTTCTTGGACTTTACAAGAGAGATAGATAGATAGATAGATAGATAGATAGATGGATGGATGGACAGTTTAGGAATATTGGAAGATGGATGGACGGACGGAAGGACCCACAAATAGACAAACAGACAGATAGATAAAAAGACAGACAGACAGATAGCATAAACTGTGGATGGATAGTTGGATAGATAGATAGATAGATAGATAGATAGATAGATAGATAGATAGTGTCAATAATGGCTGTAGTACTGACAGGGTACTAGTGCAGCATTACTTATTTCTTAAAAAGAGAAAATCCTTCGGTCTCAGTGTCCAAGCCTTGAGTCAGTTTTCTTTGTGTGACCTTTGATAGAATGGCCTTCCTCTACTTCCCGTTGACTGGATCATTCTGTCATTTTTTTTTCTGATACTGAGCTCTCCGGTGGACAAAGCTGTCTCACACCAGGACACAGACACTGTTCTTCTTGTGTCCCAGTCATTTTGTCTCTGGTCATTGAGGACACTTTTGGTTTTCTCCAGGTTGTTCTGTGTAACAAGGCAAAAGGGGTGTGCTTTTCTTTTTTTTTTTAAAGATCCCTTCAGGAATTCACGGCAAGGAGTCTCTAAGCTCTAACAGGCACTTGATGGTTAAGCGTACCACATTTCCGTTTGTTTTAATTCACTCCGTTAGACTCACTCACAACCAATAAGTCAGAATCAGTTTACCTGCAGCACGCATGGAGGATTTGTAAGAGCTTAACAGGACCCTTGAGAGACAGAATAATTTTAATTCTTCAGCTGCTGACAGAGAGAATGATTTGTTTACTGATGTTTTTGTCCACGTTGGTTCAGGTTGTGTTGTTTATTTTTCTGCCGTCAGCTGTGGTACGGATGAGGAGTGGAGTGTGTTAGACAGAGTATTGTCTCGCCCCCTTGTGGTTGGCTAACTATTTGTTGAGAAAGTGTTTTGATTTAATATACAGCACAGCGGCTTATTTCAAAGTTAATACTGCAACATCGTCTAAATGGCATGGGAAAATGGTGATTATGCTGAGTCTGCAGTGGGTGATATTAAGAACTAAATAAAAAAAAAAAACAGTTTTGGAATGTTGGAAGAAAACAAAACTCAATGTACGTTGGATTATTGACCAGATTTTAGTCATGTCAGACGACTAGTAGAAGAGATTTCCTCTTCATTCCATGTTTTTTTTACCTCACGATCCTTTCTGTAAATAAATCCCTCTGTTTTTCTTCCAAAACTCTGATGTAGAAATATTGTTATCTCAGCCATATTGTTTGTTTCCAAGTTTTATACTTCATAAAACAGCCAGAGTGTATCACTTACTCATTGAGTCAAATATTTAGGATCCATGACATGATTTATGTGAGTATCAGTTTGTATTTGGAAATAATTCTGGATTCTCCATTCAATATCCTCTGGTGTTGCAGTTGGCCACAGTTGGCATTGCAGAAATCTCTCAATTGGAATCTTATCTTCTTCCGTCTACCCCATTACGGGTAGATTGAAAGCCCTGCAGCGGTGCACCAGCTCCCTGGTCCCTGGTCTGAACTGTTCCTTTAACTCCACCATGACAGTTTTTGAAAATGTCACACTTTATCATTGAAGATGATGAAAAAAAAAATCAAACATACATGTTCCCTACATGTACTCCAGGCATGTCCAAACTGTTCCACAAACAGCCACTGTGGCTGCAGTCATCAGACAACTGATTGGTCAGAATTGGTCTATACCAGGCATGGGCAAACTAAGGCCCGGGGGACAGATGCAGGCCGTTTTGAAATGCAGCCTGCCATACTTACCATCCAAGTAAAATTATTTATATTATCATTGTACTTCTGCCTTTTCCTCGCATTGTCTGCATTTACCCAGTAGATGATGTCATAAAGGCTATTAGAAAATGAGCATTTTAGGTTTATACATGACTTTTACATACCTTTTATCATTGTGGTTCGCAGTCAAAACGTTCTGCCCATCCCTGGTCTATACAGTTACTCAACATAACATAATATAAATGTAAGTACTTAATAGTACTTAGTTACTTAATAGTGAAGGGTATTTGATTCTTCAAGGTATTAATGAGGTATTAATGAACATTCTTTTATTTTTTTACTTAAAGCCAAATTCTCCTTTCTTTAAACTCATTTCTTTAAACTTATTTTAAGACGTGGAAATCATCTTGTACCACTATTATGTGCAGTCATCTGCTGCCTCGTGCAATTGTAACATAACATTATTGAGGAATTATTATTAAACAAAAAGGAATTGCGTTTATGGCAGTGTCTGATATTCTTCTCATCGAAGTGTCAGTCAGTGTCAATCATGATGGAAGTAAATAGGTTCACGTCATATCTGTTGTTTTTGTTGTTATTGTTGTGACCCTGTATTTTTGTGGGTTAAGTGTTTTTGTTTGTTGTGTGGACGTGGATTTCTTTGGCAGTAAAGTCAGCCTTTACACATTTATTTACTCAGGCATTTGATCCTAAAGGAGCATCTTTGACACTCTTGGGAGATGCAGGCCTTCACTGACATCATAAGTGAGCGTTGGGGACCCCTGCTGCTCACCATCTGGGCAAATGGCAGGTTTCTCTGCCAGCATGGTAGCTGCTGAAGTAAAAGGTCACAGGAGCATTGTCTGACTGGGGTAAAGATGGACACGGGGGGGCATTTGCAGACATAGGTCATTCTCTTTTAGTGAGGGAGCACCTGTGCTCCTACTTGCCTCTCGTCTTAGTCTAACCAATATTAAAAAATATATACTCAGCAAAACTGCATGTCATATAGGAAGAATAAGAATATTTAAAAAACAAAAAAATTCTGCCTCCAACAGGGTTTCCACAGTATGTAAATGCATTAATGCAAAACCTTGTTATTTTCTGAAGCTGGTTTCACAGTAGCTTGATTTGTGATAGGAGAGTTTCAGCTAAGGTGAAGGGAAAAGGCTTACAGGACAGTTATGAGACCAGCCAAGATGGTTGGATTAGAGACTAGGAATAGGTAGAAGACAGGAGGCAGAGCTGGAGGTGAAGGAGGTAAAGATGCTGAGATTCTCTTTAGGAGAGACAAGGATGGACAGGATCAGGAATGAGGTGATTAGAGGGACAACACAGACAGGAAGGTTTTGCAGAAAAAGCTAGAGAAGACAGATTGAGATGGTATGGACATGTTCAGAGGAGGGACAATAGATACATTGGTAGAAGACTGATCCTAGAGAAGAAGCTACCAGGTAGGAGACGAAAAGGAGATTGATGAATGCAGTGAGGGAGGACATGGAGGTAGTTGGAGTTAGAGATGAGAATACAGAGGACAGGGTGAGATGTGTCAATCCCTGGAACAAGGGACAAGCCGAAAGGAAAAGAATAAGACACCAGACCATACCATAACTTACCTAGATGCAAAAGGTCCTGGTTTTGTACCCCAGAAGAACCATTTACCTATTCCTCCTCATCTTTGTGGCTCTGGATAAGAATTTCTTCTAAATATGTAAATATACATGTTCAGTAATCTATTGTAGGACGGTCTCAGTTTAATCCGAACATGATTAGCTCCATTTCTTATTTCTTTTTTTTTTTTTTTTCAATTTTCTGAGTCTGCACGGAGAGAGCTCTTAAACAGCTCACGTCTGCCAAAATGAAATCGTTCAATCAGCTCACTTTCAAAATACATTTCTAGCGAGTTTTTACCCCCCACTCCTGAGAAAGGCTTAACACAACTGTTATCCTTCTCTAGAGTAATGCTGCAGATAATGTGGGGCATTACATGAATATGTTCAGCTATTTTTTTATCAGAAATCTCTCTTAAGGATTTGGTCTGTATCCAGCCCATTCATCCTCATATCTCTCAATCCAGGTAGCACTGGGCTTAAATCAATTTCTGTGAAGCGGAATTTACAGAAAGAGCAATCGTGTTAAGAGAAAAAAAAATGTAAATGGGCCGAGCTCTGAAATGATCAGACTGCCTGGATCAAGGAGTATGTGAGCAGGAGATAGCATTTAGGCCTGCTTTTTCAAATGAAGCCCTCATATATTCACCTCTTTGTAGCCCTGTTATTTCCTCCGAGTACTCCGTGTAAAAGTACTGTTATCAGCCTCTGCCAAATGCATTTGGGCTCCCGTGGCTGCCCTGAAAAAAATCACCTTGTTGTAGATCAATCACTCTGCACCGGAGGGAGGTGCTGAGAAAAGTTGTGATTTAAGTCTTTATAGTAATGTGCTCTTGATGACCACAGCTGCGCACTCTACTGGTGAATAAAAAGAAAAATTAACGCCAATAAAGCAGAAGCAGAGACACCAGTCTGCATGATGAGCTGTGTATGATTACAGTGTTTTAGTGTACGTTGGATTAAATGAACTCGCTGCCTTCAATGACGATCATCTCCATGGGGGCAGCCTTTTGTAAATGTGCTGAATTCAGTGTTTGGATGTGATTTATTATTGCTGTCTTGGTGTGTTGGTGGCTGATGAGCCAATAAATTCCTGAAACACTGGTTGGTGGAGCGTTTTTGTCACAATTTTTTTTATCATCTGTCTATCTATCTGTATATATATATATATATATATATCTGTCCGTCTATTTTTCTATCTGTCCAACCATCAGATTAGTATATAATAAATTATATTCATAAACAATATTTTTGACAAAAAGTCGCACGGTGTTATTGATTCATTCATCCTCATCTTCTTGTCCGTTGTCGGGTCAAAGGGGCAGCTGGCGCCACCCAAATCACCATATTGTGAGCCTTCCTGTGGGTGGTGAGCCCACAAGAAGTTACGTGGGTCGGAACAGTGCAGTGCTCAGTGGTAGATTGGAACCTGAGTCCTTGCAGACCAAAGTCAGCCGCATTGTATTACAAAGTGCAATATCAATTAACAGATCTATTTCATACATAAAGCACACAGGATTGGAAGGTGCAAAAAAGGACAAAAAAAAAATCTATCTATCTATCTATCTGTCTATCTGTCCATTTCTCTCTGTGTGTCTCTCTGTCTGTCTATCTGTCTGTCTATCTATCTATCTATCTATCTGTCTATCTGTCTATCTCTCTCTCTGTCTGTCTGTTCGTCCGTCTGTCTGTCCATCCATCTATCCATCTAGTCAGTTTGCAAAACCTGAATCATTACAGTGTTGATTTAAGAATTTTCATTTTACAAGAATTTTGTCAGAAAATACCTTATATATTGCAACAATCAATGAAGTGTATATTTCACATTTGTTGTTTTCATTTTGAAACAATCAAGATAATCATGTTATGAATATGACATCATTAGTTAATTATAGAATTATTAAGTCAGCCGAGGACTCCAACAGTGAGTCTGATAAAGATCCTAGATTGAATTTGTGATGTAATGGTGTAGAAAAACCAGATCTAGTGAAAATGCTGGATTTATCAGGATGACAGAGCTGGTGGCCAGACGTGGAGGACTCCGCGGGGAGCTGGAGGTCACATTACCATACAAAAGCTACTTTGCTGGTTAACCTTTCCAGCCATTGCGTCCTGGCTCAAGGGACTTGTGGTCACATGCTTAGCAAGTGCCTAACAGCAGATACACGCCATCTAAAAAATTCTACTTCCAAATACGTCTTTCTTTTCTTCACAACGGAAAATTTACTTAAAAAGTAAATGTTTAAGTTCATGGTTTCTTTGTAATTTGATTTATTTTGAGATAACTGGGATTATCCACACTCACTCATTTTCCAAACTTGTATAAAAAGCTGGGATAAGTCAGTCAGGATTATCCCTGTAGTAAACAGTATAGGTATACAGATTTTCATTGAAACCCAAAAAAGAAGGAATGCAAAATGGAAGTGGATTTGTTTTACAACCACTCTACACAGCAGTGCTTTGAGGAGGCAGGAAGTAAGATATTTCAAAATGAAACCAGTTCTGCGTTGCAACCCTTGATTATGTAGGATTTGTTTGTGCAACAGAACACAGATTTAGTTTTGTCTTGATTAGTGTTGAACTGTCTGACAGTTTATATAGACAATTCATACAACGATCCGAGAGGAATTTTAGTTAAGTCATAATTTCTAATGTGTTGGTGGATTTCTGTCTCCTTTTTGTACCAAAAACAACAAGTTTATAGATGAGAATCCTCCATGATCTCCTCAGGGGAAATTTGTGATAGTAACGTTCCATGTCGTTGATCTGATTTGTGCTTGTCGGCCCTGAAGGTGAATCTGCCTCGCTCTTTAACTGAGATGCTGCCTTGGAACCTGGTGTAGTTTGCTCTAAGTTGTTGTTCTATTTTTCACTGGCTTGGGTTATTTCTGATCGTGGCGTATTTGCTGAAAAATGACTTGATGTGATACTTGGTATTAGTTCAATATTTGTCAAAATTTCAGGATCAAACATTGAAAAACAGGGCCACTATAACATATCAACATCAGCTTGTGGCAGAGGAAGGAGAAGGAACCAGTAAATCCTCCTACTGTCCATGGCTTCTGACAGTCACCCACATAACTCCTTTATGGATCATTTAAAGCTTGTGCAACAAAGTAAAAGTTCCTTATGAAGTCCATTGTTCTTTCTCAGAGAATCCTGGACTCAGGGTTAATTTTGATTATGTTGAGCTCAGCCTAAGCTCGGAATAAACAGAGATGGAAGGAAAATCCATGCTGTTGAAGCCTTTGAAATCAGCCTCCAGGGACCTCTAAACTCTATAGTCTAGAGCCTTTCAAATCCACATTTTAAACCAAAGCCTTTAAGAATGTGTATGGATCGCTGTCTTATCACAGTGGCACGGTCTGTAGTTCTTGATACAAAATGAAATGACTGAATTTATATTTTTTCATAAATAGATTAATACATTTTTTTCATTTTTACGGCTTATCATAGTAATGGGAGTATAAAATTGACTACATTCCTGTTGTTTTGCTTGTGTCATGTTTGGTATTCATCGACATAATCTGCTAATCATTACATTGTTGAGTATTTTAGGAAGAGGGAAAAACAAAAACAAAGACACAGAGAAAATGAAATAATTTGATGCTCGAGTCGATGTAATTAGATCTTTGTCCTGTAAACTGTACATAATGTAGCAGTGATAGGATGATAGTATGCTCCGTGACTATGATGAGTTGTGCCAGTTACATTAAATATCCATTTGTAACATCAGTATTTTTAAGAAAATACTACAGGTTCTCAGGTAATAAATCCTAACATATTGGCCCAGACTACTTCGTCTGAATACTGCCATGGGGAAATCTAGGTCAATTTTTGAGATACTGTTATGAACCACCTGCATCTTAATACATGCAAAACAGAGCTTCCCTACTTTGATAGTTTTCGGTGTATTTAGTTAGCATACATGTGCACACATTTGTTTGCATGATTCCCTGTTTTCCATTAAGGGGAAACAGGCTGTTGGGGTGTTATCTGCCTCTGCAGAGGGTGACAGCTAATCACCAGCCCTGACAAACACTGGGGGGAGCGGAAGAGATGGCAGTATACAAGGGAGACGGAGAAAGTGAGAGAGACAGAGATGGTGCATGAGCGTGGCTTTGACATTTGAATTTCAACCTGCAGAGTGCTTCAGATCCTGTCATCACAACCTCTGTATTGCTTTCGACCTTAGCTGGACAAGTGCACAGCCTCCATCCTGAACTGCAGACATCTGAAAAAAAAAATCCTTATTACTAGAGCCACACACCAAGAAGAGAGGCTCTAGGCGAGAAAAAAAACTGATGAGTAAATCATCTATCAGCAACAAATTTTTGCTTTTTACCCACAGCTTGTAAAGAATATTTGCAGTAGCTGTCTTTGTTGCCTGAGCATACAGAGAAGCCACCCCCAGTCATGTGTAACGACAAAAGCACTTACAGTACCCGTTAACACTGCCATCAATCGTATCCAAAGTCCCGGGTAAATGTATTTGCAGACAGCGTGGCCTGCAGATGGGCTGGAGCATGCTGGGTTAGTGTGAGGTTGTGGTGTTGCCTGTTGACACATGGATCAGAGGGATGTAAAAGATGGAGAGAAGCTGTCGTGAGCTGGTGGGAGGAAGGCTGTGGAGAGGAAAAGAGGGAGAGTGAGAGAAACAGACAAGACGGCGCCGGTCGTTTTCATAGAAAATTGAGGGTGAAGAGCGTTTGAAGTTTAGGACTATAATTATGTATTAAACCGGAATGTCTTTAGGGAAAAAAATCTATAATAATTGATTAGATAAAATGTGTGGAAATTATATAAACGCTGTGGATTTGAAACTCTTGAAGGTTTTTTTTACACTCCTTTAAAAGGGAGTTCCACATAAAATGTTTAATTAACAAATGTATTATGATTCAGTTTTACTTTATATATTAAATCCGAAATCATCAGAAATGAGGTGATTGAGGGAGAACACAGACAGGAAGGGTTGGAGAAAAAGCTAGAGAAGCCAGATGGAGATGATTTGGACATGTTCAGAGGAGGGACAGTGGATACATTGGTAGAAGAATGATCCTAGAGATGTAGCTACCAGGTAGGAGACAAAGAGGAGATTGATGGATGCAGTGAGGGAGGACATGGGGGTAGTTGGAGTTGGACACCCACATGAGCATCCAATTTGGCCCGCTGCATGACTTGTGGAAAATGGAGAAAATGCCTTGTTCTTGTCTTTTGTCAAATGATATTTCATAAAATATAGTTATTTTCCAATATGCGCACATATGCAGTGATAGCAGATACCAGTTCATCAGTCGTCCATCAGGGTGATGGAACCATTCATTCAGACAGGAAGTGCTTGCGTTCTAATTCCTATCTTAGAACAAGTTGATGCCAGATGGTTTTTCTAAGCACATTCAAGTGTCAGTGTAAAGTCAGAGATTGTGCTACTGTAGAACAATCTGACGTCATGTGATATAAAGCCCACAATGGATGTTATAATTATAATAATTTCACCAAGTCTAAGTATTCCTCAGATAAAGGCTGCATAGGTCTGCGAACACATTCTACGTCGTCGGGCTCCTGGTGTTGGTGGCTGCTAACAGTTGCCGGCTGGCATTTTGCCACTAACAGTGGATTGTTAATTAGTATTGAAATACATTCCCCTCCATTCATCTAACAGATGTGTGTTTGATGTGCAAACACAGCTCTCTCTTTCTCCATCTCTCTCTTGCTCGCTCTCCCGCTCCCTTACACTTTCTCTCTTTCTTGTCGTTTATTGTGCGTGATCGAGCATCCATGAAGCAAGGCTGAATGAGAGAATGTTCATAATTCCCTATTATAAATATTCTTTGTAATTTTTTTTTTTTCGTTTTGTCACAGACAAGACTAAATGATGCAAACAGATTATTGGTTTACACCAGGGGTGCCCAATAGGTACATTGGGATCTAACAGTAGATACATATATAACATAATTTAGAGACTAAGATATGCAGTTTATTTAGGTTAATATATTTAAAGTTTTCAATCTAGGTAAATCACTTCAGCCTGGTCATTTCAAAATGGTTTACACCAATTTGTATTTTTCCCTTTAAGAAACATTTCATCGTGATTTTCCTATTCTGTGTTCTTAGTGAGGAATTTCAACCTCCCTATTGGCAGCTGTTTCACTGCTTTTTATCAAGTATGGCAGATGAAACTCATTGACTCTTGGACACCAGTCTTTATTACATACTTTGTTTGTCCATATTATAAACAAAAAGCTCTGAATAACTAAGATTCAGGGATTGTGCAGTGAGAGTGTAATGGTGTTGGGGTTCACACATCACAGTTCAGTGTGTACCCTGGTTTTTTGGTTACGTTTTAGTTACAATATCATTAAGGCAGTTTTTCCAGTAACATAAAATATAAGAAAAATTGACTGTTGTTTTGAAGTCTTTTTCTTTTCTTATTTTTTTTTTCTTAAGTGAAACATAAATAACACAGGAGTTCGGGTTCAGCTCTGCACATGATGGCTGCGCCCAGGTCTACCTGGGGGGCTGATTGAAGTGCTGAAACATTTTACTTTTTAATGTTTTGAAAAACTCTCGAATGCATTAAAACAAAGAACTATGACAAACTAACAAGTCTTACAATAAAATATCAAGTAATAAAAACTTTGACGCTCGTCAATTTCAATGTAAAAAGTATTTGGTTGTCGATTGTTTTTTTTTTTTGTTGTTGTTTCTCCGGCATAAGTTATTTACAGACAATAGATAAGAAGAGACTTTAATCAGCTGAAGCAATCCTTAACAAAACGACTACTATGTTGAAACAATAGCTTATGCATTATACAGTGTTATATTCAAATATAAAAAAGAAAAATATAGTGGGCACTGAAGCAGCAGTATTTTTTTTATTCCCTACTATATTTGCTAAAAGATGATAGTCTGGCTGATAGGGCGGCCCACAAATCTGTAAAAAAAAAACGTTCACACACTCACAGGCATATTACAGAACAAAATGTATTCACTCCCTGCTCCCCTCTCCCATTGTTGTGCCGTATAACACTGGAAGGGTGCATCAGTCAAGTATATTAGCTGGAGCGTATTACTGTCACCCGATTGCCTCTCTGAGCCATCTTCAAGAGCCCCCTAGACAAAACTTCCTGTCATGTTAATCCAAGCTTTAATAAATAGAGGAATGTGTAAGCGTATTCAAATTGGGGTTTCCATATTTATACTGACAAAGAGAGACAGGCTATCATAAGATGACAGATGTAGGTGTTTGGTGCGAAAAGAGAAGCGTAGAAAAAAAAAGTTTTAATCATTCTTCAGTTTCTCCTCTTCTGTGTAGTGATGTCAAATTATCAAGTTCAGGAAACTTTGTTTATTCCTGGGGGGCAGTTGAGAAGCAGCGGAATGACGTTTACAGGCATAAAAACACTTTAATGGGTTGGACTGTATATGAAGATAGAGATGGAATAAATGAAAAATGATTGGAGCAGCAACAGAAATAGAAGTTACCCAAACCAGTGGCTTTTATTTCTTAGTTGTATTCTAGAATGTCCAGTTATATATATAGTATATATTCTAGTAGTATACTGAATATGTCAGCATATTACTCTCCTAATACCAGGAAACATTGTTCCTGGTTCCTGGTCATAGAAGATTTCCTTTTAACAAAAGAAAAAAAGTACGTACTCCAAAAAAACAACACAGCTGACCGGTCCTGTGCTCTGGCTAACTCTGCTGAACAACATTCCCATCTGTCAGGTCCAGACTTAAGACCATTGTTGGTTTGCCCCCTGCAGGAGGGTCGGTATTGCCCTCATCTTCTTGTTAGAGCACCACTTGTAAAAGCGCTGAAGCCTGACTGCAGCACTGAGAGGCCCAGCACTCTGGACAATGATATAGATTTCCTCTACAAAAGGACAATTAGAAGATTGTCACCAATTTGCCCATTGTCATTGTGTCGCTATGATTCCTCTGATGATTTCCATCATTGGAATAGAATGGGAAATTTTAAGCACTTGCGATGATTAAGCACAGATGGTGGCAGGATTTTTCTCATCAACAGAAAAGCAAGAAAGGTGATTAATTACGGTTTCTGTCTTCCTGTCTCTTTTAAGGATATGCTTATAATGTAAGGATAAACAGCATAGACTTCAGTACAGGGGCTCACACCTTTTTGGCTTGATGAAAGAATTTGAAAACATAAAATTTATAAGTAGCAAATCTAATTTATACATACAGCTCATGCTAATCTGGTAAACAGGGCTTTGAGGAGCACAAAATAAAAACTGGAAACCTTTGGCATTCTGCCTGGAACAAAAATGAAACCAGATACAGATTAAGATTTTTTTTCCTAAACAGAAACAGAACAAAAAAAAAATCATGGCAACCAGTTAATACCAGTTTTATTTTATTCTTTAAAAATCCTGTGTAGTCTACAGTCAAACTCATTGGTCTCCTAGTCTAGTCTATGGTAGCCTACACTGACCTGATGAGGTTCACTTCCTCTGACGTTCACTGACTGAATGGAGAGAGTGGGTGGACCATCAGACTATATGGGGAGGACTGACTACCAACTACTGTCCTGTCTCAGGCAACAATGAATGATATTGTAGTCTGTCAATATGTAAATAATTAGTTTCAGACACAATATATATAAAACACCATTTTAATGATGAGCTATGTAAAACTACTTTGGGTTCCTGAACACACCACGCTGGTACGATCAAGTTTTCAAGGGTCAAGTTTCTTGTTATTAAACAAAAATGAAATTTACCTGAAATGAAAACCTGAAAAACCTGAAATGTTCAGATACTGTTTCTGTCCGGAACAAACTGGTTCAAAGCCCTGGTAAAAGCAGAGGACACATTTTATTGGTGTGCTGTGCATCAATGGCAGTAAATCACTGCGATTACTTACATCTGTGGTCACTACTTTACTGTGAGGATGTAGTGCAAGAGTCTAGGAGGGGGCTGGGTAAACTACAGTCCGGGGGCTGGAAGCAGCCCCTCTGGCTTTTTAATCTGTCCCTCATAACTTGTCCAAATTATGTTATTACATTCAATTGTCAGGATACAGTACTTCTCTCCTGTGATCATTGCCATTTTTGTGGAAACATAATTAACCTTAACATTCATCCATTAGCTGGAGGTCCAACAGAGAAGAAGTGTCTTTCCTGATCATTCCTCCCGTGCAAATTCCGAATAGACTTACCTAGAAGCCCACCTGTCCACATACACCTGTGCACTGCCATCACCTTTTTATCTAGAAGAATGTTATTTGGTTCAGATGTTGCTGCAGGTCTGTGTTTCTTTAATAGGCTCCTGATCTTTGCTCTCTCAAATTCTACCACTCTGCTCTCTGTAGGAGGTCATGAGCCGTTCCAAGGCACATACCACAGTAAAATAGACTTTTGCTCTTTTCTTCAGTGTCACAAAGGGCTTAGCACTTCGCTGTAGTTCCCAATCCCCTTTTACATAGTGATAAGACAGCCATTATTCTCTCAACCTTTCTTTTCATTGAGCCTGCAGAAAAGAAGAGGTAAAAGAAATGGAAGAAGAGGAGGGCAGAGAAAGACTTTCCCCCCTGAAGTGAGCCCGGCTTCACCTTTGTGTAGTGGGCTTTTTTGTGAGCAGTGAACAGGTCTTTAACCTTCTATCAGATGGAGGCACATGGTTGTGTTCTGCTTGAATAACTACATTGAAAAGCCCCCGAAGCAGAGGATATGATTCTATAGAATTTGCAAGTGGCAAAGAACGAGAGAGATAGAGATAGAGAAAGAGACGGAAGGGTATAGAGAAGGAGGTAAAACAATGTGGGGCCAGGTATACATACTGTTTCCCATCACTTGCTTAAGTGTGACCTTATCATGGTGTAAAGTGTGAAGGAACTCACATGAGAGAATTATTATAACTGTGTGTTGAATGGATCTCTCTTGTAGTACCTCCCTATACTTTTCCCACTTCAACAATATGTTATTTCTGTCCTCAATATAGAAAAAAGGTGTCATAATTATATCACACCTGCGTTTTGCTATGTTAAACAAGTCAGTGTAAATAAAGTTTGCTTTTCTTCTGCTACAGCTATTATTGAACAGCTGTGATAGGACTAACAGTCCCAGAAGAATATCACATATTAGCCCCTGCCTACAATATTTTGAGTAGATGGGCTGGTGACTCACAATCTCACAGTGGGAATGTTTGAAAACTATATTTTAAATTAAGTAACGCAACTTAACATCACACAATGGCACCAATATCGGATGACAAGCTTTGTTTGACCCTGTGCTACAAGGAACTAATGTTATTCAGCTTTGACATAACAACATCAGCTATTACATTCTTACAGTGTTATCTCTGTATTTTCCAGACTAGAAGTCGCCCAAGTACAAGTTAAAAATCAGAATACATTGTGGTATAAAGTGGTATCAGGGTTAATAACAATAGCAGATTTTCAGTAATTTTTAATATTTTTTTAAGATATAAAAACATATATATATATAAGATATATTGCATCTGAGTATAAGGCGTAGACCTATCCAAAGACTGAAATAAATTTGACTTTTAGTCTAGTTAATACGGACTAAAAGTCAAATTAACGGACTACCCATCCAAGCCTGGCCTATGTTGTTCAGTAGCTCTGATTTGAAAACACTGGCAGTATGGCGCCCTGTTATGAAAACGTCTGGAAGTCAAATGAGTTGGAAGTCACTGTGCAGGTGAAAAAAAACACACCTTCATGTTACTAAACTGATGTCAGATCTTCTCTTCTGTCTTTTAGGTTGATGACGCCATGCTTATGTTTGATAAAACTACTAACAGACATAGAGGTGAGTAAATATTTTCCCTTTCTTTTTCTTTTCCTCAACTGTACTATTTATGCAAGGTAGGGATGTCGTTCCCTGCTCTGCCCTGGAGATGAGATATTACCTTACATACATCTGTAGAATGATGTAAATCTGTCATCATAATAAACTGACTACTATTCTGTGTGGACCGCATGAAGGATGGATGGTGTTGTGTGTCGGTGTGAGTCACGTGATGCTGATGGTAGCGTCGTAGAAAAGATGCCTGACATTAGTCATGACTGTAAGATGTTGAGTTGCATTCCAGTCTTTGTGACATAGTCTTTAAAATAAGTTTTAAGAAAAGAACTTTATCTTTTGCTTATTAAACTTTTTTTTGTTTGCCGAGCTGACATCAGTGTCCCAGAGGGAAATTTGGCTGACTCACTGAACCGCAAACTGTCTTTGAAATGACACTTTTGTTTTTAGAGTGTGGACTAAGTTGAACACTTGAATTACTAATTGAAAAAAAGGAGATTTGGGATTTTGGGATATTGAGCAGAGCATCCGAGCAAGATCTGGTTTTCAAGTATTTACGTTGTGCTTGGTAAATGTTCTCCAAATGTAATACTACTTCCAATTTATTCTCCACAGTCCTTTGCTTCCAGTGGTATCTTGTCTGTACTACAACTATCACAGGTTGCATGTATAGGGCTGTCACATCTCACCACCTTGTGTACAGGATGTTACCAGCTCTGAATTCTCACATAGTTTAGTTAAAAGAACTTGGAGGAGACAGCCTCTCCCTGGCTGCCTATGTGTCCATGTATCACTGTGCGCAAAAGTGGTCGACAGCCACTGACAGGTATTTCCACAAGAAAGAAGAGCAGACACTTCTCTCTATGTCAAGCATTCAGCTGCCTGGTAGGCAGAGCTCACTGAACTGAGCTGAGTGCTGTTTTGCCCTATGAATGTGAATGTCTTCGTAAGAGTGTATGAAGATTCTCAGTGTGGCTGAATACATTTACCTCTTGTTTCTTTCATTCATTTGCCCTCTCATGTACTCGCTGTCAGCTGTACCCACACTGATCTATGGACTTAAAGCGGGAGTCTCAAACTTAGTCACTGCAGGGGCACGAAAGTTAAGGTAAACTACTTTACAGCTCAGGCAGCATTAACCTTGATTAGGCAGATTACTGCAACAATATTCTTATTGTTGCGATATTGTGACGTATTCAAGGCAAGGTAACAAAAAACAAAACTATTTTGGTAAAGTTATTGAATAAGTGAATGCTACAGTGAAGTTGCTTGTGCCTTATATTGTTCCTGGAATTTATACACAAGAAATATATATGAAAAATAAATAAGATCCATCCTTTCACTCAGCTTTCACTGTTATTCAAAGAAAAAATCTAATAAAAAAAATTAGAACCTGTGTAATACAACCCTGAACCAGAAGGAGACGGTAGATCAAGGTTTTGAGAACTATAGGATTTCCCATATCAATAGATATGGGAAAATATGGGAAATCAATAGAATATTATTATAAATGCAACTTTCACATTAAGGTGGGGGCCACAAAATCTTTCCATGGGCCGCAAATGGCCCACGGGCCGTGAGTTTGAGGCCCCTTTTCTAAGCATTAGTGCAAACTCAAATTACTCCACCTGCTGTCAGGTTGCCACTCAGGTGCTCTAAGCATAGCACCGTCGCAGGGGCGTGGCCAGACCCCTTAAAATGGGTGGGCCCCTGAAAAAAGTAGGGTGGGCCAACCAATGGGCTCACAGTATGGAGCAGTGTGATTTGGGTGGCAGTTGTGGAGACTGCATCACAGACTGGTGCTCCTGCATCACAGACAAAGACGAATGGATAATACTTCTTTTTTTCCCTTAGTGAAAGGTGTACAAAATGTTAAAATAATTTTAGCATTTCAGCCTTAATTATTAATATCCAATTTAATACAAGCTTTCCATCCAAGCTCCTGACCCAGCCTCCTTCTATATTTTCGGATCCATTGTGGCCTGAAAGTCAACCAATGCCTAAATAATGACACGTTTTGATGATGGGTCAGTGCTTCTTGATTTTGACGTATGTGCCTCAAGGGGCTTCAGATCAGAAGGGACCAAACCCACTTAGATGTGGACTTAATGATCTTTTTTATTGACTCCGTCTATCTCTTACCCACCCTTGCTTCAGTATCTTTTCAACACAGCGCCTTCTTTCCTTCTTCTGTCTTCAGTGAGGCAGTATTTCCCTTCACTATAATACGTCCTATTTCGCTTGATAAGCTGTATGAGTTGCATGATCACCACTCGATTGCGAGTCTATTTCCTTTCGAGCTGTGTGGAATTAGGTAGAGGACACATGTCACACTCCACTAACGGCAACATTGTCCTTCAGACGCTGCATATTAAAGGACAGCCAGAGTGGACACTCTTCCTCCCCTTATGGTTTCTACCTTCATTCATTCAGTTCAATTCTCTCCGTCCTCTTCTTTTACGCCGCTGCACTTTTCCTGTGGCTCAGCTTGTTTTCCTGCTCTTGTTGTCATCACCTTTCTGCGTCCTCCTGCTAGAGGACACTCCAAATAAGTGAAGCTCTCCACAAAGGTACATTCTGCACACCATCTTCTTGGCATTCAGCTGAGCAGAATGCAACCAATTGTGTTGGAAATTGAACTCTCTAACTCCTCCCTTCCTGTTGCAGCAGTTCATTGTGGAAGAGCTGAATGTCTTTGGTGAGCAGCTTCTGCCGTCCAGAGGTTGATGCCAAAGGGAGGTTATTGTTCCCTCTGATGCTGTGGTGTCTCCAACATTCTGCCTCTCATGCCTCCTGACAGTTTAAATAGGAAATCCAAAAACACCTGCATAGAATACATCCATAAATTCATGTTTTTTTATTTTGTTTTCCCACGTATTATTTTAATAGCTTTATAATTAAATTAAATCAAATAATTAACAAACATTACCAAGTATGTAAAGTATTATTTTTACCTATTTTTATTGTTAGTTTTACTGATTTCTTTTTAACTCATTTATGGCAGGTTGATTAATGTGTGGCACACCTGTTTGTATGTAATATATTTATCCAGATAATCTGTTTTTTTCTGTCCTCAAAATCCTAAATAAAATTGGCAAAAGTTAATCTTAAATAACTCTATTCATCTAAAACAGATTTTTCAAAATTTGACTTGACATAAAATAATTTAAAAATACACTAAGACACAGCTTTTTCCCAGGAAAAGAAAAGTTAGACTAGCAGCACAAACTTCAGTCAGAATGGGTGTCTGTTGGCATGTCTGTTATTTTCCATGACTTAAAATGTGATATTCCCTGTCAAACAAATTGGCAGTGTCAAAAAGACTGTTGATAATGCAAGAAAAAAATAAATCTGTTAGAACAAGTGCTAAAGCGTGTGGATAAATGTGGAAGAGAGTGCCATTATCCAAAGGAAAGAATTACAGGAAATTGACAATTTTCTTGTCTTTCTTGCCAACGGTCCTTAAATCAGCACCCGTTGCCTTTCAGCAGTTAGCTGTTATCACCTCCAGGCGTTCTCCTCCTTTAACTATCCCCTCCACTCTTCTCTTCATCAATGCCATTTTCATAACTTCAAACAATATCCAGGAAATTGTCGACGTCTGCGGCTAAAGATACGCCCTTGACCTAATTGGATTATCCTCTAGCAACTTTCAAACATTCTGTACCAGAGAAGATGGATGCAGAATTGTTCTTCTCTCTAGTCTTCCCCTAATTACACCATTAGTTGACGATTGATGATGAAACGCTAGTGAAACCACCTTTCGTATTGGTTTACAATAGTTTAAAACCAGACAACAACCATTAGGGTGAGCTTCATAATGTGTGTGACTGATTGTAAACTTCGGGCTTATTTTATGTGAATGATGCAAGTGTTTGCAATGTGTAAAGTGTGTAGCGTGTAAATATTTTAGCTACAAGGCAGCTGCGAAAGAGAGTCTTGAAGTAAGCCCTGACTGTGGTGCTGAGGCTCTGAATTAGTTCGGAACTTAACATTAATAGTTAAAGTTTCCTGGTTGTGGTTAACAGTCTAGGGTTTTTTTGCATGTAACCTGGCAACCAAGAACTCTACGAAGTTTGTAAAAGCTTTAGCTTCTAGATCGAGTTTGGGGAAACCTTTTTTATACAGGGGCCACAATTGGACCAAAAATTGGACATGGGATTTGGGTTGGTAAACTTAGTTAATTCACCTGTGAAAGTCATGCATTATGGCTAAAACCTAGGCTTTGCAGGGAATGGCAAAAGTATCACATCACAAACAAATTTTTAAATTTTTGGTCAAATTGTCTTTAATTTCTTTGACATTTTGAACTTCATACTTTACCAAAATGGAGACGGTACCTTAGTCATGTCACCTGGAAACAGGACAGATCATCTGAAGGTTTAACAGCCGCTCCCTTCCATTTACGTCACCATCGTACCTCATCAGCCGCAGGTTATCGGGATTGAATATGACCAACTGATTGGTGGTTTGTTGATTGGCGCAGGACTGCAGAAGTACAGTTAGCAAAGGTGAAGAAAGAGAAAAAGAAAGGGCGGACTGGGCATGAGAGAAGTTAGAAAAGGCATACGATTAAACAAATGTGATTCAGTAGGAAGCTGCTGATTTCTCCAGCTGGTAGCGGCTGCTGATGGCTTGAAAAGAGCGCCAGGCAGTTCAGGCCTCTGCTTTTTGCAATTAGAGATCACTCCAGCAGGTGCCTCCTGGCCAGTCTACACATTCCTCAAAAATACCCTCTGATTACTACTGTAGGACACTGGCTGTTTATAAAATTGGTCTGACACTGCTGAGATTCAGGCTTAGTAATGCTTTCTTTGTTCAGGCAATGGAGAGAGAAGGAGAGAGAGGCAGAGAAACACAGGGAGAGAGAGAATAAAGCTATTCTAGGTTATGGGTTGTTCTGTATAATACATGGATATAAATCTGAATTCCATTTGGAATGCCATACTAGTCATATATTGTATTTTGATATTGATGAAAGAGGCTTACACATTTTGCAGTATAACACAGTGTCTCGCTCAAGTGTTTCTATTAATCAGAGAGTGAAATAAATTCCTTAATTAGCTTAAATACATTTTATAGATTTTTTTTATAGAGGTAGATTTAATTGTCCTTAAGAGATTGTCTGATATGAACAATTTGGTGATCATTGAGATGCTGATATGTTCTTTTGTGCCATACAAAAATGTTGTCTCCTGTCTCACACGAACAGATCCTACATAGAAACAAGTCTCATCTAATGTTTATCTTAACATTATATTTATGTGTTCTTTCTGTCTTGAAAGGATATAAAGAATTTATTTTTTCTGGACATTAGAGTCTAGACCAGGCATGTCCAAACTGCTCCACAAATGGCCGGTGTGGTTGTAGGTTTTTGTTCCAACCAAGCAGTAGCACATCTGAGTTGGCAGGTTTAATCAACTAACCTCAGTCAGCTGATTGGTCAAACTATGTGATCTAGGTTGGTTTGAACAAAAAGCAGCCACACCCACCCTTTGTGGAGCAGTATGGACATGCCTGGTCTAGGAGAACCTCTCTGTTCTAATACCTTTCCGGTCGTAATTACCCCTCAACTTCAAGAACCCTCCAAGAATATACCGTCTTCTTCTTCTGTTGGCTATCCCCTCTAGGAGTCACCACAGGGGATCTGACCCTATGATCTGCCTGCTCTGTTTTTGCACTGACGATCAATCTGCCTATTCTCCGTGTCATGGCTGGACAAAGATAAAAAAGTAATGAGTTAACGGAATAATCATGCATTAAAATGCCCTGCCCCAACACACACACACGTATATATATATATATATATATATATATATATATATATATATATAACATACATGTCTATATGATGGCTATGACAAAGGCAAATGGCCAGGAAATATGTGTGTGTATGTGTGTGTGTGTGTGCATGTGTGAAACAAAGTGATAGAGAGACAGAAATAGAGGAGGACAGAGTGAGTGCCTATGCCCCTGACAGCGATAGGGGTTGCCTAGCCAAGCGTAGCTGTCAGGGTGGAGATGCCTGGCTCATTAGGTATCATGGCAGGATAATATATGAACAGAGCTCGGCAATGTTCACACAGGTAACGAGTGCGAGCAGGAGGGACGAGGGAAGAGGTCTTTTGTCTTCTCCTGCTCTCCCCCTCGTCACTCCTCACTGCTTCCTCCTTCACCTTTACCTCCGTCTCCCATTTCTGTTGCTAGTCATTTGCATATGTGTGTACACCTGAGACAAATAAAACCCCCGTTCACATTATGCTCACTTTTTATTCATAGTGGCCCCTCGATGGCTGTGGAGAAGTTATTCACAAAATGATCCCTGTTTTTGTTGCACTGTCTGTTGCTCGGTGCTCATGTTGCACCTCCGCTGGTCGTTGACAGGTTGCCAGTCATGGTAAGGTTTCATAACCCGTCGGTGTCATTGCTAATTGAGTTAAATGCGTTGCCCGTCTCTCCTCAGTGAATCCATCTGTCGCTATCCTGTCATCGGTTTGTGTGCACTTGACGCGTTCAGAGTCGCTCTTTGTGTGTTAAATGGTGCGCTTCTGTCTGTGTGTGTTTTTCAAAATTGAATTTATTGTGTGTGTGCGTATCCATATCAATGAATGCAAAATCACATAAAACCAAAGGGATTGCAACCATCACAGCGTCTAAAAGAATAATCTAATCCAGCCGTACATTTAGATCCTTGTCCTCAAGACTGTAATAAAATAAGGTAAACACCAAATCTTGTATTTAATCTATTGAGTCCGACCAAAGAACTGATCTGCAATTTGTTGTTATTAGGGATGTCCAATATTAACTTATTGCCAATACCCGATTTATCGTCCACACACTTTCCGATATCGATAACGATATATGTGTATGTTTGTCCTCAAAACTCAGGTCACCATTCCAGACCCCTTTGTGTGATTTCAGCCCCCAGGAAACATTTATTAATCAAATACAATAATAATCATTATTGTACATTTTATATCATTGTTATAAAAATGGGTAAAATCCCCAAGTGAGTGGCAGTGAGCACAACAGTTTTACAGAATCCCAGTAATGTGAGGATGTGATTAAGACGACAGGAGACGGATAGAGAGAGGGAGAGAGAAGAGAGAAATAAAGCAATTTGTCTCAAGTGAAAATGACGACTAGTCTGAATGCGTTATGCTTTTCTTATAGCATAAAGAAATCTGTGCAAAATTGCTTGCTTGCAATGTGGAAAACACAGTGGAGCACATATCCTGTGCCCCACTGTATTCACTGGATGTATGTAGATATATGTAAACATAATCTGATGATGTTTTTCACAAGCCAAATGCCACTAAACATCTATTTTTGGCAGCTTCACACAGTATGGAGGCTCTTGACAGTCTAGGTATGAAATACCTACGTACATATGGACTGATGAAATGATTAATTAGCCTTTTGGATCAGCATCACAGAAGTGGCTCAGCAACAGGGGAGGTGAGAGGGGAGGAACCTGTGCCGTGTTTATTTCTGTTTGTTCATTCACTTGCAAATCACATAGTCACATACTCTCATGGACCTCACACCCACACCCAGCTGGCAGCTTTTAAGTTCACTGGGTGAACTTAAAAGCTGCCTCTCTGTGTGATGTGTTGCCTCTGACATTAGATGTATGATGTCGACGATGTTTTTGTTTTCGTTTTTTTTTTTTTTTTTTTTTTCCCCTCGCTTTTTTTTTTTTTTACCATCGCACCTCCATCACCGTCTTTCATCACTTCTCGCTGCACTGTCTTTGCGTCTCTCTCTCTGTTCTTTCCCAGATGTTTGAAGGAGACGTGCATTAAAAAGTGCAGATTTGTGTCAATAGGAGAAAGGACTTCACAGCAGGTGTGTGTCTGTGGCTTTGATACAAAAACAGAGGAACTAGGTTTCTGGGTGAAACGATGATGGTACGCTGTAAGGAGAAGATTCACGATTGTCCTGATAGAAAAAAAATATATAGAATTCCTTCTTTTTGCTAGCTAAAAATACAGTATATCTTTTATCTTTATCTCCATCATCCTCTTCAACATCAACATGTTTTCCACCTTTGTCACTTCACACTTTTTAATCTTTGCTTTTCTAACCCTTACATTTTTCTTCTTCTACCAGCCTGACAGAAAGGTTACCTTCAAACGATTCTTTTTTTTTTTACATTTCTTGTTTTAATATTAGTCTTCGCGTACTATAAAGTTCACATCTTTGAAATACCACCCCCACAGATCCATCTCACTTGTTCATCTCTGTCCACCAACCTGTAAAATACCCAGTCCTGCCACAACCTCCAGCCTCAGCCGATCCATCTGATGTGAAGTGTCAGCCGGCCTCACTGACTAATTTCTCATGAATTGGTCTTACCTCTCAACACACTTTCTCTTTTGCTTTTTGCTCTTACTTATTCATTTCTCACCGTACCCTCTCACCTCCCATCTCCCCCCGGTCCTCACATTTCATTTTTTCTCCTACAAATGCCACACAACAGTCCCTTAAGAAATGTCATTTCTGTCTTCTCCCTTTGTTCAGTAATGCCTCTGTGTCCCTCCTCCTCTCCTGGGAATGTATACACCGATGGCTGTTCTCTTTTTGCCTCCTCTCCGATCTCTCTGTCTCTGCCTTTCCAGTTCTGACATTTCTTCTTTGAGGCTGATCCTATCAGGAGGTTACTGACTAATTTAGTTGCAGTTTGAAAATGATTACTCTAAAAATTGTGGTGACTAAAAACAATGACAATTGTGCATGTTTCCCTTCTCTCCAGGTATAATGTAGAAATGTTATTTTTATATATGGAAAGAAACTTAAACCTTGCATAGACACTTAATAATGAACGACCAAAAATCAAAAATGTTGATATGATTTCACGGACCAAATATAATTACACTGCGGGCCAGATTTGGACCCCGGACCTTTGTTTGACACGTGAGGTGTAGCATCTTCAATTGGAAATATCAATGTACAATATTCAAACTAGGACAATATAATTGATTATATTGTATGGTTTGACAAGTATATTCCAAATATATTTCACTCCAGTTTGCTCAGAGCTTTCACCTCAAGTTCAACCAAATCTTAGTGAAGGTTTTTAAATGTATTCTCATCTGTCATCCATGACCTTTATGGACAGTTCAGTGTAGTAAATAGTATATCAATCAGTCTGCCCCAAAACACTGTGCAGTGACCTATTTCTACACAGTTCCCTCCACCTCTCTGGTGGAGGATCCTGTAATTCTCAGTAATTCCACTTTTGATCATTTCCGTAGACTTGAGGCGTGCAGAAACCTGTGTTCTATCAAAATGCTAATATTATTATGTGCACAATATTATTGCTTTGGTAATTGGTGAAAGAAATAGTTGACAAGACCACCTGCCCACCTCACTACTCTATTATTGTGATTGCAGTAACTGTGGTTAAAGAAAACAGATTGTGTATTGATGCCTGCTGCTTGGCCAAGGTGACTGTAGCTCAGTTCTGGGATCAGTTATAAGGCAGCAGGATGGGATTAGGAAAAATAAAACATGTCAAGTGTAGATGTAAAAATAATTGGAGAATAAATGAAATTTTAGAGTACTCGGTTTTCCAGTATGTTTTCCCATTTTGTGCTAGTAAAGGTGTTGACATTAAGTGACTGAGAAGCCTGTCAGTCATGTAGTTCCCATGACGATGGTCCAGACGGTGGAAAGTGGGGCTGCACCCATTCTGTTCTGAATGTTACTCTGATAAAATATCACTGTGTAGCTCGAGAACAGTTGGAGGTCAATTCGTTCACCGGATTACGCTGATCTTCTGAGTCATGGTTCTGTCTTTCATGCATAAATAGACGGATAATTATGACACCTTCCTTTTGTAATCAGAGGGCTGGGGTTAGACAAGAGGACGTCTGAAACAGAGTACGTTTCTCCTTCTAATGCTTTATTGTCTTTGGCTCTGCAAATCCAAGAGTCCTTATCTGTCCTCTAAGTTAATGATGCTGATAATGGTTCTTACTATAAGGATACCCCCAGTCCCAACACCACACACATGAAGGTCAAACATTCAGATCAAGCAATGGACTAGCTTCCTCCAGGATTCTCTAATGTTTCAGTTACGGGATGGATACCGTATCACCTGTAGGGTAACTGTATTACCAAGGACAACATAGTAGTGCATTTATTTATTAAAAGATTGCTTTATACCTTTTACCGGGGCAGTAGTGGCCTAGTGGTTAAGGAACCGTACTGGAGTCCAGATTCAAGTCCAGGTTCAAATCAAAGACTGCCAAGTTACCACTGAGGTCCACTGAGCATGGCATCACTTTGGTGATGGGTTAGAAAAGAGGTCACATTTCATTGTGTGCAGTGGTGTGAATCCCAATGTCACAATGACAAGGAGTTTGCTTTCCTTCCTTTGCTTTTCCTTACCTAATTTTCTACGATTCCTGACATACTGTGTGTCCTTCATTTGTCCTTCTCTTCCTTTCATTGTCTACATTTATTAGCTTCCTCATACTAATCTGACTGGCCTGGCTAAAACACAATAAGGATCATATTTAAGTCACAGACATAAAATCCCGGTGTGTAGATAGGAAACTGAATTTGTTTTCTATACGTCCCAGAGCCCGTTGCCATCATGACGGTAAGTAAAATCTTCTGGCTGAGCTGAAGCTGTCTAAGTGAATTGCCCAGAGCAAATTTGACAGCCGGTGGAAGGCCAGGCTAAATTGTGATGGATGAGGACAACGCGGGTGGTGCCGACAGAGCATTGATGTGTTTTGGTGCTCATTCATGAGCTAATACATAGCCCTAATGTGTTATATTTCCACTGACAGTTTACCAATGTGCACATGTGCTCAAAAAATGGAGATACCTGATGGGTATACTACAATATTTATTAAAGTGATTTTGCAATTTTTCATTCCTACAGAATCTGTTCAGTCTTCATCAGCCTGATAACCATTGGATTTTGTTGCCTCTGAAAGGGCTGATGTAAAAACACAAACAAAAGCCTGTAAATTCCCACTTGGAAAAGAAAAAAAGATCCCACAGTCGAGCCTAAATCCATATTCTCTTTTGATCATGTTAGGTAGAATTGTTTAAGTCTCACTAGTTCAGTGTCCTGTTGTTTTTATGAGGTGACGCCATTGGATTTTCATGTGAGTCAAAGAGTTTTTTTTTAAAAAGTTATTTCTACCAGCTTCCAGGTTTTTGTAGATACGCAAAGACAACAAAATTATATACAAGAAATAAATGAATACACATATTTTAATGAATCTACAGTCTAATGTAGAATCATGGCGTGAAGGACAACATTTCAGATTTTTCAATGTTTTTTTCTTCTTCTGTGGCTTCCTCATCTCCCATCTGTTAGCCTAGTTTCTGGGCTCATGCTCCTTTCACCCCGTAACCCTCATGAACTCCCTCTCCCCCTGTCTGATGTTGCACTGGAATAAGCAACATTGAGAGACCAGCTGCTGAGACATTCTGCAGGATCATTTGTATGTGGTCCAACAGGTGGGAAGGCGGTATTCTGTTAAATTACCTCTCTAGCCTGCTCACCTCACGCACTTTACTGTATTTTGTATCTCTTGTATGAAGGTAAAATGTACAAAGCAGTGACTACAGTGATTAGTGATTCAGTGCTAATGGTCCATTAACTGAGAGACACATCCAGACCTCACATGGGGAGACACAGGGTTCAGAATTACTGGATCTTGTGTTTGTTGAATGATGCGAGATATGTTGTGTGTTGAACACACAAAACAACCCAAAATCCAGCTTTTTATTTGCTCTTTCATTTGTATAGGTGCATATAAAGAAACATATGTTCTGTCCTTAGTGCTGCTGAATGTCTCTGTGGTTAGGTGTGAGCTCAGCCAGGGCCAGAACAGTCTTTCATGCCAGTTTTATGCCTGACTTTTATAAAGATTAAGCCTACGGAAAGTGATCCCTGGAGGAATTTGTTTGAAGAGCATCCTCCTGATAATAGAAGGGAGTCTGGCAACATGCTGGGGGATTGATCAGCCCTTTACTCAAAAGCCAAATAGAGTACCCCCCCAGTCGGAGTAGAAGGCCACGCAGGATGTGAATCCATCCTTTTTAAAGACCTTAAAGCCTTGTGATGTGCTGACCACCACAGCTGGTCTAGCTGAATTATTTAGCACCCACCATAAATGGTTCATATATATAACTGTCATACAACTGTAGATTGTATATACATAAAAACACTAAGAATCTGCAGAAATAATAGTGGATAAGCTCTCAAAGCCATTAAACAATGGTAAAGTAAAGGCTTTAAGAGGATTCTTCAGGGCATTAAGCAGGTTGTGTTGGACTTACTTTTATGGACAAGGGAGTGTCTGACTGCAACATAGTGAGTGGTTCTGAGCACTGTTCCCCAACCTTTTTTTTGCGCCACGGACCGGTTAAGTGTCTCGTACTATTTTCACAGAGTAGTTGTTAAATTGTGGCAGATAAATACCCCTTAATAAAAATTACATTTCCAGTTCTGAAATATTTTCCTACCCGGAATTAACTGTGCATGGGGCACAACAAGGATTTCTCAAGTGCACACAGCCTATAACGTTCTGCTACCAGACCGATATACAAGGTTAAAATCTTGTAGTTGTCTTTACTTAGAAAATATTTTGTAATTAAATCTAGTTGCATTATTAATGATGGAATCCTAGCCATTCTATTGATAAGTTCTTTGGTTGATATGGGAATGGATCAAGTGGAAGTAATAGCCAAAAGGAAACATTATTTCTCTGCGGCCTGGTACCAATTCACCCACAGACCTGTACCGGTCCCCGGCCCAGTGATAGGGGACCACTGGTTTAAAGTCCCATTGCTCTAATGGTAAAGAGACCATGACAAACCTGGAGATCCTTGAGCCAAGATTTTGAAAGAAAATGTGCGTTTACATCATACTGTGTTACTTAATTAACAGTTGGTTTGTTTCTTCAGTGACTGCTGAATGAAGGGACTTTTTGTGGTTGTTGGTTGTTGGAAGAGCCCGACACTGATCAATCAAATGAGGAGCACCTGATGAGCAGCACTTTAGACTCAGTCCATAGAGCTTTCTCATCTTCAATAATCCCAGGACAAAAGTGATGAATAAAAGATAAAGGGCTAGGTTATCTTTATCCTTTGATTACACACCCGCTTATAGTGCAACTAAGCAATTAGGCCAAACCTTGATGTGTGCTGTGTGCTGGAAGGGGACTGGGGGTAATGGTGAATCAGTAAAGCCGGTCTTGATTAAGGGGTCAGTAGTGTCAGAATTACATCATAGTGCTTGATGTCATGATTCGAGCATCCCTGTGTGTATGTGTGTGTTTTAGTCTTCACAAGGTGCTGGGGGGAACAGTGGTTTTATAACAGCATCTATAAATAAAACACAAGTGGCAGGTTTGCCTTCAAGCATTTAGTTCACACAATGAAAGCAATCTCTCCTAAATGGTAATGATCCTTAGAAAGTGGCATCATCAGTGCTCCTCTTTCTAGATGAACTGCTACTGTGGCAGACCTTTAAATAAACATATTAAAATCAACGGCCACGCAGGAAGAGACCTCTTTTTTCTTTTTTTTCTTTTTTTTTTAAACCCATTTCACTCTGAATTCTCCCTTGTGTGTTTCATCACTGTGTTTTGCAAAGGGCTATTTTGATTCTTCTCTTCTGGGAATTAGTCTGTAGCACTGTTGTTGGGAGGCCTCCACATCAAGAAAGCTTTTTATTATTATTATTCATTTTTAATTTCAATTCCACACTTTCCAACTTATTTGTGTCTTAGTGTTTAGCCATTGGATGGTGTCCTTTTCTTTGCCAATCTAATCCTATTGTGGTGAAGATGTTGGGCATGAGATCTACTTTTACCACTAACTTTATTCCAGCTATAAAAGTTGACATTTATCCTACATCCCCATCGAGATTAGAGGTTGTCAAGAAAGCAGCATGTTTTCAATCTCTGTTTTTCAGTTTCAAAGGAATCTCATTTTATCTGCACATTGACCTGCCTTTACATATTGGCTTCTTGACTGATCTTCATCTGCTTATCTACCGGGTCTTGAGGGCCACCTGCTCCATACTGTGAGCCTCCCTGTGGGTGGTTAGCTTACTGGAAGTTATGTAGGTTGGGATGGTGTTAATCTCAGAGCACCTGAGTGGCAGCTGGTGTATTTGAAAGTTGAACCACGAGGCTACCATTGCTGGTAATTTTCGGGTTATCTTCAAGTTTTGAAATGATTATGCAAAAAAGGCTAGAAACCCTGATAAACCCTAGGAATGTTCATTTTGTGTTTTCAGCCAAGGCTTTGTTGATTGTTTGATGATTTGCATATATAGGAAAATGACGTTATATTTACCATTCCTATATTCTATTTCTTCATTCCTCCGTCATCATGCAAAGCTGCTTTGTTTGTCAACTCCTGCTCATTTGTGCAATTTCCCCTTTTAAGAACGCAGTAGAATATTGCTTTCGTGCAATAGCCTTAGCTAGGCTGGAGTGCAATCTGCTCATGTTCAAAATCAAAGGCTATCGTTCCGTCCAGTCTTTTGTCATAAAAGATGAGGTTAAGCTTTTTGTCCTATAAATATGGCCCAAAAGTCCCACTGCCAACAAAGCATTCATTTCCAGACTTGCATTAACATAAAAAGCAGAGCTTGTTATACACTGAGATTTCAATAAAAGAACACAAAACGCATTTAATTAATTTCATGTGCACAGCCCAATTCCCTGAATCTCATTTAATGAGCTTTGTGCCGCTTTCTCTTTATGGACGGTGTCCTCGAGTGCCCCTAATAATGGAGCAGATTTCATCATATTGTTGATTTAAAGAGGACAATGTCTTTTTGTCCACCTGTTCTTTTCACGGGCCTGAGCTCATCCCTACAAGTACAGATGTACTTGTATAGTTTGCAGCTTGTGATAATGTAATACTCTGTGATGAACTTTTTTTTTTAGAGATATTTCTACACTCTCACCTAACTCATCATTCCTTCCCAACCGCTGACCGCTTCCTTTTTGTGTCTTTCAACAGGATTCGGTTTCATAACTTTTGAGAGTGAAGACATCGTAGAGAAAGTCTGTGAAATACATTTTCATGAAATCAATAACAAAATGGTAAGTCCACTCCATTTGTCAACTCTAGGTGGGTTTTGTGGGATTAATATTTGATTTCCTCTTTCCGGCAGGACTAATAGTCGAAGCTGGTGTGTAGGTACACACACAGATTCAAAACTATTTGGGTCTGGGGAGGAGGGTAGTGATGTGTATCGCCCATAAAGTGTGAAATTGTGGCTGAGTTCTACCTGTCAGGCTGAGGGACAGGAGTGCAGAACTTTCCACTATTTATAAATTCCCACCAATACACACATATGCAAACACACAGAGGAATATTTTCAAGGAAGAAAAGGAGTTTTCAGAAATTATCACTAATCAGAGACAGACTCTCGTACTGTAGATCAGTGGTGTCAAAGTCATTTTTACCAGGGGGCCGCGTCAACAATACGATTTCCTCTGAGGGTTGGTTGTTAATAAAAGGTTGTAGATGTAACTACTCTGTAACATTTTAACACGTGTTACTGCAGGTTAAGACACTGACATTATAAATGCTGTGTAAACTCCCGTGGGCCATATAAGATGACCTGGTGGGCAGCATTTGGCCCCTGGGCCATGGGTTTCGCCACATGTGCTGTAGATACTATACATGTGTCTACTGTAAATACAGGCATTGATTTTTACCTGTTCATACCATTGAAATTGATTCCCAATGATATATTGTAGATACAGTATATCCCATTTTTCCTGTTATATTTTTCCTTTCCCTCAAATTTTCTTTTCATTTTTGTCTCCAAAAAGCAAAATACTACCTTTATTGGATTGACTTGGACACTTTTACCTTCAATATGCTAGTAATCTAAAGCTAAATATGTGTTTCAATATGAGCTACAATTTACCAGCAGGGAGGTGGGTTCTGTCAATCTTCAGATCAACATTCATGCGAGAGCAGATTTTGCTCAAGCATGAACACCGTGAGATCCAAACCTCGGAGCTGCCTCATAGATGACAGTCTGCCATCATGTGTGAAAACTCGATTCCCATGTTAGAGCCTCGACAAAGACAAAATCCACAGTGATGTTCAGGGACAGACATCACGTTTAATAAGAGAAAAATTGTTAAATATGTGGGTTACAAGTCGGCAGCTTGTATTATATTTATACATTGCACACCAAAGACAGAGGCATATATATCAAATAATAATCATAAGAAGAAGAATTATCATATGTTAATTAATTATGTATATACATAATAAACCATAATAGATAATATTTAATAAAGTTTTATAGCTCCACAGACGTTACATCAGTTTGTGAGAGCATATGTCTGTTTCGCATGTGTCTGCTAAAATATGCAGGCACTCAGACATGTCATCTGGTTTCACATTCAGTTCAAGATGTTATTTAAATAATAAAAAAAAACACACAAACTATTTTAATAATAATATTAACAGTATACAGCATTTCCTGGGTCCCTGAATATCATATCATGAATAAAACAGCTTCCTGTCTTCATTTTAATGATGTTCCATAGCATAGAAAACTTCAGCCACTTTCTCTCTCTCAGCGTCATCTTAGACAGTTATTGAATAATTGATTCAAACAGAAATTCCACCCCATGTGAGGAGAGCGCTGGATGTTCAGCACAGAGCACTCACCTTACTCCTGCTCCTCGTCTTAACTTTTCTAGAACTCAGTCACGGCCCGTTATATTTAGCGAGTGACGGGATCCTTTAGTGACTTGGTCAATCACTCCGTGTTTCATACAGCGTCTTGGTCTCGCTCTCTGGGAGCGTTCTCTCGGTCCCTGTGAGTTCTGCCTCATATATATTTAAAAGGGTTCTGTTCTGAAAGGAGCTCTCATCCCGCGCTGCCAGATGCACTGACATCTGCTCTCATCTCACTCCAACAACCATTGTTTGAAAATCCAAGATGTGGTAACGTATGGAAACATACTGTGTTGGTAGCAGCAGTAACAACAATGGAAATCTATAGCTGTAAGATACAGACGCTCAGCAGATTTAGAACAGAAACAAAGTTTATTCATTCATTTTCAATGAACTCTCCTTTATGTACAAGTGAAATCTGAACAAAAAGAAAGATCTCAGACCGAAAGACTTAAATTGAAAGGGGTAACGGGGGTGGCATTTGTACGTATTTGTTTTTAATACAAATTCTGTTTTCCTTTCATTTAAATAACCAACTATAACTTACCTGTTGGCAGTGGTGGATTAGTGGTTAAGGAAACAGACTTGGGACTTGGTTCCAAAGGGTTTCAAGTTCTAATTCACCAACTGCCCGGTTGCCACTGAGGTGCTCTGATCATAGCACCGTTCCAACCCACATAACTTCTTGTGAGGTCTCCACCCCCATGAAGGCTCACAATATGATGCAATGTGATTTGGGTGGGACCAGCTGTCCCTGTGAGCCAATGACGGATAAGCAGACTAATGTTTTAATTACTGTACTCTCTCCACGGCATCTTTCTATGATTCCAATGAACACATGTCAAGATGCTTGTCTGGGTTGTTGTCGCTGTCTAGGCATGGGTTAGTAGTGAGGGATTTGGATGTTTGGCGACAGAATCTAAAAACGAAACGAACCCCTGATGAAAATCGATCCCACAAGTTCTGGACAGGAAGATAACAAATGTTTCCTATAGTGACAGAAATAGCCGTAACACATAAAGGAAGTCGGTCCACACTGCACTCCAGGATGTTCCATGAAGGCTAAATGATGTAAGTACCTGCCGTGTTGGAGAGCAATTGAAGCCATTTGATATGAACCTGATGATCATGTCCTCACATCCTTAAAAGCCCTTCAGTGTGGATGGGAACATTGTCATGTTGTAATATAAAAGTGAGCTCTGGAGGTGGCACCACAGGGAACAGCAGATCCATAAAATGACCTCATGTTCTTCCATCTTTGTGGGGCCCAGTCAAGTTTGAATTGCTATGAAAGACCCAGAACAGATTTTCAACACTTTCCTGAATAAATAAACTGCTACACTGTGTAACCACAGTAAAAAAAAAATGTCCGATGTTAACCTTTGTCGTTATCCGATTTTTGTTGCTATTGTCCAAACATTAAGTTTCCAATTCTTATATACATCGAACCATTAACCCTGAAAACTCAGGTAAACATCTAAAACCTGATGTGGCATTCCAGTAACTTAGGCAAAACACAGGCTTTATGTTATCAGATTTTTATTATCGGAGGAATAATAAATATATCGTTATTACAGATTCATATATATTTTAATATCAGGTCTGATATCATTGGACATACCATAAATGTATGATTCTTTCAAAGGTTGTTTTACAGTGTGTCTATGAAATTATATATATGATATATAGATATATATCAATATATATGTCCATTACAAGGTCAGGAGGGGGCGCTAGAGCTAGTAAAAATTACAATTCATGTTAACATCTGTACCTATGCCCAGGTTAGAGTGTCTGAGTAACTTGATCCCCTGATAAAAATGTGTAAATTAAAATAAATGTTTTTATTTAAATTTAAGCAGAGAATGTTCATTAGCTGTTACCAAAAGGTATGTTTAGGGTTAGCTCTAACTATGTTAGTTAGGGTTAGTTAGTTAGGGCTAGCTCTCTTGTGTTAGGGTAAGCTTTTTAACTTGCTAGAGTTAACAAGACCAGTGCGACAGCTAAGTTCTGTCAGCTTACAGAATACAAAAGGAAGCAGTCGTGAAAGAGTGATGTTTATAAACTCTAGGGTAAACATTGAAAGGCTGACATTTATATATAACTTTGGTTTATATCAAGTGTAGGTCAGAGCCAAATTTATAATGTCTCACCTTTGCAATACCACGTCCCACCTGTTTTACTGTCCTTCCCATTTTTATCTATTTCTGCGTCCGGATCATTCTTTAAAGGCTGGTTCACCTCCTTCGGTTTCTGTCCTATATTTAAATCAGGTAAACACTCACAATGTAACGGCAGCACAGATCCTAGCTCCTGGCAAGGTGTGCATCTAGGAAAACAAGGCCTTTTCTCCCTGAATATCAATGACCCACATCTGAGTGAATGTTGACATGACTCATCCAAGGTCTGTCTGCGTTTGCAGCAAGGAAAGTGGGCATCCAACTCACTGGGTGTCTGTGTTTCAGGTTGGGGGAATATTCTGAGCGAATCACACGCTGCTAACAGATCTATTTGATCAGGTTTCTGGTTTAAAAAATGCAAATCATTCTGTGACAGCAGGACGGCACGTGCTGTTTTAAGTAAAATGTCAGACCCTGACGGGTGAAAAGGGAGTCCAGGGAAGCTGCGACAGCTGCAAAGTGGCTAAAAAAAAACAATGTTCTGTACCTACCAGCCCACGGAACTTTTGGAGGGAACAAAACCTGTCATTGTGTCATCTGTTTCTGCATTCCTCCTTACCTAAATAATAAAAAAAAACAAAACAGTACAAATACTGTACAGGCGGTTCATGAGGTCCTCCACCGACAGCATTTCCATAACCTTATTCTGAATGTCTTGTTCCATGATCTATATGGCAATGAAACCCTAGAACAGCAGAACACGGAAGACAACTTGTTTACTATACATTGTGCAAAATCTGCTTTTGTTTGTGTGTTGGTTTTGGGAACTTTTTTTTTCCTTTTTCTCCCAGCTTTAAATGTCCTAGATAAAGGGTGTCAAAATAATTTAAATCCGCTGTGCAGTTCTCTTCGAAAGGCCAGTTGTAAACAGAAGAATGTTACTACTCATTTATAAATAAATGTTTTTGATTATTATTTATTAATGTTAATTGCAGTTAAACTATTAATGCAGTAAAACAATCAGATGCACTTCCTGTGACCCCCCAAAAAACTTGATGGTCCAAAAATTGGTCCGTGGGCCTTGAGTTTGAGACGTCCTAGATTATGTCACAACTGTGTAGGCACGGTGAGTGACGTAGGTATTTAAGTACAGTTAAATCTGAATTTTAGGGCCCCCCCCTGAAATCTCAGACATAATCATGAAATATTGTCTAACTATCTTTGGGTTTCGTCGGTGTGGCAGTATTAAACAGACACAAACAAATACAAAGAATATTTTTATTAATATTATAAGATTTTGTTGTTAAAACAACAATTAATCTCAACAGATCCAAATTGTCAATTCTTAACATTTAAGTTATCAAAGTCAACAAATAACAAAATAATTTGTTCAAAACTAAAATGAATTTGTTGTAGATTTTTAAACACTATATTTTGAGTGACAAGTGCAATTATTAAAATAAATGTATTTTGTAAATAATGTTATTCAGATGTACAGTATGTGTCAAGTGCTGGAGCTGAGCATCAACAGCTCAAACCAGTTTAAGTAAGGGTATAGGAATATTTATTTTGTTATTTTTGTCTATAAACACCATATTTTGGAGTACTTCTATATTCCTCCCTGACTGGAGAAAACTATTATACTTCTATATTCTTGAACTCTCCAGCAATTAACTAACAACTAACCATTAAACCATTAAATATTCCCCAATGTCTTGTCACTTTGCATTTAGAAACATGTTATTTTAACCCCCACGTGTACCTGTGAATTATTGTGCTGTGCGGTTTTAGATCTGCCAGCACGGTGGCTTGGATGCCAGGTTGTAGCTTGGCACGGTAACCTGTCTTGTGCAGCAGAATGACATGTGAACTACAGCAGCCCAGAAATCCTTACTTAGGTGGAGACGTTAGGGAGAAGCAGGAGACAGACTAACAGATGGACAGGCCCATGCCAAACAGGCAGTGGAGCGAAAAGACTGCGCCACATGGTGGACAGACTTAACGTACCAAAGAACAACCCAGTGACACCAGACAGTGGATTGTCAACTGTTCTGCACCGTAATTCCTCCAGTTTGGATTGAAACGTAACTAGGACTCTTATCTTTCTCCCACTCCTCGTTTGTCACCTGACATACATCCCTATGATACGTGTCATGTGAAGAGGGGAGACGTCAGTCTTCCAAGGCGGTTAATTAACTTACTTGAGAATGCAGATGAGCAGCAGAGCGATTAGTGCAGCAGATGGAATTAAATGTTGGTGGGCCATACATTAACGCAGTGGCTCCCAACTGTGAAAAATTATCCAATTTTGCTAAATTAAACTGAAACTATTATTTATTTATTGCATTTAATTTTACTTTGCTCATCCAAGCATGAAAGGCAATATAATTAAATACTGTTCTGCTAGGTGGCAGCAGAGGGCAATAATACAAAACAGAATCATGAGACGTTGAAGAAGATCTTAGTGAGTGTCTTTCTTCAATTCCTGCCTGTATATCAGTGTTGCCCTCAATTAAACAGGGCGGGATTTCATGAATAGGTCCAAGAAGGTCGTTATAATTCATTACATCTACTTTTTGTGATATTTATCTTTGGTGGTGTGCTCTGGAGCTTTATTATGATATATATAAATGTGTGCCTCAAAAAAAAGTTGGTAATCACTGCAATAACTCACCACGTTTACCTTTTAACAGAAACACATCATATACTGTATCTTTCCCTTGGGCTTTACGTGTTTTATTCACTTCTTTGAACATACTTTTATTGCCAGTAAAAGAACAGAGTTACTGATGCAAAGACCTCACCAAGTATTTAGTGTGTACTGTATATTTCCCTGAGGTTTTTGGAACATGGCTGATTTTCCATTTCATGCAGCCAGAGGAAGATTGGGTTTTATTGTGTTGTGATCTTTCTAAGACAGAAAGTATACAGTTTGACCTACTGTTTCCTTTATAGAAACACCTTATAGAGTGGAGAACTGCAACAGTCCACTGCCAACATGGTCTAATGGTTTGTCTGTGTCTCTGTGTGTGTTTGTCCATAGGTAGAATGTAAGAAGGCCCAGCCCAAGGAGGTGATGTTTCCACCGGGTACTCGAGTACGAGCCAGGGGTCTGCCCTACACAATGGATGCCTTTATGCTTGGGATGGGCATGCTGAGTGAGTCGAACACACAACTACAGTCAAAACAGACAATAATGCTCAATTAGTAAGTAAAATACTGTAATGTTTAGGTATTTCTAGTGATATCACAGAAGAGAACATGAGAATGTTTTTGGACTTTATTTTATAAGTGGGTATAAAGTAGATTCCAATTATCTAGGTGCTGGAAATCATCCCAAAAATGGGATTTTGAAGTAAAATAAATAATGTAATTAATATTCAAGGCAATACAAAAAAAACCCATCTTGCATTCTGCAGCATATACACACATTTTCACTCCCAACAAGAAAAAAAACACTGGTAAATCTTTCAAATGAGAATTGGATAATCTTGTAATTTCCTGAAGGATACTCACAAATGATTAATAAGTTCTATTTATCTGTCTATCTAAGGATCTATCTCTCCATACCACTTTGTTCGAAACACACACAAAAAAAGTTAACACCTTAAGGTTGTTAATACCGATGATTTTCTTTCCTTTAGCCATACGTGAGTGTAAACTTTTATTTTTAGTAAACCTTTATTTTTAAAAAATCAGATTACAGATATGGAAAATATAGAAAAAAAAACATGCTGTGTTGCTTAAAATTATACAATAAATAAAAAGTTTGGCTCACAGTTTCCTCCCACTGTGTATTTGGGTTTGACAGCTAAGCTTTTTCACCATGGTGCCTATGATGGTTGCGAAGAGACAGGTTTGCCCATTACTCAGTGATCGGTTTTACCTTCTAAAAAAACGTCAACCTACGATTGCCTCTATAACCCCATTAGTTTGACGCTGACCAGTAATTACGCTGCCTGGAGGTGTGCCACCGCTGGCCACTGTGGCTATTTTTGGTGGAGTCTGGTGCAGACAGCCCCTAGGCATATAGAGCAGATCGGCACATTAGCAGACTAAATGAAGAGGAAAATTGGTGTAATGTCATATTAAAGATTCATCACTGCCCCCCTCCCCTTTAATGGGTAATAAATGGGACACACATGTCAGAGAGAGAACTCGTCTACAAGGAGCTCAGCTGCTGGCTGTGGGCCACCGGCGACTCATCACCATTACTGTTGTATACTGGCACACTGTTCACCTGTTTCAGCCATCCCTTCATGTCTGTGTTTGTCTTACCCTCCGTCTGTCTCTCTATGTTTGTCTGTCTGTCTTTCCCTCTCTCTCTTTCTTTATAATATATATGTCTATCTGTGTCCTTGGCTTTACCTGTATTCTATACATAGATTTTCTCCTACAAAGAAGATGTTTTTCCCGTCAAAAGCAAAATGCCATGTTTTTTTTTACATTCAGCACAGACACTTTTATCTAAAGCTTTTTAAGGTGAGGATTAACAGTCAAACCCTTGTTGCTTCCCTCCCTCTTAGCAGGTTCACATCTCATATTAACAATGTGATTTTAAAATTATAGTGAAATAATATAGTGACAGCGGTAGCCTAGCGGTAGGGGGAGCGAACTTGGGTTCACGGGGCTCCAGGTTGGAGTCCACCAGCTGCGAGGTTGCCTCTGAGCATAGCATCATCATGGTGCAGTGTGATTTGGGTGGCAGTTTTGAAGACTGCTGCCCCGGAGAAGCCATGACTGATAATAGAAGATGAATAAATAGAAAATATAATAAAATTATAGTTTCACTCTTATCAATGCAGTGTGTAAAAATTTGACCTTTGAAAACTATGTACTTTTTTCCTGTATTTTAGTTTTGTGAGTCAAACTACGGTGCTAAAGTCCCAGATCAAATTTAAGTCTTGGACCAACAGTCTGTCAAAGCCTCACAATAACCACATTCTGTAATAGTTGGAACGGATAGATCAAACTAAGGGTTGGGGGCCAGATGCGTCTCGTTGAGTTTTATACTGCGGCCCACCAACCTTGTGAAAATTTAGTAATTTATTTATATTATCATTTTACTTTGTCTTTACCTGCAGTGTCTGTGTTTCACCAGTAGATAGCGCCATAAAGGCTATTAGAAAAATTTTGAGGTTTTATGCATGACTTTTACATGCCATTCATCTGCTTTTCTTTCTGCTCTTGACTCCGCCCCTGTGTCAAATTATGGCCCACGAGTCAAACGTTTGTCCACGCCTGGGGTAGATTTTTTTTAGGGGCCTGAATTTTGCTTGTTGTTGATATAATATTATCAACGGTTGTTTTGTTTATCTTTTGCTGTCGGTCAAAGTATTTACTGGTCATTTCTTCCCTGTTAAAAGTATTGAGCAGAAGCAACGCACTTCTTAGAACTGATAAGAATCAAATTCACTGCAGGGCCAAGAAAGTGAAAGGTGCCAGGAGGGTGGGGGTGGTGGGTGGTGTTCTGGTGGGTAGGTGGGGGTCTGTTTGTCTCCACTGGGAGAAGGCAGCCCGAAAGGCAGTGATACATGAGTGACACCTGAGAACAATACCTGCTGGGTAGTTATGGATGGTATAAATGGAAATACCTGGAGAACAGAAAGACACCGTTTTCTATAATTCCTTACGATGTGCTCCGTCGCTCTTTGTTAAAGAAAGTTTAAGCTTCTTTTGTGCCAAATCTCATTACACCCATCCCCAGCTCGTTTGTTTAGCTCCTGTAATCGAGGCATTTATCTGTATTGTGTTGTAACCAATGTATGTTTACTGAAATGAATAGACATGAGCTGGAGAGGTGTTAGTGTACCAACTGTGTAATTGATTTCAACTGTTGAGCGGCAACATCAATACATTAGCATTCAAATGAATAAAGTAACGACGCTGCTGCCAGTCCAGACACAGAAGCAGAAACCTACTATATGAACTTCACCTTTATTTCACATTCATTCCATTTATTTTTCTCAGTTTTGTTGAGTTTTATAGCTAAGTTCTCCCGTAAAATAACCCTTACCTCAAAAGACATCTTAGGTCTCTCTTCTTTCTGATGCACATGGTAAGATTCTTCAGAAAACATTTCTGGTTTCAAATTTTTCTTTGAAGCCATTCTCTAACAAAAAACTCTAAGGCATTTCATAAAAGCCAGCATTGTGGTGTGTTTCAGAAAATGTTAAAATAACAGTTAAAAAAACAGACTTTGATGATTTGTTTTGTCTAAGCCGACAATTTCGTTTTGGAAATGATTCTGTTGGAGAGGAAGGCAGCATCAAATACGTAATATCCAAGAGTATTGGGCTCCTGATAGCCTTCGATTGTATCATTTCAGGTCTTTTCAAAGCAAACAAACCATGAGGGGGTTTGTGAAAGCTCTCTATCTCTAGCTGGTCCATGATGACTTCTCATCATGTTCTAATGAAGACTTTTATTGTTACTGTTATAGCCTCTGTCCTGCTTGATCCACATCAGAGCCCTCGCTGCCTTGCTGATTTTTTTTTCCCCGTCTGACACTGTGGAGAAGTTGTGGGATAGAGGTATTTGCCCACTGAGTCAATAATAAATTGAACTTCTTCATGGACAACAAACACTGATGAGATATTTATGACCAAGGTCAGACTCGCTGCTCTCAGTTTGTCGGGCTACGAAACAAAGCAGCCATATATGCATCGTATACATTCACAATAGAACGCAATATAAACAACATATAAATGGGGTCCTGAGTTAGCCATGTTCTCAACCTGTGGTGCTCTGCTGTTACGAAGCCCAACGTAAAAAAAAACGTTATACCAATAAGGAACGGCTGGGACAGTTTTCATGTCATGTGTCTTTCTTGGAGTGGTAAAGGAACCGTACTGGGGTCTGAAGGGTTTCAGGTTCAAATCCACCAACTGCCAGGTTATCACTGAGGTCCACTGAGCATGGCACCGTCCCCTCTACCAAGGCGCCTTAAGCTGACATTTCTTTGTGTGTAGTGGAGTACGTCACAAGGACAATAAGTGATTTCTTTCCTTCTTATTATTGTATTTTGCAAGACTATAAGTACAACCAGTGCCCTCTAGTGGCTGTGAGTGTAAATAATAACAAGTATGTTAATGTTCAGGGATAGAAAATACAGGTACACAAGCCTAGTGTGTTCTGCAACCAGTATGAAAATAACAAATGTGTATATTTTCAATAATATAAGATTATAAAAATATTTGTAATAGAAAAGAACACTGTACCTACCTGCTAATGTAATGGTGGGTGGTTGAAAGTGCACTGATTTTTAAAAGGTTGTTGTAGAGGTACTGTGCCATGCAGAACATTTGTATGATTACTATATAATCTTAAAACCATTTAATACAACACATACAAATGTACAGATGGCAGGAAATGTCATAAATGCAATAAATATGTGTTTACAACAACAACATGTCAAATATTAAATCAGCTGATCCAGATATCTGATACTAGACATTGATGTAAAGATCAACCTCCTGTGTTATCGTCACATCTTCACTTGCATCTCATGCCGCCGCTGTCCTCTCTGTTGTCCCTAAGGTTATCCTAACATTGTGGCAACATACGGCCGTGGATACAGTGGATTCGCACCAAGCTACAGCTACCAGTTTCCTGGTAAGTTAATGACAGCTTAGTTCTATTATTAACCAGTTTGTTCTTCCTTTTTGTTTGCTGTGTGATTTAGGTCATTCTTTTTGTTTCTAAATTAAATTTATTTTATGATTTTATGAATTTCCAACAAATCAGTGCCTACATGGTTTATATTTTATAAGATATGAGACATAAAATAAAACCCGTGCTTGGTCAGATACAGGGTGTGAATAAAAGCTGGCCATTGTAATTTGACAGACAGAGCAGATTGACCAGTGATTTCCTGGAAGAGAGAAAATACTCACCTCATTTGACCGCATATTAACACGCAGTAGGACAACCGACACATCCTCACAAAGTGAAAAAGGCAAACAGTCTGTCATGGAGACCCGCGGTCTTGGTTCCCGTGGAGTGGAAGATGAGCTCCTGCAGGAGGCTGAGCAGCAGCACTAAAGCTCAGTGTGACTCAGTTGTTTAGCTGCCAGTGTAGAAATGAAACCTGAGCGGCTCTTCCTTGGCTACCTTTATGTTATTGAACGGCAGCCAGATAATAAACAAAACACAGCTGTTTGTTGGTTCACCATCGAGCGTGTTGATAACCTGTGATATTATGTAGCAGCATCTTTGACGCTTCAGAAAGTTCCATTCACTCAGTCTTGTCCCACAGTCTTTTTTTTAGAAGATTATCGCACCACAAAACAGTAACTCTGCTTCAAAATAGTCAGTGCAGCAACAAGAATGAATGTTCATGTTTCTCTATGGCTAACAGAATGGATCTGATGCTTGGAGTTTCTGGGATATTTCATTCACCTCTAGTCCATAGTGACAAGGCTTTTTGGTCTGTTACAGTCTGCATTCCAGGAATGTTTTCAGATCATCTGCTCCTCAGTAGATCACACAACTCTTGGGAAAAGTATGCCAAGTATCTCAGCAGTAATACAAGAAGGAAACAGATGTCAACATCCAGGAGACAGGAATGCTGTCTTCATTATTCTTATTATACCTCTGCTGATTTGTGTTTAGCCTAAAGGGTTAAATCAGTTCTGACTCGGTTTAAGCTGCGGTATCGTTTCTTTGTTTTCCTTTTGTCATTCTTCCCACTGCTGTCTGCCACATCAGTCTGTTATTCTCTCCTGACTTGTTAGACAGTTGGATGTGGGAGCATTGTTTTCTGTCTTTCACTACCTTGGCAGCACGATGGCAAACCACAACACATACACGTATTTTTTCTCATGTCGTATTGACCAAGTTGTGAATTACATTTTTTTTTTCCCCTCTTGCCTCCACCGTGACTCCACAGTATTGGGTTTTGTCATGTCTGTAAAGAAGCAGGAGGACCACATGGGAGACCCTTCCTCAAAGTGCAGAGATTTTTGTTTTCCAAGGCCAAACAAAAAAATATCTAGAACACAGAAACAGGTTCTATGGTGTCTTTAGACTCACATTACAGAATGACCACCCATGGAAACTATAATTATATGACAATGATGCCTGCAGTTGAGTGATTGCACTAGGAAGGAGTTGATGTATCAAAACTATTGGAACAACAGTATATTTTATTCTCTAACTCAATTAGATCAGTAGGAATCAAACTGAAAGGTGGCATCAATGGAAGAACTGGAATTAAACACATATCACTTCCCATTCATAAGAGCGGGTTCATATGTCCTCTTCTGTATCTTCACCGATCAGGCAAAGTAAGGCCTGGGGTCTGGATGTGGCCCATTGAGCTTCTTAACGTGGCCTGCCAACTTTGTTGAGGTTAAATAATTTATTTATATTATTATTATACTTCTGCCTTTGCACACTGTACTTGTACTTGTAATGTACTTGCGTCTTTCTGCTCTTGGCTCGTCCCCGTGTCTAATTTTAGGACCAATTCTGGTCCGCCATTCAAAACATTTGTCCATGACTGGGATAGATTTTTAAGGGGCCTGAAATAGCTTGGCACTACAGTATATTTTATATAAAAGTCAATAAGTTAATTTAATGAGGAATCAAACTGAAAGGTGGCCTTAATGGTAGAACTTGAATTAAAGTCATATCATTTCTCATCCATGAGAGCAGGTTCATAAATCCTCTTCTTCACCTTCACCTTCACTCCAGAACTGCGTCCGTGTTACTCCTCTGAAACCCCAGCAGATTCCCGGGCTTACACAGCACTATCAGCAGTGGACAATGTTCGTGGTGTTGCTCTGCACTAGCCAAAGCAAAGTCAACCACAGCAAAAATGAAAGAAAAGCAGCAGACACTGTGACTACAGAACGGCCCAAACTCATTTTTTATCACGGTAAACAGCCAGGTTAACAGAAAGTGAGCAGAGCTTTTACACTGTTGGCAAATTTCATCTGTGTCCTCCTGCTTTTTCATCTGTGTCCTCCCCTATAACATTGCTGTGTTGGGAAACTGGAGGCCCGTGGACCAAAGATGGCCCACTAGGTCATTTTATTTGGCTTGTGTTGCTGAATTTTCATAACCTGATCATTTCCTTTATTCCACAACAATGCAATTTCAACGAATAAAAAACAATTTCAGAAACATAGCATTGTCAAATGGCCCCCAGTGAAAATTAGTTTGAGAGTCCTGCGTTAAAGCTCTGAGAGCTGTTGCTTTTCAATTAAAAAATATATAATGCAACACCATCTTCCCCCCGTTCCTATTGTAAGTGCTTCCTGAACCGAGTTAGATTGCTGCTAGGAAACGAACCCTGACGTCAGTTGAGGACCCCCCTGTACTTTACTACACACAGACACAGTCGGTTGAACCTTCCTTATCTGTTGACAAAGTGCCTTTTTGCCTACGTTTGAGTGAATCTCTGATATCCTAGATGCTTACAGTAATGAGGATCACTTCAGAAAAAAAAAATGAAAGGAGTCTCCAGAGGAGAAAGCCATTATGCCAGTGTCTGAGCTGTTTAGAAGTGCTTATAATCTTTCATCCAAAGAATGTGACATGAACAGCCCCCAGAGCCAAATTCTTTCACTAATGTAATCAGGGACTCTGTGAATTACAAACACAACCCAAGTCTGTTCATAAATGCAAATTAATTCCTACATCATCCGGGAGAACAACTTATTCAAAAATATTTCAAACACCCAACATGAACTATACTTGTCAAACATTTGATCGCACAAATTCCACTTTTTATTTTTTATGTATTTCACTCTGGATTTGTGATTCTATCTATAGTATATTGATTTTTTTTTTTCATCTTTTGTCCAGATATTTGACCTAAGTCCTAAAAGTTGAAATTATGCAAACCAGTAAAGATTGCTCTGCTGCCCTCTGTGGGTAGACTTGCAAATCTCTCTCTGTTTTGCCTTTTTAGCCAGAACATTTGTTTACATATTTTACATTTGTACAATTTTTGATTAGGACACATATTCTCTTCATCAATGTTTGACTTTAATACCACAATAGTAACCCCCCCCTCATTGTTGTAATAGCGTCAAGATGAAAATACTGTGGAGACCAACTGCTAGGGGTTTTTTTTAACGTAATATACGTGATCGGGGGCTGAAAGTAAGGTGAAATTGTTCGTTTGTGCCAGCAGGATTCCAAGCAACAGCATACGGACCAGTGGCAGCGGCAGCAGTAGCAGCAGTGCGTGGCTCAGGTAGGGGGGTCCGTGGAAGAGGCAGCTACTTGGCGTACCCACAGAGCACAGGGCCAGGTAATCGCTTTGTCCGTGTTCTGTGCCTGGTGATCTTTCCAGTTCAGCTTCCTTTTCTGCCGTCCAAAAAACGTTTCAAAGTAAACATCATCAAAGAAATTGCGCCTTTATTAGCTAAAACCAAGAAACGGCGGAAAATGTAATAACAAATAATCAGACTGCGTGCTGAGGAAATGCACGGAGGAATCTACTGTTTAAATCCATTAGCCAAGCTTCTGTGGATACGAAACGACACGACATTAGACATGTATAATTCATGAAACTCTGTACTTTCTGAAAAGGGTGTCAAGTGCTGTTAATTACTCAGCCATCCGTTGAGAAATTATTATTTCAAATGGAAAGCGAAGGCAGGGCTAAACATTGAGGAACTCAGCCTCGTCCTTCCTATGCCTTTAACATGTCTTTTATAAATATAAATATAAAAAAATATTCAGGGCAGAGTCCAGAAGCAGGAACCTCCAGTTCCCTAAAATTATTATAAAAAGTATTCAGTTGGGAAAGGCATTTCAAGTGCAAGGACTAATTAGAATTAAACAGGCTTAGATTTTAATACCCAAGTCTTTTGTTTACAGGGATTAAATGTTTTTTTTTTGTTATAATACACTGCAGTAAGTGCTAGTTACTGATTGGGTAAAATTCTCTGAGTGAACTCCTGTGTAAAGTTATATTTACGTATTTATCCATATATCAATATTTTTTATATTTATGTCCATAATGTCCAGAGGGAAACCCCTGAGGGATTAATAAAGATCTATCCATCATTTTCACAGTCCACTTTGGGGAAGACAGAGATTTTCCATCATAGACCGTGTCAGGATAGTGACAGACGCTCCTGCCTCCTTTTTACTCGTTTCCCGCTTTAGTCACTGACAACCGTAGACAATGGGGGCAGGAGCGATAACTATCAGTTTAAATTAAGCCCTCTCAATGATTTGCACTGCTGTGTCCTCTGATCTAGTTTCCACGGCAACGCTACAACGCTCATTTGTTTGGTTGATAAGTAATTACATCCAATTAGTGCCCCGTGGAAAAAAAATGGCTCCAAGAAAGGCCCATTGTTGGCCGTGGATTGTGTGAATATTTATAGTCTAATGGTCTGAGGAGCAGTGATGTGATCGGTGGTGATAACACAGCTGTGGGTCTGCGGCTCTGCCTCGTTTCATCCTGCAGCACGGATCAGGTGGACGCTGATGAAAATATATGACCTCCAGAATATTAAGCGGACATTTGTGTGGTTGTGTTTAGCATAGCTGACTAGCTATTAATCAAAGACGCTACCAGGTGTGTTGAACACCTAGTGGACCATTGCAGCGTGCAGTATTATCTCTCCTATTTCATTGCTTTACTGAGCCAATGTCACACCTTGTCTCTGCGTTGTCCCTGGCCTTTATTTGACCAGTTCTGTAGTTCAGCCTCGGAATCCAGTCATGGACTTTAGCAATGGAAAAGAAGTGAATGTCCACAATGACAAAGTCCACCCCTCCCCATCTTATATTGTTTCTCCCAGGTCTCCCTGATTATGGATTTTACTCTACGCCTAGTGACCACAGGGGGGGGCCCTGCTCCTTTGCCGACTATGGCTCCCTTGGACCGCAAGCAGCTCAGATGCTTCACAGTGAGCATCACGCCACCTCCGCCTGCAACTCCCCCCTGCAGCACCTACACAGCCCGGATCAGTTTAAGAACCCAGGTACGTCTATATATATATATATATATATATATATATATATATATTTATTGATATACTGTATATGTCATGCATGATTCTTTATACGTTTGCTAAAGCAGTGGATTCGTTACTGACTTTTTAGAAACTGCCTCTAACTGACTAAAAATATCTATACTAATCACAAAACTAGAGAATCAAAAGGTTTTAATGTTGGTGGTGTTAACAGTCCACATGTCTTCAGGTACTAACCCGTCCAGACCTGCAGGTTTCCCTGCCACCAACAGTCCTGGGCCTGTGGCTGACCTGTATGCCCCCAGCAGTCAAGACTCTTCTGTGGGTAACTATATCAGTGCTGCTAGCCCCCAGCCCGGACCTGGCTTCGGTCCCAGTATCACGGTAAGTAGTCAGACCTGGACTTTTTATCACCTATCTATCAGACATTGGACAATATCTTAGTTTAGTGTAAGAAATCAAAAGTAGTATGATGGCAAACCATCTATCCGAGTTCCCTTTTGAACGTCAACTTTTTTTTAGATCCTCTACTTTCGTACTTGAAGTCATTTCTCTGTGACGCAGTGCGATGGAATTCTCATTAATGCTGACTATTGAACATTGACAGGATACTTCTATGTCGTTCCTTTGAATCCATACTGACAACCCGCTCTTGTTCACTCCTAGGGTCCATTGATTGCTACTGCTTTTACAAATGGATACCATTGAGCAGGAGGTCTGTTGCCATCTCAGAGGTATAGCCTTTTATTTGTCGAGCACTTCCATCACTCTCAGTCCTTCCATGTATTTCACGTTTACATTAAATGACAGAGCAACCAGAGGCCTCAGTGGTTATCAAAATAGGGTGCGCAGCCAGAGATCGTTTCGGTCACTACTGTTTTACTACTGACCTGTTAAGGGACATAGTCGGGGTTGGAGCTGTCGACCGTATCTATTAATGTTTTGGGTCAACGACTTCTAAGGACCTATCAACGATGAAGTATAGTCTGGGCTCCTTTATCTCTGGGGTCAGTTCACTGAGGTGGTTGATGGCTTTGCCTGGATGTGTCATCCTGAACTGGAGCACCTCATTTAGGTGGTGGTCCTTGGGTACATACAGGTAAGACAATGGTAACCTCCGTACATGAAGAATAGATACAGATAGAAAATGGTGAAGTACCATCGATGGAGCTTTGAGATCTTGGGTTCTTTTTCACAGTAGACGGAGGAATACAGTTGGAGATCGACAGGCGGATAAGTGCACGGGTCAACAGTTATGTCGACTCAGCGTTTGGTTTGTTGTGGACGAGAGAGAGCCGAGCCGAAGCAAAGCTTTTGATTTATCGGTTGCTCTTCATTTCTATCCTCACCTGTGGTCATGAGCGGCGGGTTGTGATCGAATGCGAGGCGCTGAAATTAGTTTCCCCTGTAGGATGTCTGTGCTGTCTCCTGGAAACAGGGTAAGAAGCGTTAAGTCGAGTGGTGCTAAGAGTACGTAGACTCACTGCTCCTCAGCATCAAGAGGAGCCCGATGATGGGGCTTGAGCATCTGATTAAGAGGCGAGACTGAATGTGATGTGCTAAATCACACATGTCAAACTCGGGCCCGTGGGCCAAATCTGGCCCGCAGTATAACTTAATTTGACCCTCGAGATCTTATTAGATGTGTTGGCTCCAGTATGTAGCCTCAGTATGCATTCATTGCCAATACTATAATAATCCTGCATTCCAGGTACAGAGAGTTTTGAAACAGTTTTCTCCAATCTTTTTTTGCGCCACGGACCGGTTAAATGTCGCTGTGTCAGATAAATTCCCCTTATTAAAAGTACATTTCTGGTGAATCTGAAATATTTTCCTACCTATAAAATCTTCCTACCTAAATTAACTGTGCATGCACAAGGGTTTCCCTGCTTATAACTTTCTGCTGCCAGACCAGTATAAAAAGTTAGAATCTTGTATCAATGACTCTGCGTCATTTTGAGTTTATTGTTGTTGTCTTCACTGAGCAAATATTTCCTATTCAAATATAGTTGCATTATTGATGATGGAATCGTAGCCATTCTATTGGTCAGTTCTTTTGTTGATATGGGTCTGGATCAAGTGTAGATGGGGCCAAAAGGAAACATTATTTCTCTGTGGCCCGGCACCAATTCACACGGACCAGTACCGGCCACCGGCCCAGTGGTTGGGGACGATTTACTTAAAAAGAAATTAAAAATCCTACAAATTAAGAAACATGAAATTAAAAAAAAAGATTTATTGTTGTTGTTTTTCGAATTCATTGACTGTATTTTCATCTTTATTGTCCAGCAGATTATGTCTGGTGGAGTTTAAATAACACTCAACCAACAGATGAAAAAACACAAAGCTGGAAAGACAAGCACAGAGAAAGACGAGAAGGAAGAAAAGAAAAGTAACAACTGCTGTAGAATAATCTAAACCGGGTTTGGACTTTACCTGATCTCTTCTTTCCTTCCTCTGCATTTTTTTGACTTACTGGAGTTTTTTATTGGTTTAATCTTCTTATTTGTGTCATTTTGTTGTTTTCTTTTTAGTATGTTGTGATTCCTTTTTTGTTTTGCTGTGCAGGGGAAGAAGAGAGGCGAGTTTTGCAGAGAATGTCTGCAGGTCACGTTTTCATCATTGTATCTGTTGGTGTTGATGGGAAATGATGGGATTCACATTTACGAAGAGTCTTCCCAAGATGAAGGGTGAAGCTAGGTGTTCTGAGAGAAAAAAAAAACAGTAAATGAGGGTATCTAAGTAATAATTACTAATCTTAGTAGTTGTTTTATTTCCTGTGCTGTCTCATTGTTAACCATAATTACCTACGTTTGGGCAATACAAAGAGGACTAAAATATTTTGAAGGTCCTTTTTTTATAAGTGTTGTTTTGGTTGTTTATATATATAATATATATAAAAATATACATATATGTGTGGGTGAGTGTGAGGGATTGCGTGTGTGTGTGTGTGCACTATATGAAAATTTCATGTATGTACATTGTGAATTTAAACTTGATAAAAACAAATGTAGCTGTACATATTATTCCAGTCTCTACATATAACCAGCCCAGTGAGAGGATAGCATATTTTTGTGACGTTGGTTTAAAAAAAAAAAGAATACATACTAGCGCGTGTGAATAGAGGAAGAAGCTGTAAACAGTTACAACTCTAAGTTTTTATTTTTTTCTTTTTACGACAAACAAAACACAAATATTCTGTAAATACTCAAGTTGAATATTTTTGCTAAGTGTCTCTACTCTCTAGGGCTGTCACTTGTGTTCCAACGAGTTTTACCTGTTCATACTTTTCTTAATAGACAACAGCGCCTCCCCCTGACCGCTCATTTATAAGGACCTCACATATACTGTATTTGCTATAATTACACCAGTAATGGCCTTTTTTAAATGTTTTGCAGTGCGTGAGGCGAGGGGTGAGCGAGCAGCAGAGTAACTGTCGCTCACGCTCTTGTAACAGACACAATAATTTTTTTTTTGTTGTCACATGCTAAGCTAGGCTAACAGTAACTTGAACAATGTGAGTAAACAATTCTGAGCACGATGAATCTACCGACGCACAGATGTAATGCCAAAGCAGTTCAAATATTTTATGGTTCCGTATTGCGAAAAACATTTTTGATTCCGACCCAGAAGAGCTTCACGCAAAATTGGTGCTGTGCTAAAAGTCCCGTGGAGATTAGCCCCTGGTGAGAGACAAAGACAGCATCCACCCTTTTAGAACTTCGCTGAGTTCCCTTAGATTGGCAAAAATGTTGGTTTGTTACCTCAGGTCTTCAGTGCTGTAGCAGTTTATCTAATAAAAGTTCATCAGTCAACCAGGGTGGTTTGACTTGTCTAATTCTCTAGGCTAATGCACATAAAAATGCTGGGAATTTTTAGGAATTGTGTTACAGAAAGCACCAAACTCGTTGTGTTCTGGTTCTTTTGTGGCAGCTGGTGTACAGTGGCCGGACCACGGCAGCTGTCACTGACTGAAGTTGATCCGTTTGTACAGGACGTGCACAAATGAAATGCTAATTTTGTTACACGCTGCATAAGAGACACCAATTATTAACGCAGTTTTTTTTTATTTTACTTACTTTTATATATGGTTTAAACAATCTTTCCATCCTTAAAAAAACACATACGTACACATGAACAACTGCATATAAATTTGGCAATAAGTAAACATTTTTTTAAAGTTTGATAACAATCTTACCATTATTACATAAGTAACATGTGAACAAATACATTTAAATAAATAGCTTTGTTGAACGTAAATTTACTCTTAAACTAAAAATGACATTGGCAGCGTGAACCTAGAGGTCTCTTGTTTTTTCAGATGAATATTTATAGTTTATAAATACTAAGATAGACTTAACTTCTGTGCTAATACCCTCAGAACTGGCTGACAAATTTGGTTTAACACTGTACAGTTGAACGTGTGCTCAAAAGATGGAAGAAACCACAAGAAATACAGAATGATCGGATACAGGAGACCAGGGGTAACTAACTGAGTAGCTCCTTAGCATTTGCTTAATAATTTTAGATTGTTTTGGTTAAATTGATATGTTTTTGTTTTTGTTTTACATTTTATTTTAGGATTAAGAAAACAAATTTGTGTTCTGGATAAAAAGTAACAGCCCTATTCCATACCAGCATTGTCAAGTTTGAGGAACTTGTTAGATCAGTGATCCCCAACCACTGTGCCCAGAAAGATCATCAGGTGTACCATGGAAGAAAATCCATTTTAATAAATTGGTCCGAAACCATTATGTATTTATTTTAAACAAATGTATATTTGTGCGTCTATTAGACAGTGGTTGATCATTTAAATTGGCTAATAAACCTGTGTATCTACCTGTTGCTATGTAAACTGCTACACTTAGTAGCTGTGACGGAAGATTTTATTTTTCATCGCATATATTTGTAACATTCTGTGACAATTTTCTGATGTAAAATCTGACTCGAAAATGTTCGGGGAGTGTGTCCATTGTTGGATCACGCAGCACTGCCTGTTGTCCGGTCCATTCTTTCTTAATGACTTTGCATGAATAAACCCTTGGGTACAATACCTCAGCCTTTGAGGGTTTCACAGTGGAATCATGGGGAGGTTATCATTTACTCTTTTGCAGTGAAGCACCTGAATGACACTGAAATGATACTAAAGTGAGTAATTTTTGCACTGTGAGTAGATTGAAGTACAGGCCAATTTACTATTTGCACATGTATATGTCGCGTTTACAAAAAAACAGGCCTTCTGCTGTGGTACTGTGTCAAGGCGTTTGGGGTTGATGTGTTGTACACTATCATATAAACAGCCGACAGTTTTGACGAGAGTTGGCAACTTGGAGAATGGTAAACGAGAAGTTGCAATGTACATTTATTTATACCATGTATGACCCCCGTGTCAAAAGATATTTATACAGGGTGGATGTTTCAAACTGAACCTTTGCTGTCTGTTGTTTCACCAGGGTTTCACACTATGACTCGTGTGACAAATGTTTGTTAATAAATGTCCTGCTTTTTTTTTTTAAATGTCACTGGGGCGAAGTGAGTGAGTGAGTGTGTGTATGTGTGTGTATGCCTATGGTCAACAAACATTGTAAGGACCCTTTTTCCAGATTTAGGGGACAGATTTAGGAATAAACACTATGTTCGGTGTTTAAATTAAATCTGAGTTTAGATTTAAAAATTAGGAATGTTTGATTGATGAGTGACACACAGTAAGGGTTTGGGGTTGAACCAGGCATGGGCAAACTAAGGCCCCTGGACCAGATGTTGCTTTTTCAGCTTTGTAATCCAGCCCATCAAACTTGTCTAAATTATATAATTGATTTGAACTGTTGTTATACTTTACCCTCCTCATATTTTTCAATAGACGGCATAAACAAGGCAAGAGGCATTTTAATATTTCAGCCTTTATGCATGTTATTTAACCTGGCCCCTGTGTCTAATTTCTGGACCTATTGTGGCCCGCAAGTCAAACGTTTGCCCACGCCTGGGTTAGACTATGCATTATAAAAGTCCTCACAAACCAGAATTGTAGGTGTGTGGGTGTGTGTGTGTAAGAGAGAAGTGCTGCGGTTGTGTTTTGTTTTGTTTGTTTTTTTACTTTCCTCTTGTCTTGTTTCTTTTTGTGTTAAAACAACCAGGTAAAGAAAAATGCTGGAACTTCTAAAAGTAATGGGTATAATTAAATAATAATATAAAATTAGTAAAAGAAATTGTAATGTTCATATGGAGAAAATAAGGTATCAAAGCGTTTGAAGAAAAAAAGATTATTCGTTGACGAATTTAAGTTTAATCAAAGTTTTATTAATGCGTTCTTGTGGTTTATATATCGATGATTGTAATATACTATTAAAATGTACTGTGCAACCACTCCTGTCTCCTTTTTCTTTTAGATGCCTTTTACACTACTGGAGTTTCTGTGAGTCGCCTCTACTGTAGGAGAAAAACTGATAACACATGAAGCACTGCTGCCTCCCAGTGGCTTATTTCTGAAACCAGCACTTGAGAGGTTTCAACTCTAAAGAGCTGGGTTCCCATTCCTATGTTACTACTGGAAAAAAAATGAAGAACTTAAATACTTAGCGCCATATCATTTACATTCTATCGTTTAAGTCTCTCTGGGAAAAAGGGAACAACCATGTCTACTCCTACCGTTCAAGATGGCTGTCATTGTTAACGTTGCTGTTTATTTCCCGGGCTTTTTCCAGCTTGCTGCACTCAAAGCCTGTTGTAATATTTTTGGTTTATGTAACGTCTTCCATGAACACAAAGCAACTGCCCAAAATTACTTTAGCGAATATCACAAGATTTCAGCAGAAAAAGAAGTATATCATGCTGTTTATGGTTTGTTATCGTTTAGGTTTTATAAACGCGTGTTTATTAATTTAGCGGAACTAAAAGACACGAAATACTAAAATGTCCCAAGTTTTTGGGATGTCATTGAATGTTTCACGCCGTTTCCACTAAATCTTTCAGTTAATCTGTTTTAACCAATTAATGCCTGGCAGAGATAAGTGGGAACCAATCACAGGACTCTGTGACAGTGGGTGGGATAAAAAGAACGCGATGGAAACACTGGCTTCCGGTTGGAGAGCTAATTGTTTTTAGCCTAGCAGTCGACGACGATTCGATGTATTTTCGATGTCACTGTGTGAGTATGAACGCCATGTAAACTGCTTGTCATATATGAATGTTGACTTAATTTAGTCTGACTGTTTAGTCATTATTGTCCCTTTCTGTGTAGCGTACCTAGAACTCTACATGTCAGCTACAACTGAGTTTGCACAGAATTTCGCGCCGATAGCAATCTTTCTACGGGATTGCTTTGAGGAACTCGAACTTGTATTTTCATGGATCAGTGAGTACGGAAAGGTTTGTTTTACTTAGTAAACACCAACTACTCGTCAACGACATGGTATCATAGCTACGTTTCACAAAAACCCGGGTATTATTGTGTTAATAAATGTTCATGTAACTTTAATATTTCAGTTGCTACAAATGGTCATATATGTTTCTTTTTTTATATTAGACCAGACCTCTTTGTGACCTAGTTTGAGTCCCATTATTAAATTATAGATATATAAACGAGGTGTTATTAATGTTTGGACTATACCATGACATAAATAGAAATGTATCATCATAGGCAGATAAGAGTTGTCCTACAGTATATAGCATGTCCCATACAATGGAGATCATCAATCCTCGGTTCAGGGACCAATGCATAAACAGTTGGATACAGTGAAAATTTGTACTTTACTAACTTACATCCAGTCATACATTTACTTTTTCATTTTAAAGCTAATGAGACTAGATCAGGTTATAATATCCATAAAGTTTTAAGCATGGTAAGAAAAAAAAGAAAGTACACCTCTCTGCCTAGCAACTGACCAGGAAGTAACAGTTTGTAAAGAAATTTTCAAAATAAAATGCAACTTTCAAGGTAAAAGCATCCCGTATTGAAACCTTTTTCAAAATTTTAATGCATTAATGAGCAACGTTCATAGGATACGCAGCAGTTACTGCACATCGCTCAATTATCTCCCCACACAACCATGTAATGAATGCCCTTCTTTGAAGCGTAACGTTTTCTGACAGCCATGTAATAGAAGCAGTATTTGATGGAAACACTGTCGTGGACGGGCAGACGAGGAACTGAGGTGGATGTTTCCTCTCAGACTAATGTAGCGGGTGGCGTGGAAATTGACGTGACATTGATGGACATTCTCCTGCCGGCAGAGAATCATCTGCTTGGATAGCCCTTTAATTTCACTAATAATTGCTGTTTAAAAACTAGTTAAAAGGCCATGAAAACTAAAATGTGAATGACCTTCTGGGAATGGCAAATGGCCTGGTTATGTTGCTGTTAATCTTGACTCAGGTTGTTTTTTTACAAGCTGTAGGTTGTAGGGATTTTTACACACTTTTGCTTTTTTCCCTGTTTGTTAAAGCTATTACAGTTTGAAGGATATTGCGACTAGTATTTCCCTATTCTCTGGACCTGCTGGTAGATAAGTACTAAGACTGATAAAACAAACACCAAAAAATTAGAAATGGTAATATAATGAATATTATCTGAATACTTAAGTTTTTGACTCCAAACCTCCAGAAACAGACAGAAAATCATGTTGTTGTAGAGCATCAAATCAACAGCTTGTGACTTTTTTCAGATTATATTATCAAACCCAATCAAATATTCTGGATCTTTTTCTTCCCTAAAATACTTTTTAAATTATTTTCATTTTCAATAAAACATATATTATACACACATATTTATGCACATATTCTAAAATATTGCTAAAAATCTCAATATATATATAAATAAGTATAGAGACCTGTTATTTTCTGTTGGTGTTTTTTTTTTTTTTATCAGAGCTGTCCTAAAAATAAGAAAAATATTCAGTTCAATCTGAAACACCAACACAAGTGTTAGTGACAAGTGACAGTTTTTATTTAGCACCTGTCTGTGTGGTGACGTGGGGTTATTCTAAGGTCAAGACTATCTTTAGTGGTGTAGTGTCTTAGTCAGCCATAAGGGGGCAGTTTTGAGACGAATGGCTGTGTAGTAAGTTTTTCCTGCAGGCCTTTTAATCGGATAGCTTACCACGACAGACCATGAACTTGAATGGCATGATTGACTATATTTTAACATTTTTGACGTGAGACACTTTAGACCCGCATCATTAGAAGTCCCTTGTCATCCATCCATATTTAACGTTATTTATTTCTGTTTGTTTGCTAAATCTTTTCAGTGTGGAGAAATAATGACAGCAAAAACAGACACAGCACAACTGAATTTCTTGTGAAAATTTGAACATTTAATGGAAAACTAAAACTGTGAACACTGGAGTTTCATTTTCAATTGACTCTTTACATCATTTGGATTTTTCAGGGTTTTCTCATGCTTTATAAAACAATTGATTTGACAACTCTCTTTGAAAAAAAAAAAAAAATCACACCGCTCGCTTTGAATGTCAGTCTTAAAATCAAATTTTATTGCCTCCTGGTTTAAAGGGGTGTTAAATGTGAACAAATATGTGCCAATTTAAAATCAGATGTGACCTAATAGATTGTTAAAACAAAAAAAAAATCAAACAAAAAAATGGACATACTTGTAGAACCAGAAATATGACTGAAATGTAATTGTATAAAAGCAAATATATTGTTAAAGCCTGTTAAATAAAACCCCAAGAGGCTGCAAATAAAGACGAGCTGAGAGACGATCAGCCGCCGGAAAAAGTCATGTAAAATGTGATTCAGTCCAAACGCCACTTCATGCATAATTTAAAGGTGATTGAAAACGGAGACATGAGACATCTTTGACATTGTGACCCGAATATCAGAGAGACATCAGTCCACCACAGTACAGTGATCACCTGGGTTGACTTACTTGGTTAAAACAAAAGTGAGACGGAATGACACTGGAGTTTGACACATGAAATTAATGAAGTCATTTGGCTTCACTCATGTACTGACGCATTTACTGGCACTGGTAGTGAATCTATGGGACAATGGATGTCAGGAAAGAGGAAGACCTCACAGGAGATTTGCGGGAGTCCTGAAAGAGGACAGTTGAGAGACGAAGCAGAGGAGGATGAGATGGAGGCAGATGATCCTGAAAGAAGCAGCTGAAAATAGAAAGCTCTGCGAGAATAACATTAGCTGGGGGATTAAGTTATAAGTTAGGATAATGAATTAATCCATTTACACAAATAAATGTTTTCCCCAGTTTACAAAAACTAGAATTCATATATTTCTAGTTAAGTTGGAGGAGACATGATATTTTCTCATTGTTTTAAACCAGGAATTTCCTCTACATGGAGTTGCCACTGCAGGGTGTGTAAGATAAAAATTGATGGCGGTTTGGAGTGTTTTTCATGTTTTGGTCATGTGAACATGAGCAAAGAGACATTCGTTGTGAAAATGTCCCGCAGCAGTTTAACCTGGTTGTGAGTGTGTGCGTGGCAAAAGTTTGGGAACCCCTGCTTTGAATTATTAAAAATATCCGTCATCTCCAAAGTGTAAACAACATACCATTGTTTAATACAGTGGTTCTCAACTGGTCTCACTCTGTGACCCACATTTTTTCTGTGGTCATTAAGTGGCAACCCACTCTCATAGAATTCAAACCAAGCAAATTCATTTTCTAAAAAAAAAAAAAAAAAAACTTTTGACAAATCACTTCTTTAACATACTATTTTTTTTCATCAGAGTCTGCCTTTCAAAATAAGAGATTTCCTAAACTAAAACATCATGCTCAAAAGCTGATTCACATTATTTTGATTTTTGACCAGCTGTTCGCAACCCATTCAGAACGGGTCCATTACCCACTTTTGGGTCACGACCCACCAGTTGAGAACCACTGATTTAATACATCAAAAAAAAAAATCTCACCCTAGGCTCAAGACATAAATTTTGCCTGCCTTGAACTTTTGATTCTTCTTTTAAGTTGAACAGAAAGGAAATGGATCATTAGTGGCGTAAAAACATCACATCCAACATTTCCTCATGACAGACGACTGGATAGTAAAGAACTATCACATTAGCAGATAGAGTTCCAGGGAAGTGGTTGTAACATCAACAACACTCAGCCCTTCCTTCAGTCATTTCTAGGTGTTTACCTTCTATGGCTGAAGCCGTACAATATGAGTAGTGTACCTTTGGTGTAAAAAAAAAAAAAAAAAAAAAAAAAAAAAATCTGAAGTGTTGACTTTGTTTCTCCAGTGTCACTTTGTATTTTTTCCTTAACTGTTCCAGGCTATAGAGAAATTTAATATTTCATATTGTTGACTGTTGGGGTAGAAATAGTTTGTTTAACCCTAGTTGTGCATCAGTAAATGAACGGGATTAGAATCCAGTAAAATATTTAGTGTTTGAATGGATTTGAACTATGGATGCACGCCGTCCAACATGTAAACAACCTTCATCCCTTCACTTTAAATCCATCTCAGATAATAAACATGAGCTGCTTACTGCTTTCAGCTGCCTCTATAATTTAGATTTGGTGTGAGATACGGTAGAAGAAGATTGTTGCAAAGAGGTATGAGCTGGAAGAGGTTTTTAATATAACCAGGTTGCTGTCATAACGTACATTATTGCACATACAGACAAATCAATGGCAGAGGAGCCTGATGGGTAGAACAACAATTGCATATTTAAGGAAGATCCTGTTTCACACACATACACACACACACACATATGCACACACACACTCACAACTCTACTATAGAGCAAACTCCAGTTCAAACTCCAGTTTTCCTACGTAGTTAAATGCAACCTTTGATGAGGGTCAGGCATCGACACCTAATAGTTTCTGAATCTCTACCACAATTATTAAGATTTAAAATTTACTTTAATCTCGTGTCCAATGTGTTTCAATTTCAATCTAAAAGTTAAAGTTTACGTTTGAGAATTACAACAACATTCCAGGAAGTTTAAGAAAATGAATGGCTGTTTTAGAGAAAATAAATAATGCCTTAAATTTAAAGAAAACTTTCATTCACTCGTAAGTGAATTATATGCTAATTGCAACTAATATGTTCATCTGTATTAAAAATAAAGAGAATCTTAACTACGGACATTAGACAGTTTTCAGGGAAAAAAAAAAAGACTCATCAACATAAACGGATGACGAGGCAACATTAGGTAGCCTTATAGTGAGATCTGGACATTATTCCCACAACTGCTGATTGTGGTAAAATGCAGTTGAGTCACATTATTATACAGTAATTTAATGGCACTTCTTTGCAAAACGATTAGGTCACCCTGTTGGGGTTTACTGGTATTTTTCTTAAACCACCATTTTTTTGTTTTTTTTTTCTCCCCAATCACCGGGTTTTGACTGTTCTTTAATCTGAGGCCCTTTGGCAGAAAGACCCACCAATGAGGCTCTTTGGAGGCGATTGAGAGGGGAAGTGGTTGCGGGTTCAGTGACAGTATCAGCCAAAGACTGACACGGTTACATCGCCTTCAGTCTATTCATACAGTACAGCGCTCCATTCTATCCGCTTAATATAACACAAACTCTGCCTCCAGAACATCTTTTTGGTCTTGAAGACTACGTTTCTAATCTACCTTTATATAAATGCATATGTAAAAATAGCCACATTACTGCGCTTAAGTGCTTTGAAAACAGAAACAGAAGCATGGAAGGGATTCAGATTTTTCTGTTAAAAGACAACTGTCTAAAAAAAAAAAGAAAATAAAGTAGTGTAAGACTAGAGTAACATCACGTTCTACTAAGAAGTCAAGATGTTTACAGATGTACCACTCTTGAGTGACCACTGCTTCCATTCTTAACATTTAAATGATAATCTACGATGATGACAGGTTTCTAACGGAAAATCAAGCCACACCAGTCACACAGACATTTTCAGTTCTTCCACTTATTCTGAGTCTTGTCTTTGTCTCTGCTCTAATTAGAACAGACAATACAAAAATTATTGGAGGGAAAGTTTGCACCACACAACATCCTAACATTCCAAAAACATAATACTTTTTATAACTGTTTTTACAAGAACCTATAGAGATCTCCCATAAAACCTCTGTACAACTTTTGGGACAATAGACTCTGCTTGGAGAACTACACTGACCGATGGACACAACAAAACCAAGGTGTTTTTGAGATGAGAAGATGAAAATCCAGCAAAACAGAAAAAACATTAAGAACTTGGCGATGCTTAAACAGATATATTTCTTTTAAAACACCATATCTAATTTTGCATAATTTCACAGTACTTTTACAACAGCGGTAACTCAGGCACCTGCAGTAAGCGGGACACATTTTCTTTGCTAATAGTTCCTTCTCAATATATAAGTTAATTGTGATGTAGAGAAACGCAGCTTCAGTACAAATATCTGTTGATTGCACGAGGGATGATCATTTTACTTGTCCTGTGTTTCTCGACCAACATTAAGCATGTCCAATATAAACTTTTGCCTACTTCCAAATTTGATATTGTCAACACACTGAATTTTCTGATACTGAATTATGTTGCCATTTTACCACAAAAATTAGGTTAATGTATCGGAACCCTGTGTGCAATTTCAGCAAATTTGGCAAATCCCAGGCGTTGTGTTTTTTAGCTTTTCTTACCGTAACCATGTAGGATTATCCGACATACTATGTAATAGTGTAGGTATCGCTATTTTTTTTTTCTCTGTAATGAAAACCTGACATTGCAATGCCTTGATTTGGCCAACTGATAAACAGCTTCGCCCCATAAACGGCTGTTAGTGTTAAAATGGAAGTCACTAGATGGCAGCATTGCAGGTTCTAAAGTTAGCTCAAACTAATACGGTTGTTTGTAAGGATAAATATTCTAACCTTACCTAACCTAAATATTATAATAGGCTAGAATTGAAAATTAAGTGTTTGAACAATATAGCATATGTGAAAAAAAAAATACCCAAATGTTAAATGACTTAAATTTGAAAGTGTGTATTAGTACATCATTATGATCTATTACCATTACATTAGTGGTTATTTTGGTCTCATAAAGGTTTATCGGCAATCATTTGTAGGACAATGTAGAGTTGTCAGAATTTGTTATTGTCACAGGCCTATTGGCGGTAAAATAATGGCAGAAATATAAGTAGGTTAAACAAGTTGAAGTAATCCCAGCAAACTGCTAACAAGCAACGCAACCACAGATTCTTTCCGTCTTCTCGATAAGCTAATCTTAAACAGAGGTCAAAATCTGATCCAACACTTTGCCCCACACACATAATACAGTGGAAGCCAAAACACAGCATTTTTTAAAACACAACAAGTTCAACCGCAATCCGCTGAAGAAAAGGTCAAAAAGTTTTCGTAAATGAAAAACAGTGGCAGCAGTTCTGACTTTCAGCACAGGCGAGAATACGCTGCGATACTTCTTCAGGGCAGTCTGAAGGCTAGTACGGCAGCCTATCCCCTGGTTGTGGTGATACCCAGAGCAATGACACACACAGGAGGAAAACAACCATCAACGACCGCACGGTTACAGTCTCAAAAACAGTGCATGGAGCGGTGTGCTTCTTAAAGGGGCGCTGAACACTTTCAGGGCACAGTATGATTGATGACAGCACCTTGTTTGCCACAAGAGCTTTCGGTAAAGATGACATTTTAGTTTTAACATCAAATGAAAGACTCCGGATAGCAGGGCATCGATTCAACATTTCAACTATGAGAAGATCGAGGTGACAGGGGCCTCTTGGCAAAAGAAATAAAAACAATATTTAACATAGTCATGGCTTTATCAACACTACCTGAGTTACAGTGAATATTCTGTATTTTATCAACGTTTCCTGAAAAGTAACAGCACAGAGCCATTCTTTAGGAGTATTTCTTGTCAGTACACAGATCTTTCTAGTGATTAAAGATGAAAGCATTCCGTTTACATAAAGTGCTTTTAATACGTCATTTAAAGCTACAGTAGGCAGGGTTGGATTGGGCACAATTTTTTCAATACTCTATTTGGGCATTGACATAAAGCTTCTGTTTGTCATTTACAGATTTCTCTATACTGGGGGACTTTTATCACTATTCTCAATCACAGAAAACATTATAGTCCGTAATGACTTCAATCAATCAACAAATGTCTGAGGCATCCATTAACACTACTGGCTGAAACCTACTCTATAGTCAGATTAATGTATAAAAGCAATAGTAACTGATTTCGACACTAAAAAGACGAAATACAATAGAAGTATAGGTCTAGAGCGGGCATGGGCGGCCCAATCATCTTTGCAATCAAATTCTTTTAATTACATGATTGGTTTGTTTGGTGATAGTACCTTGCCTTTGCCCACACTTTCCTTACATTTTTAGAATTTTGGCATGTATGCACGACCTTTTCCTTCTCATTTATCTTAGTTAACACAAAATCTCCATCTATCAGCGCATACTGAAGTAGCTGTGTCTGATTGTAAGACCGCGTCAAAAAGTTTGCCCAGGCCGAGTCAACGAGATGGTGATAATTTAATGATTGGAAAGTGAAGAATTCACTAATTTTGCTGTAATATTCACTTTCTTCTGCCTACTTTTTCCAGCCTACTGCAGCTTTAAAAAATATAGAGATTTTATAGAGCAAATGAACAGGGAAATTGTTGATGTCAAGTCATGTCACAGCTGAGCTGGCAAGTAAGCGGTTATCAAATTTTGAAAAGAGAAGAAAGCAAAATCTGTGAACTAATTTGCGATAAACAAAAATCACTTGAAAATATTCCTAAACATTTTGAACAAACATTCTGCAGTTACAGCAGACTCTTAAGGTGGTGATTCCATAGCTCCATGTAACCCACTGCATGCATTAAATGGATCACATAGGGTTATTGCACACTGGTTTGCAAAGGTTATCTACAGTAAAACTTTTAAGTACAACTCATTTTCACATTTCAATACTGTCTGACAAAGTGGCAAGTTTGGGGGGAAACCTTGTATAGTATTGCAATTGTCGTCACCCTTTCCCTTGTTTCAGCCATGAGCGCTGACCTCCGACTCATTTTTGCCAGTAAACATGAAAGAACACACAATGCTGTAAGACTGAAAAGTAAAGACAAAAGGCTGGATCTGAAAAAAAAAAAAAACTAACCAAAAAAAAAAAAAATCAGTCATAAACATTTAACAGCAATGTAAGCAAAAGCAACAGCATTTGCCTCCTGAATCTTGTAGCTGAATGAACAACCCAAAACACAGGAAACCAGATTAAGTCTCTTGCTCTAGTTTGTATGTTAATCCTAAACTCGGAAATTATTATATATTAGCAGGGATACATGGATCTAAACTGAAAAACAGTCAGCACTGAACTGATAACAACCGCCAAAGAAAAAATATAAGAACAAAAAAATGATTTTTTTTTTTTAATAGAACTTTGGTCATTTTAACATAAAGTTCTGTTGTCACTTGATACGTACAGAATCCCCAAAAAATGGTTGTAATAGTGGGAAACATACTGTAGTGCTGCAGTTGAATAAAAAAGGAATTTCGCCAAAACTGCTAGGCTGTGTCGGCAAATTGCACAACGATTTTTTTATTTTGGAGCGTACTCGCTTGTTCATATGAACTCCATTATTGGGCTTCTATCAACAGAGCTTCTGCTAAAAATGATCAAAGTTGATTTTTTTATTATTATTTGTAGCAACCGATGAAAAAAAAAAAAGAGGTAAGATGCAGAAGTCTTGCCTCTTTACTCAGCTGCAGTGTGAAAACCAAATTTTATCCAAGGAACGAGTGGACATCTCTGTCCTGGGTTTGAACTAAAGACAGGGTTCCCTTTTTTTTTGATGATGGGGTCTCCACCCAGCTAGACAGCCAACATAATGTATTCCGCGAAAGGCATACTCTGCAGAGATTCTTCCCGTTTTGTTCACAATATAATTCAAGCTTGCACACACATTTGTATGCACGATGTAAAACCTATCTACAATGAAACTTAAATGAACGTGTGGAGAAACAAAAGCGACCGAGGCGTGCCGCAGTCGGCAGCTGCAGTTCAACAGGATAAAGGCATAGGGAGGCGCATCCTTGTTTCAACTCCTGAACAATGTCCTTGAAGAGCTTTGAGACAATCAGCTTTGAGGTGCAAGGGTCCATTCATCATGTTGGAGAGGCACCAATCAGCTCCTTTATGTTCCTCCACTGTGTACGTGTGTCTGTTCATTAGTGGTGCCCTTATAGTGAATTAATCCACCCGAGATTTTTTTTTTTTTTATGAAGATATATCTCCCCAAACTATTTTCACAGCTGTCACTTTATCTTTGAAAATGGATTTGTGACTTCCCAGGGTAGAGAACTGCAGCACATAGAGGAGAAGGTACAAGGTGTAAATCATCTACCTCACTGATCAGGCCCGTCCTTGGTTCCATCATAAATCACCACTCTTAAAGGATCTAAAACAGAAAAAGTATAAGAAGTTAGAAAATGTAGACATTTAACACACACAAACATAAAACCAGGTTTTAAATATGATTCAAGTCAGTTATAAGCAAACTAAGGCCCAGGGACCAGATATGGTCCTTGATCTTAGTAATCCAGCCCCCCAAAGTTCTCCAAGTCATTTTGTATTGTGATACCTTTTCCTCACAAGGCCCATGTTTTCCCTTACGATGGCATAGAGATGGCTAAAAGCATTTTATCCTTTAAGCATGACTTAACATGTCATCTATCTCCATTTACACCATTTCACTGTCTCAAGTGTCAAACTCAGGCTCGAATATATCCTAGAGTTGGTCCACCAGAATATAGGCCTTATACACTGGCAGGATTTATAGTCATTTGGTCATTTATTCACAGGCATATTTTTTTTTTAGAAAGGCAAGCCAGGTAGTTGCTTGGGGCTCCAGCCACTAGGGGGCCCAGTCAAACTTGTTTTTGCTGTGGGCACTGGTAGGGTGTGGGCCCCAGCAATATCTTGCTAGGAGCCTCAGGAGACCCTAACACCTTCCCTGAATCTAATATCTGGAGAAGGGGAAATAAATACAATATATTTTTCAGTAAATATTCTGTCCGGCCATGACTTCATGCCAGTTTTTAATTGTGGTCCACTGTGAAATTGAGTTTGACGCCCCTGGTCTATCTGCTCCTTTCCATATGTAATTTAAGGATCAGCTTTGTCAAACCCAAAGTTCACACCATAAGTTTCTAATTGCAAACTGAGAGACAATTTCACAAATGGGACCAAGCAGCTTGTCCTGTACGCCCTAAGACAGTTTTTTCACCCTGCAGGTAAACATTTACAGTACACAGTCTCTCGTACGAAGGATTCCAAACATACACTTCCGCTCTTATAAGTGCATTCTGGTGTGGATGTTTTAAAAAGTCAGCACTTATAAAGTCAACAGAAAAAGAATAGCAGACATTTAGCAGCGTTTAGTCAGCAAGAATATAAGATAACGTCACTGCTGTGACGTCTGCACTGTGCATCTTCTCACAGCTAATATTCAAGATGTATCTTTTCACCAGCTGGTACAGAAACAGAGAAGCCAAAGGAGTTAAACTACTACAATATCTACCACAGTACTGTCTACAACAAAGTTGTATTCCATAAACAAAAGCAGTTATAAAAGCATCTACCACAGTTTTACAGATTTGTTTTATTCTGGTCTGCACTGGACCAGAATTCTTGCTAACTACATTTTATAATGTAATGTTAATGTGTACATTTACAAATACATTCATATATACTACATATGTTGGGCACGCACTGTTTATCAAGCTTTAAACATAATCTTATTTCAGAGCATGAATGAAGACTAAAGCTTCATGGTTCACAACTAATTACTCAACTTGATAACAACAAAATAAAACTTACCAGAGGATCAAATACTAATTACCCACTGTATATACTTTATACTTGATCAAAAACAAGCTTGCACTTTTTTTGTTTTCTTTTAAAATATAAATGCCTTTCAGCTTAACTTTCATGTAAATATAAATATTACTGCAGTCATACCCATAAAAATGTATTTTTAAACTATGACACCAGTGTGTATCTAAATTTAGGGGCAGGAGTAGATGGATATCTTCACGTGAGGAGGATTTCCCATGATAAGGTTTGATAACATGGTTAAAAGATCTTTAATTGTTTGTATGTAACAAAATACAGTCTGACATGGTGGACTATATTTACCATAATATAATAATATATAATAATAGTCTTAGAAAAAACTTTGACCTACCTTGTTTCTGAAGGTTGAAAACTGATTCCATTTCTGTTAAAGGAAAACAGAACATTTCTGAATCTCTGCTGACAAGTATCATACAAGACTTCTAATTAACCACAATGATATATATAAATAAAAAATTAAATTGTGAAAAATGTTCTTGCAGCAAAATGCTTTTTTCTTTAACGACATTATTGCACAGGGAATTGTTATATATCATTTATAGATTTGTGAATTTTTGCACTTCTTTCCTGAGAAACCTTTCCTCTTCACATAACGATGACACATTTTCATTTGTTTGACAAGCATTAAGATAGATTTAAGGTGCTTAAGCTCATGGGCACTTCAATAGTTACTGGTAGTGTGTATTTCTCACATATATAGATAGATTTATAGATGTATAATGTGAATAAAATACACTTAGATAACATGCAATAAGCATACCTTAAGTTGTTTTTCTAATTGAGGTAGATACATTTTACGTTTACCTATATACTTTATATATATATATATATTATATATATATAAAGCCCAGAAAATGTGTTCTGCTATTGTCCAAATAGAACAACAGCAGCTACTGCTTTACAGTGAGCTAAATTATGCTGAGTTTCTCAAATTTTAACATTGTCTTTTGTGAAAAGTGTTGGTTTTGTATATAATGTATTTGACACATACAATTGGAGTTGTTGTTGTTCTCAAAAACCAATAAAAAGTGTGAAAACTAAAAGTATCTGTTTCCTAATCAAGGAAGGCGTTGTAGCACAGTAATTTCAAACTAATACAATTCAGACACCTGTTAACCTGTTGAAACTATTAATTTTATATTATCTTCATTATCTTCAAATCAACATGGCAAAATAAAAGTTTGAAAATGTACCTATTGTGTGATAAGTGACAGCAGCTTTAACATCGAAGGAACCCCAGCTAGACCTTCTGACAATGTCTTTAGAGTGAGTAGACTCTTTCGAGGTGCCAAACAGCAGCGTGCTTGGCACCAGTTTAGCACCGCCATCTTTGCTGCAGGACTGGACAGTTGAACCTGAACCCTCGGCCTCAACCTTTGTCTTTTCCTTTCCACACAGCTGAAGTAGGTTCTCCTCCTCGCTCATCACAAAGGTAGGAAAACAAGTTTTAGACACATTACAGGAGGCACAAGTTCTTTTCTCCTTGTCTTGAACAAATGTGCCAGACTCTAAAAATGATGGGTTGACATTGAAGCAGGGCTGGGCAGTAGTGGCTGCAACTGCCAGACACTCAGTCTGAGGAGGACCCACAGAAGTCTCAAACTCTGTAGATACATTCCCATCTCCTCCATCAAGTACCAAGTTGGGCTCATTGATGAAGGAAAGACCCCACTGATTCTGGAAGATGTCTCCCAGGGCTTTCTGATTGGTCTGTGCAGGGGGTGGGTCAAGGTGACGGGCACTAGGGAGCACGGGTTGCATATTTATAGGGTAAATTAAGAGGGTACACTTTCTAGGCTCATATACTTCCCCATCTACAGGACTGGTTGTTGAGCTACAGTTACTCTCCAAAGAGGATGCTACATTGTCATCGATTGGGATCATTGGTTCTGGTGGAATACTACTAGCAGCAGGAGTAAAGAAGGTACCCATCGAAAGGCAGCTGTTTCCGTTTCCAGAAACAGGACCATTAGTAAAGCTAGATGAGGTTATAGTTTTCATAGCAGACATAGGAACCTGTGAGAGTCGGACAGGAGGAGGCAGTGCCTCTCCTCCTCCTTGAGCTACTTTGTTGAGGTTTTCTTTTACTTTACTTGCATAACTAATCTTGGGAACAATTTTAGCACTACTATTGTCCACAGGGAATACTGGAGGGGGCTTAAATAAAGTCCAAGAGTCCTCTTTTGAGGGCGACGAAAGTTTAGCTCTTTGCCGTTCCTCGTTCTTTTTTCCAAAGTTTCCAACTGTTTTTCCATCGGAGCCTTTCCTCTGAGCTTCAGCAACAGAAGCATCTGACGCAGCAGTCCGTCGAGCTGCTGACTGAGCTTCTGCTTTATGGGCAGATTTAAAGCAATCGTGTCTAGAAGTCCCGCCCTTCTCAGTTGCATCAACATTAAAAGTTCCAGAGTCTTGTGCAGAGTTGCCCAGATGCATGTCTTTCTCTTTGTCTTTCATCACATTATCAGTGTTTTTAGAATTGTTACACCTGGCCTTGCGCTTCTTTGGAGTAGTATATCCACCTTCAGAACCGCTCCCATCGTTGTCCTTGTTAGAATACCCATTTGTTATTAAAACACAGCTTGCAACTCCATTCTGTATCACCACAGAGTTTTTTTTATCCAAAGTCTGGCCGTCGTGATGATTCAAGTTTAAGGCCTTTTCTTTGTCATTTTTTAAGTCCATATTTTTCTTATGATCCAGTCCTTTGCTGCTCCCTCTTGAAACAGTTCCAGGCAGCTTCTGCGTTGACTTGTGCCTCACAATGATACTAGGGACGTGTCCGGTACCATTGTTGTTGGTGGGATGCGACATGCCAAAGGTTTCAGACAGATGGGAATTCTTCTCTGCCTCCTTGTCGCCCCTGCTTACTTTTTTGAAGCCTGAAATGGGTAAACAAAATCAGTTTACATAAAAAAATAAATAAAATGACTTACATACTGTATGTTTACCCTAGTGTCATTTCTGAGATATGAACCAAAGGATGACAAAATGGTTAAACCTAATAGCAAGACATCTAAAAACACATTGAAGGACAATAGAAAATTGTCTTTTTGTAGGACAAGTGACCGTTTCACATAGACATTCTGAGCAATATAATAACATATATAATACATAATATATAATATGTTATATATATATAGTAACTGTATGTTAGAGGTCCTTGTCCGTGGTTTTGAATATGGCTCCTTAGTAAATATCTGTGTTTAATAAAGATATATTTTCTTGTATTACATTGTTGGTGGATATAATTGTTTTTTTTTATATATATATATATATATATATATAAAAAAAAAACTTTTAACTGTCTTGTCATGTATAAGCCATGACACAGCAATGTCTTCTGGGGGACAGAATGTTTAAAGTCCTCATTGTTTCACCTTCTCCTGCTGATGCCCTTGTGTTATTTTAAAGTTATTTAAGTACCTGTCCAGTGTTTTTGATGGAAAATAATATTACTTTTAATTTTAAAAATATCTAATCTGTCTGTGTACGAGTATGCCTATCCTGACATGCCAGTAAAGTCACTTATCAGTCTGTGATAACATAATACGTGAGGTTCAATTATGCTATTCTGAGATATTATTACCGTTATACTACTATTATCTATCTTAATAATGCCTTTAACCATTATTATCCTTACTAAACCTTACCTTACTTGTTACACTGACAAAATGTCATGTTTATTACTAACTAGCTTACAAAAACATTATTCTATTTATCACTTTACAGTCATTGCACTGAATAGTGCTATACAAATGTTCGATACATGAATATTTACATGCTAAATATTAACTAGCTATTCCACACTACGGCCCTTGTATCTGGCTTCACTTGACAGAAAGTCTCACTCACAGACGAGGAAACCTATTTTATATAGAGAAGAGCAGATAAATCAAAAAGAACCATTCTGAAATATTAAACTATGGCGTTGTGTTGGAGCCGGACCCTGACTGGTCAACATGGACCAGGCCTGTCAACGCCGCCGAATGTCATCTACGCAGCGCAGGGTGGAGAGAACGGCCCTATAGACGAGTTGACATTAATACTCATTGAACAACCAAGGTGCGTGAAAATGCGACCACTACAACCGGTGATATATCGGTGTTGTTTACTGTAGAATATCGGGAACGTAGCCGGTGGCGTTAGCTCGCAGTGATTTTGTAACATGGCTGACAGGAAATGGACGCAAAGTACATTCCAGTGGAGCCGGCTCCTTTTCCTAAACTGGTCACAGACATGCTGGCGAGCATATGTCTACGGCCACGAATGGAGACAATACTTTATAAGTTAAGGAACGGGTGGTAAATTTTAGCCACAATGAAACAACACGTTTCCGTGAAGGTAATATATGAGTTTAATGGAGAAAACAGGATGGTAAAACCGTCGGACAAGGTCAATCCCCGATATGTCAAACGACTACTAGCGACAACTGTCAGCCTGGCAGTATCGGCTCACCAAACAGCTAAAATGATGCTGCATTTCTGCTTGACAGTTGTCAAATAACGGCCGAAATTAGCCGCGGTGACTTGGTCGAAACGTTAAGCCGAATAGTCGGTGGTAGAAATAAATAGCGAGGGATTCGTTAAAGTTGCTCGAATACATGCTAGTGGGCTCGTTGACATTAGCTGAGTAAGGCTAGCTAACTTTCCGGGCGGCCCTACTGGTACATACCAGTTTTCTTCGTCTGCGTTTCCTGATGCTGCCGCTGGAAGTTGCTCTGATCATTTTTCACACAAGTTGCGTGTTGTGTTGAGCTCCTGTCCTCCGAGTGGTAGTGGTATTCCTTGTCCTGTGCCCGGTCTTTGGGCTTTTCCTCCATTGAAGTGTAGAATGTCGGACTTGCACGACCACTCTATCAGCTCAGTGGGTGAAGCAGGGAACAGTCCAATCACTACAAGTGTAAAACGGAAGCTATTTGGAGCTCGTGTAAACGTCAGCAGTGGACGTCTAAATATGGCACTCTTTTGGGTGGTTACCGCCGCAAAACTCCGATATTAGTGCTGAGGTGGACAGGAGACATTTTGCAGCGCGTTTATCTGCCGTCCAGATGGGGGAATTGAAACACGCGGCTGAAATAACGGGAGTGTGCCTTCGAATGAAGTATATTTGGGGGAGCGGGGGTGGAGGGGGGGCAGCAACGGGGTGGGGTTGGTGTATGAAGTAAAATCATATGACCAGAGGCTGTGTTTGCCACGTCTCCAGACGGTGGACACAGTTCAGGTGGAGGGTCCCACAAAGAACAGCTTCATCCACTTCCATTCACTTATAGAAATGTTGGTTTCACCAGTTAGAAAGTGACATTTTTTATTTTAAAAAGCACATTCTTTAGTTAGTTATTAAAGCATGAAAATACCTTTCTGTACTACACTGTGATATTGTACATTATTTATAATCAAAACCACTTTTTATCCATGTTTTGGGTTTCACACCCCTGGCCACCAGCTTATTTCTCTTTGAGAACGGTATAAACTGACCAACTGCTTGGAATATTCTAGAACAACTCTTTAATTTACGTCTGCTCAAAACAAAAAGAAAAAATGTGTATTTTAAGATGCAGTTTAAGATAATATTTTATAGTTTACTGTGAAATAGTAAACGGTGTCTATGGAACATGGTAAAAATCATCTATATTATTTTTTATATGTTTGTACATACATTTATATTATTTGTTGGAGTACCTTTAATGCATTCAAGTACCTCTATACCTACCTAGTACCTAGGTTATTCATAATTATATAACCTTATATCATATATGTGTGTGTGTGTGTGTGTACGGGTCGTTTGTACATTTGGCTAGGCTTGAGTCAAACTTCTATTTTAAAACGATAAAGACCGGCTTTTTCGCAATTTTTGGTTCTATTTGTCTCCATCTAGTGGCGTAAACTTAAAATGCAAAAAGTTCCTTCCATTATTCAATGGTTTAAACCGGGTAAAACACGTTGAGTTTAAAATCTATTTAAAAAGAAACAGAGTATAGTTTGTATTTGTGACTATCACTAACAAAACATTAAGTGGTGAGGTGCAATCTCTGATTTTTAGAATTGTAGATAAATATCAAAAGACTAAAAGGCTAAGAATTAGAGATTTTCAGAGAAGTGAGGACAAAATTGTCCTAAACATAAACGAAATTTAAACATTTAAATGTCAGATCTCAGATTAAAAACAATCAAATTTTTCTAACATGCTAATACTACAAAAATAAATTACATTTAGAATTTTTTGGACAAAAATATGTTGATAAAACACATGGTAGCTTAATGTCTACCTTTGAAGATTTTTTATTTTCTGCACTAACAATTTCCAACATTACAGAAGATTCTCTGTGTTCATGTCATTCATTAAAAACAAGAAAAATGTCTATTTGGTTGAGTAAACAACAGTTTAATAAGTTGATAAAAAATAAAAGCCAAACAGTGGAAAAAGACTGATTAAATCTGATTTAAATGAATGCAGAGTCAAAAATATAATGACATTGTCTGGCAACAAACGAAGAAACACTTAGAAAAATGTTTCTTGTTCAGACACTTTTACAGACAAACTATTCAAACACGAATGGTACAAAGATTCTTCTTCAAAAAATACTGCTTCAAATTTTTTACAGACTTCATGTTAACGTCTATCCATGTGCGGATTCACAAATTATTATTCATGTTCTTCTAACTCATTGGTTTCACCATTGAAGGGTATCATTTCTAGAGCTGAGAACCATGTGAAACTCTTCAAAATCGTGAAGGAAATTACGAGTACGCTCTAAATACTTCAATGCCTGCAGCTTCCGAATACTTTGCGAAATATAATACTGATCTATAAAAGCTCCAAAAAGCCACACCAGAGCTGCAAAATGTACATTTTGCATCTTTAGCAAAAAGTGCAAATGGTTCTCGTGTTTAACTTCAGCTGGGTGTAAACTGTCAGCATTGAATGATTGGCACAGTCACAGGTGCAACGACCAGAACTTGGGAGTCAGAACCGTCAGAACTTGCTACCAGAAAAGTAAAGAGGCCAAAAAGGACATTAAGGCCAAAGAGTGGATTTTCGTTGTCAGTCCAATAAGCTGATGAATTGAGAATGTGTTGTTTTTTTTGCTGTGTGGCAATTTTTTTTCAGCATTTTTAACACTTAACACTTTAACACTCTTATGTGTTATTTATATTAGACACCTTGTCTTATGTGCTTTATTTGTACTGCACACTCATCCAGTGTGGACCCTTTAAAAACACAGTGTAATGTGGGACTGCTACACTGCAGCATATGCTGTAACAACAGACCGATATCATCGTCAATAGTCAAACCTAAATCTTAATCATGGAATCTTATGTTAGAAATTTGTGACAAATATAAAAAAAACTCTAAAATTCTAAATGGGACCAAGTCAAGAGCCCATCCTTGACAGTATAACGAATGTGCTAATATCTAAAGTATCTCCCTTTTGAACCAATGACTTTTCTAAATAAAATAAAAAATGAAAGACTTTCAGGTCAATGCTGATTCATTACGCAGCACAGTCATGTTGTTGAATTAATCGTTTGCGTGTGGAAAAAAGGAGCTTAATGAAGGCAGTTCAGGCAGGAAGACCCAGATTTGTGGGCGTTTGTATTGACAGTTGCAAAGATCACATGCACTCAAACTCGTCAATGCGCTGTTTGGTGTTTCCGGATCGAATCTGTCTGAGGGTCTTGTACTTGTCTCGTCCAGCGCGCACGTTCTCTGCGTGAATCATGTCGTTCACCGTCTTCTTGGTCTCGTCCCGAGCGTTGGCTAGCTCTGAGCTTAAAACCTGAAATCAAAGTCACAGTAGGAGAAACTGATACATCTATGGACATATACTGTATACAATAATATACTGTCCTCTTTTTCTTCTTCTTTTTCTCTCGGCTTGTCCCTACTTTAGGGGTTGCCTCAGCAAAACAACGTTCTCCATCCCCTGTATCTTCTACTCTGACCCAACTACATCCATGTCCTCCCTCAATGCATCCATCAACTTCCTCTTTGTCTCCTACCTGGTAACTCCATCTCTAGGATCATTCTTCTACCAATGTATCCACTGTCCCTTCTTTTTTAACTAATTCTTTAGTTCAAAAGAGAGTTACCATAACATTTCATGTTTTTCCACTTGCCCTCAACGAAACTACATTTGTTAAATAGATCCAAATGACACAAACGCAGATACGGATAATGTTGAAAAGTTAGGTAATGCCCCAAGTCTTATGTGACAAACTTACAAGTAGATGTTTCTGGAGACGTTCGTTCTTCTCTGCCTCAGTCATCCGCTCCTCTTCACTGCGGTCCTTGTATGTGGCGGCAGCGGTGAACTCAGCGCTGGCCTCAGCGCTGCTCTCATCATTTTCATCATGGTCATTTTCAGCATTCAGGGGTTCCTGCACATGAGCCGCCAACACTTTGTTTCTAAGTTCTTCTTTGGTCTTCTCCAGGTCCTCTTGCACCACCACTGCCTGCATCATCAGGAAGAACAAGACAGGTGATGGGAAGAAGACAGGCATTATACACGCGGACAGAGCAGAAACATTAAGAGGAAGGTGTTGATGTATAATAAAATAATTTTTTTGTAGATTAAAGAGAGAGGTTTTCATTCAACCTAAGGCATCATTGAAGCGTATTGTAGACCAGTGTTCCCCAAACTTTTTTGCACCAGGGATAAGTTAAATGTCTTGTACAATTTTCATGAATATGTTGTTTAGTGGTGGCTGATAAATACCCCTTAATAAAATGAAATTTCTTGTGTTTTGGAATATTTTCCTTCCCATAAAATCTTCCTACCTGATTGTGCATGGGCACAACAAGGGCTTCTCAAGTGCACACAGCCTATAATTTTCTGCTACCAGACTGGTATAAAAAGTTAGAATCTTGTATCAACTCTGCGTCATTTTGAGTTTATTGTTGTTGTCTTCACTGAGAAAATATTTCCTAATCAAATATAGTTGCATTATAGATGATGGAATCCTAGCCATTCTATTGTTCAGTTCTTTTGTTGATATGGTTATGGGTCAAGTGGCAGTAATAGACAGATGGGGACAAAAGGAATACACCAATTCACCCACGGACCGGTACTAGTCCCCGGCCCTGGTGTTGGTGACCATTCTTGTAAACAATTAAAGCACCAGTTCGTGGTGTTGAACCAGACCTTGTTTTGCCACTCTGCTGCTTCTTCTTCCTTTTTCTTTTTGGCGTCCTCCAGGAGGGATATCTTTGATGTCAGTTCAGCCAACTCTGTGGCCTAAAGGGGGCGACAAAACAAAACCACAGTTTACTTGAAATGTGGGTCATCGGATCAGATAAGACGCACATTTATTAAGTAGTTAATTAGTTGTAAAAAATAAAGGAGTTAATATTAACCAGGTGTTCTTGGTTCTTCATCTGGTTCTCTGACTGCTGCAGCAGCGCCATCTTGGCCTCCTCAGCACTATTCAGGTCGGTCTCCAGGCGTTCAGCCTCTTCTTGTGCTCGCTTTCTCTCCAGCTCCAACTCCAGAGCCCGTTGTGTTTGTTCCTCCAATTCTGTGGAGATATTCATTCATTCATTTGACCAGTATTACAAACACAGCCAAGTTGCACTCCCATATACGTGGTTCTTCTCTTGACTCACCTTGCTGGGCTTTTTTTGTCTGCTCCTCAATCTGCTTTAATCTCTCCATAAGTTCTTCTTTTTCCTTCTCAATCTTTTCCTTTTCTTTTTCAGCCATTTCTCTTTTCCTCTTTTCATTTTCCAGCAGAGCTCTGATGAAGTGAAAGCAACACAAGAGTCATTAGGAGACCTTTTTTTTTTTTTTTACAAAGTTACAGGTATACATAACAGATTTTGTTGTAGTCCCATTTTGGGACTGGGAATAAGCTCAAATTCTGTTTTTCTTCATCTCATTTGTTATGATTTACTACATTTTGTCAGTATTTAGAAGTCTCATCATACGTCTAGATGTTCACACACACCTCTCCATCTTCCTGTGGTTCTTCTCTTCCCGAGCCTGGGCTTTCATCTGCTGCACTTCAATGGTGTCAGGTTTGCGGCGGCGCATGTACAGCTCATGATTTCCCATGCAGAGGGCAAGAATGCGCTTGTTGATACGCAGTCGTGGGGCATAAAACACAAAGTCCTAAAAAGGAAAAATAGTTGTCTTTGACTCAGGAACTGACAAGACAGAATTGGAATAAAAAAAAACTTAAGTCCTGACATACTGGAGCTTTCTTGTCAATGGGTTTAATCACAAATTTCTTGTCATTAAATGAAATGTTCCTTATTTCACTCCAGGGAAATCCAATTTTGGGAGTCATTCTGTTTGAGAGAGCAGTGAAAAAATATTACTCAGGTTAATTTTCTTAAAGAAAAAAGTATCCTCAGTAAAATCTGTCGGTTGGTTCTCACTTGTCAGTTTGTTCATAAATGTTGAGACCCAGGGCGTCCACTCCCAACCACAGCTCTGTGCCCTTCTTATTCTTGATGTTGAAGTAGTTGACTCCATACATTTCAAGGTCTTGAGCAATCTTCAGATATTCCATCATGGACTCCTCTCTGTGAAGTAAAAAAAAAAGACACAAGAGGCACATTTAACTGTTGATGGCCAGGGGGCAGCAACGAGTAAGAGCAAATTACAACACATTACCCTAAACCAGGGGCCTCAAACTTGCGGGCTGTTTGCGGCCCGTGGAACGATATTTTGCGACTCTCACCTTGATGTGAAAGTATATTTTATAGATTTCTTCTCCACATTTTATGGTAAAGTCTATAGTTCTCAAAACCCTTTGGTGAAATGATAGTGTGGGTGATGGCCCTCAATTTTTTTGAGTTTGAGACCTCTGCCCACAATAATAACAATAAGTCCACCTTTTTTTCTACATATTATCAAATCAGGATGAATTACAAAACAATTTTATCTATAAATGTTTGATTTTTGCATGATTGTTTGATTCAAAGAAAGTTTCTCCAAACTGGAAAAATCAAAAGGTAACTATTCTGAAGTTTCTGACCTCATCATGCTCTTATGCTCCTCGTGCCAGACTTGAATCCTCTCCTCCCATTGGTCCTTATTAAGTTTGTGCTGGTCCAGAACCCTGGAGATATTCCACAGATCATCATTTGATGTTGTTCAGAAACACATGATATGTTCCAATGAAAATCATGATATCAAGTCGACACGTAAATAGTTACAATAATAATGTAAACCTGCTTACCTCTGAGGGAGCAGCTGCTCACTGGACAGATAACCTGGGACATGGACATCCTTATTGTAGTCTGCATATTTAGCCTGGACAGCGTAGGACGCCAAAAGGACTGCAGTCTCAGGAGGACAATAAATGTCATCATTTAAGATGCCCTCCTTAACCTGCAGGAAGAACAACCGCTGTGTGGCGTCCTGGATCAACTCCTCGGACACATCCTCGGGGAAGAACTTTGCACGAAACTTGAACAGCAGAGGGCTCTCCTTCCTTACATCCTGGGCAGTCACCTGAAAACAAAAAAGTGATGATCGAGTGACTGTTGTTGTGACAGTGAATTGTTGACAAACTGTGTAAAAATAGTAAGATGTGTATAAGAGACAGGTTTTTCTTCATCTCATTTGTTATGATTTACTACATTTTGTCAGTATTTAGAAGTCTCATCATACGTCTAGATGTTCACACACACCTCTCCATCTTCCTGTGGTTCTTCTCTTCCCGAGCCTGGGCTTTCATCTGCTGCACTTCAATGGTGTCAGGTTTGCGGCGGCGCATGTACAGCTCATGATTTCCCATGCAGAGGGCAAGAATGCGCTTGTTGATACGCAGACGTGGGGCATAAAACACAAAGTCCTAACGCACAGATAACGAGGCCCATATTTCTACCTCCTCAGTGGGGCCATTATTTATTGATGTTCTGCATCTTCCTTCTTCTCTCCTTCCCTCCCCTCATGCCTCCCTCCCTCCCTCCTCCTCCACCTCCCTTCCACTCTCACCATTCCTCCATCCTCTCCCTGTTGCTAGGGTCTCCTTGCTGCCGTCCTGTTAGGAATCCATAGCTGTAGTTTTCAGCAGTTATTAAAGTGCAGCGTGTTTACAGTCATCAAGGACGAAACACTGAAACCCGGTCGTGCCTGAATGAAAATAAACACGGCTGCAAATCGGTGGAGGAGGTGAAATCGGTGGAGATCTATTTTTTTTTAAAGGTGCATTTGCAACTTAGTTGCTAAATATAGCTGTGTTGTTGCTGTGAGTTGCTAATCACTACAGGTCCCTGATTTTTACAAAGTAGATGTTTTCAATCTACCTTCCAATTTGTAAGAAATGTTAGAAGTCATAAAGGAGAGGATTTCATTCATGGTAGGGTCACTTGGTGAATATTAACACTGACCACATGGACAACATGCAAGTGTCCAGAAATAACAGGAATCCAACCAGCAAAATTGCTGTTTGGCCTTTGGACAAGACACTAGTTCACTAGTTCCTGGTAGCTCCATCTCTAGGATCATTCTTCTCCCAATATAACCACTGTCCCTCCTCTGAACATGTCCAAACCATCTCAATCTGTCTTCTCTAGCTTTTTCTCCAAAACCTTCCTGTCCATCCTTGTCTCTCCTAAAGAGAACCTCAGCATCTTGACTAAACTACCTTCAAAGTGAGCTTCTCCTGAAAAACTATCTAAACATCTGAGCTAGACACTCTTCGTCCTGTGGGAGTTGACAGTATGGACTTCATATAAAATCAAGGCTAATGAGTTACTGTTTTTCTTCAGCCTGATCACTACAGTCTCATCCCTGGAGTCTCTACTGCTATGTTCAATATCAGATGCTGATGGTCAAAGGCAGTGAGTTCTGTTTCCCCTCAGGACCCACAGTGAGTGATACACTAGTGTGCCTTCAATAATATGCATTTTTTATTTTAGAGACCTTCAGCAATAGACTAAATAAAAAAATGTTTCATAAATTATAAACTATCAAAATCTCTCTTGGGCACAGATGCACAGAGGTTCACCTGACACCTGAGAATGACCCCCCCGATATACAACCACAGGTTTGTTTAGTTTATCCACTACAGCATTCTAGAGGTTCACGTTTTTGTGGATACATTAGTAGAAGAATGAGAGATTGGTAGAATCCTAGAGATGGAGCTACCAGGTAGGAGACTAAGAGGAGATTGATGGATGCAGTGAGGGAGGACATGGAGGGAAACGTTGATTCAACAAGGCAAACCCTAAAAAAGTGCCAAGCTGAAAGAAAAAGAAGAAGAAATAACATTTCCTATATCTCTTTGGCATCGCTGTAGCTTCTATAAGGTCATTAGACCTTTACTGCAATGAATTCTGGGTACGTTTCACAAGGTGCAAAAGCAAATAAATCTGGGATACCTCGTATTAACAAAGTGCTGATTACGCAAACTGCTGTGCAGACAGCCAACCTGAGGTTGTGCTAGTTTGGCTTTTTTCTAGGGTTTTTTTTAGGGGTAAAGTATCTTGGGTGGAAACTCTCCACAACAGAACACAGTTACTTCATGAAATCTCTAATCTCTGATAACAATATCTCATTTATTGAAATTAAGCATGTACAGCAACACCTGTTTACTGTCCTGAGAGTTTTCCTCCATCAATAATAATGAAATAAAAAAAAACTCAACGCATCAGTGTGTCTACACTGTTGCAAAACAATGCAATAAAGATTTCAACCTGCAACCTGAGCTATCATTTACCACAAGAAATGTTTGTAGGCAGTGTTGAACAGTTCAGGTACACGCCCCTTATGTTTAGACAGACATTGCTATTCTTTAAAAAATATTTTTTTGTAGCATTGAAATCCAATCTTTGGAGAAATCCCATTCTGAACGTCTTGCTCATGGTGTTGTGCTTGACAGTAAGTTACATAGAAGAATTTTAAAGAAGGCGAGAAGAGTAATAAGAGTGGGAGGAGAGAAGAAGAAGAGTGGATCAAAGACTTTTGACTGTCACAAGACGCAGACAAAGAAGAAGGAGAAAGATTGAGAAAATAACCCAGTATATTCTGCAGATACTGTGGTGCTGGAAGATGCTCAGAGCTCTTGAATGCAGACATGCCACACACAGTAACAGGCTTAAAATAGGACAAGAAAAATATCTGTGCATGAGCACAAAAAAATTATAAACTGTGCATTTAATTTAGCAGGATGTAAAAAATCTGAAAATGGTAGAATGTTGAACCCAGCAATTGATTTAAGGCGGGAGGGAAAGAAGGCAGAAAAGGGTAAAAGCAAAAGGGTAAGATGGGGGAGATAACAGTCCATGTCTGTGTTCTACCCTCCTTTCAAACCTTCATGCAAAAAAAGGGGGAGTTGCATCTGCATTCAAAGCAGGAGCCACTCCAGCCTCCCTTTGCTGTGTGTCCCTGTGCTGTGTACATTAGGAGAAGAAGCAGGTGTCAGCCAATTAAATATATACACTTCCCTGCCTTTTATTCTGCTGCACACTTACTTAACATGTATGAATAGCAGCCTCTTAACTCCATTCAGTTCACATTCAAAGCAGCTTTTATTGGCACAGCTGATGTGAAACAACCGCCACTGCAGCTCTGGAGTAAAAGGAAAAAAAAAAACACCCACAACAACAAAACAACTAGACTTTGTTAACGTGAGCGATGTAGAAAGCAATTAATACTGGAAATCTCTACATGAAACGTTAGCTACTCATGACTCCTACTGTTTCACCTTAAAAGACAGAAAGAAACTACGAAATAAAACCACAACCACAACTGCCACCCAAATCTCATTGCACCACACCATACCTTCCTGCAGGTGGCGAGCCCACTGGAAGTCAACCGTCCTAACAGGGATTCGAACTTGCCCGGGAGGTGAACCCTGGGGTTTTACACCACAGAGACATCGCCTCTGGGCCTAAGTGATGGCCACCCCAAAGATCCACTTTAAAAAAAAAAATTTCAGCACAACCAAGCAGGAGTTGTGTTTCTTTTAGTTTCTATAGTCACTGAGATATCACAAAAAATATATAATAAACCAACAGAACAATCAGATAAAAAAAAATCCAGTTCTAATATTGTTAGACTTTTCACACACAAAGATTAACACAAAAATAAAACTAACAATGACAAACTACAAGAAATGAAGACAATGGAAAAAAATGTTCCTGTCAAGAGAACATACAGACCAGAAGGCCCTACACGTTGAGGAGGAATTTGTGAGTTAGTGAGAGTACGGGGGTCTTCAGTTTGGTCATGTTGTCAATAAAAACCAACTCTTCATTGTGTAATGTAAGATGTCTTTTCTGCAACTGCTCCCTTCATCTACCAATCCTTGTGTTACACGTCCACTTGTGTGCCAACAAACAGAATGATAGGAAGGTGGAGAAGGATGGAGGTGTGTGTGTGTGTGTGTAGGGGTGGGGGGTCGGGGGTGGCAGACCATAGTAGAGGTTAAGGGCAGAAAGATGGATGACAAGAAGCAGAGACTTGTTTCCCTGCGAATGGGACCACATTCATTCTGCTCTGATGACTTCTTCTGTCCCAATTTGCCCTGTGTGACTTTCAAGAGTAAACACTGGGGGAGGGGACGGTGGGGCAGCCCTTTAAAAAGGCTGAGTGGACAGTGAGGGGCAGGAATGAAAAGCCAACAGTATGCAAGAGATGTCGTTTGCATACATATAACTCAACGCAACGCTGCGGCGACGCCATGTTCTCCTCCATAAAGCCCGTTCAAACCAGACGGGCCGACGACGCTGCATAAAGCTAAATGGGCCGTCTCGGATAGAGGTGGTGCCGAAAGAAATTAAGGATCGGCAGGAGCATCAGAGGAGACGGAGGATGGAAGGGAAAAGGCGGCGAGTGTGGAGAAGAGAAATGGGGAAGAGATGTAGAAATAGGACTCCATTATTCATGACGTGTGTTTCATGTGCTCGGTGACATCTGGGACAGCAGTGATAATGAGAGTCTCCGGAGAAAAACACACACACACACACACACACTCTTCTCTCTTACACACACACACAAAGCACCCTATGACAATGGTCCAAAAACCTCCCCTCTAGTGGTTCCATCATCAATGTATTTTCACCTCTGACTACAACAACACAGCGACTCGGTCCGTTGTGAAATCAAGTCACTCAGTGAAGGTAAACACTCAGCAGCAGAGAGCTCCGACCGCTCCACCTTTGTTTTGACTCCACTGGCTGTGGACAAGGGACAGTTTTTAAATACACACAGAGTGTGCACTTGCTATTGTGTGTGTGTGTGTCTGTGTGTGTGATGCACAGTGCTACAGCTTAGCCCATAGCCTGGGGCACTGAGCTGCATTAGTGGCACTGAGTGAGCGGCCTGGTCCCTCCCTATTAGAGTGCTGGTGGCAGAGGAGTGTCACTGCCCAGCAGGGGGAGAGAGGAGGAGTAAAGGACAGAGGGGGAGAGAGAGAGAGAGTCTGACAGACATAGAGGAAGAGAGAGAGAGAGTTAGCTTACTGCAAATAAATGTAGTGTGTTTACCAGGAAAGCTGGTTGAAATCCCTTCATAGAAATACCTATAAATACACTAGATATAATCAAATACCCTGGTCTTCTCCACAGCAGAGTTAATCCTCACCAATCAACAATCATCTCCACACCATCTCTGAAGTCACAAACAGGAGCATTCTGAAGTAATAAACCTGTAAAATGTCAATCCAGTAAAATGTCTACTTCATAAGGAGGAAAAAAAATAATCCAACATCTAGGATCTCTGAACGACCACGGAGTCACAAATAACTGTCAGCACTATTGGATGGAGATGGAGATCAACGGGAAGTGATGGAATTATTCTGTGGAGGAGATTTTCATAAAATAACATGTCCGCTGATTAAACATCAGTCGTCAATGTGATATAAATAGTATCGTGTCCTTGTACTCAACTCTTGGGAAGGTCATCCCTTCTCCGTCACAGTGAAACAACGCCGGTGTCTCTAAGCCGCCCGTGTCTCTGGGCGTTGCAGTCAATCACGGCCTCCGTGTTGATCTGACCTTTGCGTGTGTTTGGACGGTCAACGCAGAGGCCGATCAATAGGTCTAATTGAGAGGTCGTGTTAGAACATGGCTCTTGGATTGACCACCAGAGATCCCGTGTGGTCCGGCGTCACGTCTCTATGACTTCATCAATGACATCGTAATTGAAAAAATAAGCCATGGTGCATGAGACGTTACAGATAGTGGGAAAGTGACGTCTTCGAATAAATGTGAGAAGTTTGCACCTTCAAAATTATATACATGTCAAGGTCATTTACAGGTCATTTTAATGTCTGGTGCCAATTAAGGTACATAGCCTTAATAGCTAGACTAACCCTAACCCTAACCCTAATAAATGCAAAAACAAGGGATGCCTAAAAGCACAATACTAAGACAACTGATCAAAAGCTGGAGTGATTTTAGCTGCTATCAAGAAAACCGTGGAAAATGACTAGAATGTCTTTCACTATTACTTCTTAAATAACTTTTATCATTAGAAATGAACAAGAAATTGAAGAAAACAACAGGGCGATGAAATATATATTATTTTTCTATGACTGTATATGACTTTATTTTCCTTATTGGAGAAAAGAAATCCTTATTGATCTTATTGATATTACATAACTGGGCCAATTGGACATCTGAAAATATCTGACATCCATAAAATATAAGAATATTACTTAGGTATACATATGTATTTATATATGTATATATATATATATAGGAATATTTTTTTAACGTTATGATGTCAACTGATAAAGACAGAGACAGACACCCAAACGTCTTGAAGGGTGACGTGGGGCCAGCTTCCTGTCAGAGTGATGTGCTTGCAGGGGTTTTCCCTTCCCTCCCTCTTCCACTGATTGACACTGATACACTGATGAATGTACTCATAGCGCATGTCAGTGTGTGTATGTGTGTGTGTTTGCGCCTGTGTTGGAGATAGAGTAAAAAAAACAAGAAGTGAGTGAGCGTGGCAGTGGGACAGCTCTAGTGTGTGTGTGTGTGTGTGTGTGTGTGTGTGTGTGTGTGAGTTGAGTGCACGTGAGCAGGCATGTGCACCAGTGTGTAAATAGTCAATAATAGTCGACACTTGTCAGCCCCCTGCTCCACACACAAAGACTGTAGTTGGGCCATTGTTGAAATCCACCCCCCCACGTCAGCTGACCCCCAACACATACACACACACACGTGCACGCAGGCCTCTCAAGCAGAGGTAATTGTGCCTATTGTGCCCCTGCACACAAAGGCAATATGCACACACAAACATGCACATGTTTTCTGCTAATTAACACACCCACCCACCCACGTGCCTGCTCAACCTAGCTGAGTAAAAGATGGCTGCCAGCTCCCCATCTGTTCTGCCCCCTCCACCCTTTACACACTGGGGCAAACGTGGACGCAGCAAAACTCCCTACAAATAAATAACAGACATTCATCCACCCAAAATAAAACACACATTCTTTATGGAAACCATGCAAAATGATTTTTTCTGAGAAAAATCTAGAGGCTGATGGTCATCTCCAGCTGAGGTTGCAGCCATATGGCTGCATATGTAAGTGTATAATAACAGCAGTCGTGGACATATGAACCAGTCCCCACAGACCTGTGTCCTGCTGTTGACCACCTGGGACACAGGACAGGAAAGGTAACGACAGTGCAGTGTCCAAAGTTCAGGTTGGGGTCGAAAATGAGCGACAGTCTCACAGTTGGTGGTTTACCCATATCTGATCTTCCTTAAGTCTGTGGTTCTCAGCTGGTCTCACTCTGGGACCCACATTTTCCTGTTGTCATTAAGTCACGACCCACTCTCTTCTTCTCTTCTCTTTCTTTGAAAAATCACTTCTTTGAACTTGCCCAACCATCCATTTTCAACCGCTTATCCATTACTGGGTCATGGCGGGGGTAGCAGTCTCCACAACTGCCACCCAAATCACATTACACCATACCCTCCTGCAGGTGGTGTTGACTGGAAGTCAACCGCCCTAACCCTGGGATTTTTACTTACAAAAACCTAAGTAAACATAGAAAAGCTGTGTTTTATCCTGACTCGTGACCAGAAAGCTCTAACCCAAGGTCAAAAATCTGTGAGCTTGAGCAGATAATATCATGGAAAAGGTGTCTTCTGTCACATCTCATCCTGCTGCATCAACCAGCCTGAGCTTCTGAAGACGACGGCCTTCGTCTTTAGAAGAGCTCAGCTCTAATGTATCCTTAGTTAATGTTTAATGACTGCTCCATATTCAGGCAGGTCCATGCAAAAATCTGCAAATGGCTTTGTTGTGTTACTGCAACGGATGTGTGTGAGAGTGTGTGTGACAGAGGGAGAAAGTGCATGTGTGCAGAAGGCACATTTGTACATTTGCTCTTTGTGGAACTGAGTGCGTGTGCATGTGTTAAAGCAGTGTTTACAAGAGTCGACCATGTCCCAGACAAGTGCATCTATTAATGTATTCTTGCTCCGAGTGCACGAGCACAGATTTACAAACACACACAGACACACACACACACACACACACTGCTGTGCTGCCTTTGTCACCTCCCTTCTGGCTGCACCTGTGTGGATCTTTATGACACCAACTTTACCTTCATGGCACAGGAAAACAAAGCACTTTACATGTTTTAGCAGAATGTCTCCTCTGAGGACAGAGGATTCTGAGGCGTCACTATGTAGGAAATGATTTGTTATCCAGCTCCTGAAAATAAAAAAAGAAAAATCCTTCTCTGGAATGTGTTTATTGCATAGAGAATATGGCAGGAGGTCAACAGTTTTACAGGATGCCTCTCAACAGAAAAAACACAATTTTGTTTGGGTCAATACTAATTTTTTTTAACTATAACCCCTAAAAAAAAATTCTGAAACACTTTCTACTCTTAATCCAAGAAAACGTTCCTTGCTTCATTTTAATTAAACTGTTAATCCAACAACCAAGGGGTAAGAATCCATTCCTATAACGCTCCACTGACAACATAATGTTTCATTGAGGTGTAAAACACAAACAGCCAATCATCAGTTTGGGCTGGATGATGTCGCTCTACTAGTCATTATAAAAATAAAGACACTGCAAAACTCACTTCCTGTTTCTTGATTATTACGTGAAGGTTTCAACTCTGTCATAACTGGGCAGGTGTTTCAAATTAACCCCTCGTGTCTGGTGTGTGTGTATGTTTTCTATTAGCGTGCTTATGCTGAGCCATGTGACTCCCAGTGGGGGCTCCAGGGGCAAAGAATTGATCTGTAACATAGCCTGTAAATGACCTCGATGACCGGTGACACATATTAACATCCAAGTCCAGAGTACCATGCTGGTCAACAGTCCAGGTCACATGCAGCTACACTAATGGCGTGTATCATTTCCCCAACATTTTATTTTACTTAAAGGTGAATGTGACAGGCTATAATGCTTTAAAGCAGTGTCGTAACGATAAATAACCGTTAATAAAATTACATTTCTGAAATATTTTCCTACCTATAAAATCTTCCTACCTAAATTAACTGCGCATAGACATTTCTCTGCGGCCCGGCACCTATTCACCCACGGACCAGTACTGGTCCCCGGCCCAGAGGTTGGGGAGGTACTTTATGGATCTATTTACATTCTGGTAAACGAGCTATTGCTTTTGGAAAGTGTGTTTCATTGCATAAATTCCCAGTGAAAACACAGAGACAAGAGCTAACGGTGTGGCAGGTGAATGAAAAGCATGGCTGGGTATCTCCTGCACACGACCATGTGGCTGCAGCCATCTGCTGGTGCAGTCTCTATTCATCAGAGCTGCTCATTAACTTTCTACTCATTAGACCCGCAGCCTGGATTTTCGCAGCTACACCCTCTCTGTGTCCTGCTGCTGGTTTTCAAGCAGGTCCACGAACGCAGCGTCCTCATATCGGAGCTCCTGCTATTCTTCCATCAAGCTGCTCTCATTGTTACTTGAGGCTCCCATGTACACACAAAAGCCAAACTACAAGTAAGGACGAGAAGTGATGAGGAAATAGGTCAGCACCCCCCAGCCCCCCCACACACACACACACACACACACACACACACACCCCACACACATACACACACACACACAGACACAGTGTCCTGGCTGGACGAGAAAATGGGCCAAACATGGGGACAGACACACAGACGTTTAATGTGCGGGTGTAAAAAATAGTTTGTCCAGTTTGGTTCAAAGGGTGTGGCTGTGTTGTTGTGTCATCAACTCAACCTCTCACCCGCCTGAGATAGTTGTCTTCTTCTTCTTCTACTTTTCCTTTCTGCTTGTCCATTTTTCAGGGGTTGCCACATCGAGTCATCAATTTCCATCTCACTCTGTCCACTGTATCTTCAACTCTAACTCCAACTACCTCCATGTCCTCTCTCACTGCATCCATCAATCTCCTCTTTCACTCCTATGTATGACAAAGATGTATCCACTGTCCCTGCTCTGAACATGTCCAAACCATCTCAATCTGTCTTCTCTAGCTTTGTCTCCAAACCTTCCTGTCTGTGTTGTCCCTCTCATCACCTCATTCCTGATCCTGTCCATCCTTGTCTCTCCTAAAGAGAATCTCAGCAGCCTTTTTAACTCCTCCACCTGCAGCTTTGTCTCCTGTCTTCTGCCTATTCCTAGTGTCTCTAATCCATCCATCATTGATCAGAATTTGTATTTATCATGGGTGTAAAAGCACGGAACAGCCAGAGTTGGGAATCTTACACTTCCAAACATGTTAAAGTTTGTGTTCATATATGTATAGATATGTGTGTGATTTTGAAACCCATCCCTGGGTTGACCTGTAACCCATCAATACCTGGTTATTTCTTCTAATTGAAACAGTCCATGCTAATTCCCGTTTGTTTCACCCATTCTGCATGTGATCGAGCAAGTGAAGAAAATCCCATAATCAATGTCTTTGGTTAATTTAAACTCTAAACTTTTCCAGGTTCTGTTTCTTTAGGCAGCAGTGAGAGACAGTGACATGCAGGGCGATGGGAAACACATCGTCGATTGCATGTTGGAGATCTTTCTGTCACAAAATCAATTTTAATTTGCACGCCTTCATTAGTCCTGTCCAGATAATCTTGTGCTGAACAAAGGCAGAATGAAGGGAGGAGAACTCAGGATCTGATGCAGGTTTTCTCACAGAGAAAAGTGACCAAGGAATCAGGTTTTTGAGCTTTGTTAGGGCTTATTCATTTTTATATATTACTTTGCCTCTTCAAAAAAACACAGAAATATAAAGACAATGATGTCACATGGAAGTCAGGATTACGGGTAAACAAAATCCAACCTCAAAAATATTGACTGTGTGACTGTCATATGGAAATGACAAACTCAGTGAGCAGCTCATCGTGTTCAGCGTCTGATTCTCACACTCACTGATCATCAACTGACCCATATTCCCCCAGTAACACACAGGCAGCTTATGGCTGCAGACACAGCCAACATGGACAAATGCACTAACGTATGCAAAGGGGAAACTGGAAATTTTTTCGTGAGTCAATAATTTGGTTGTTATGATGCAGGAATGGTTGCAAATGGTGAAAAATGACATTGGTACGGTGTCCAACGGTGTCTAAGAATAGAAAAATAACATATATAATTATATATAAAAAAGGAAAGACTCATATAGAATATTGAGAATCAACATTTTAAACAGAAATAACTTGGACATTTCCATTTCACATTTTCTTTTAGTGATTAGCTGCAGCCAATGAGACTGAACTCATGAGGCAGAGTAAATCATTGTTAGGTAAAACCTCACCTGTTTGGATTAGATTTTGTAAAAGCAGGACAATAAAAGTCAGTCAGGGAAGCGTCCTCATGAGGAGCTGCAGTGTGTGTGCATGTGTGTGTCCCACTGTGAAATCTGTGCATTGACGCATTAGGCAGAAATACTATAAAGAGATGTGTGCATAAAAACAAAAGCGAAGAGAGCGTAGTTCTTTTATGTTGCGGCTGTCTGCCAGGATGACAATCTCTGAGAACAAAGAAGCGACGCACTGCATAAATACTGAACCTTACAGTGAAAATAAAAAAAAAACACTGAGAACATATTGAGAAATTTGAAAAAACTGTAAAAACCTTATTGCACGTGTGACACAGTGTCTCTGTGTTTTGCATACATATAATATAAAACACCATCTGCCAGGACCTGAGGCCGTTCTTGGCCTACTAGCCTCCTTGCTTCTCTTCTTCTGGCTCAGATTTTTTTTCCTCGCCTTCCTTTCCTCCAACATTTACATTGTCAGCGTTTTAAAGGCAGACAATAAGCGTGCATTTGTCTCTAATTTACTTTGCACTGCTGATAATCACATGATAAACAGACAAACGAGCCACAGACGCCCAGTTACGTCTGGACACTGCCAGGTCTCTTTCAAACACACATGAAACTAACACACACACACACAGAGCACATACAAACGAGGTTAATGAAGATGAATGCGGGGGCACCATCCTATTGACATGCTGCTTTTCTAATTGTGGCCCTGTTCTTCAAGGACGACGCGGTGCTAAGACAAGCGGGGAGGAGACAGAAATAGATCCGATGAGGAGAAACTAAGGAACAGTAGTGCAACTCGGAGGGGAGTCCTTATAATGTGGTGTCAATCATAATTATAAAGTAAGGCAGGACGATATGCGAGGGGAGGAAGATATAAAAATAGTTAGATCACAGAGGAGACCGAGAAGAAGGTGGAGGAGGAAGAGGACTGGGAAGAACAGGAGGGTGGAGACATGGTCAATGGGAGAAAAACAAGAAGAACAAAGTGAGGAGAATGAGAAGGATGAGGACCAGAGCAGTGATCCAGAACAGTGAGCAGACAGAAGACATGACTTAAGAGTTCAGTCAAACATAGAGCACAGCTGAGCATCAACAGGCCACACACACACACACACACACACACAGAGTGAAACTGCACTCTGTTAAACATCTGTCTTCTTGATTTAATGCTTCATGACAAAAATAATTCACCATAGGGTTAGGGTTAAGTTTGTAAAATATGGAGAAAAATGATTTCAAAATATTGGTAGCCAGAGTAACCAAATGAATGCATATAATCTGACCTTTAATCTCATGATAGACAGAACCGTGACTCAGTTACCAAGGTTACAGAACAGATCAATGTGAAAGTCTGTTTGAACACGCAAACTCAACTGTCTACAGATCCAACTGATGTAGATGGTCAAAAACACTGATTGTCTTACCTGGGACAATGGAGACGGTGTCTCTCTCCCAGGACACAACGCTGACGTACTCCTGCACAACAGGCGGGATGAGGCACTTAAACACAGCTACGTTTCCCCGCATCGATCGCTGGTCCGCCACTCGTACAGTGTAGGGCTCCCTGAAAACTGAACACATACAGAGCAGACACACTGGTTGAGGGTCTGCACTGGTGAAACTTTTGATAGAACCCCCCCACCCCCCAGACACAAGAAGTGATGCATTAACTATCAATCAATTCTTATTAAGGAGGTTTATTAACCTGTGCCCTGGTTGTTTAGTGAAATAATGACAGATTATTATTATTAAAAGGTAAAAAGTACTTTTTTAAGAGGAGGGACCCAACATATATACTGAATTTTTTATACTTGTGGTTGTTCTCAACATTTAGTCTTATTTCAAGCAAGAAATATTTCCAAAACAATACTCTTGTGCATGAACAAAAATTAAAAACTCTTGCTGTTATCCATCTACACTTTCAAAGGTGCAGCTTCATGAACAGTATTTTTGCAACTTTGCAAGATCACAGCATCATCAGCAGCTCGTTGTAGGTAAAAGGATCTACAGCGTTAGTGCTTCTTCTGTTTATGCAGGTTCATGCATTGTTTTTTTTTTATACCCTCTGTTGAATGAGCTGGGACTCATTAGCAAAAATCACATGAAAGCTAGGACATATCCGAACGTTGCTAAGAAACTGGTCTGGAATCCCTTCCCTGGTAACAGACACGATGACAGCATGCGTATATTCCTGCTGCAGCAGAGACGCACACGTGCCAGAGCTGGCACATTTACATCTTCTTTACATACAGAGGACGATGTCGAGATCAGTTTTCCCCAACCGGGTAAATGTCTCGTACTTTTTTTCACAGACCAGTCGTTAAGTTGTGGCAGATAAATACTGCTTACTAAAATTTAATTCTGAAATATTTTCATATCTATAAAATCTTCCTACCCAAATTAACTGTGATGCACACAACAAGGATTTCTCAAGTTACACAACCTATAATTTTCTGCTACCAGACCAGGATACAAGGTTAGAATCTTGTATCAATGACTCTGCATCATTTTGAGTTTATTGTTGTATCAAATATAGGCAAAAAGGAAACAATATTTCTCTGTGGCCCGGCACCAATTCACCCACGGACCAGTACTGGGCCTCGGCCCAGTGGTTGTGAACCACCTCGGCCCAGGGATTGGGAACCACCAATCAGGGAGCTGGTCTAGAGCTGCTGCTGCTACCACTGACAACAAGCATCCGCTCTGACTGAAACTTATGTCACCAAAGTCCAACAGAGGACGCTGGGCCACAGGACGTTTGGTTGAAGTTAATCCCTCGTCTCCAGCGGCCCTGGCTTTTGGGTCATGTGAGAAAATCCCCGACGTAGCTCTGGTATTAGTATTAGAATGAATATGAGTATTAGATGAAGTCAGTGTTGGGAGGCAGAATATGAAAACAGATGTTGATGGCGGGCATGGAAGGAGGGAAGGAGGGAAGGAGGGAGGGAGGGAGGCAGCAGCTGGCCTGAGTGGATGATGGGAAGGACGAGGAAGGGAATGGAGGTGGAGGTGGAGCTGGAGGTTTGGGAGGAGGCAGGACAAGAGCTACAAAGCTTTTGTAAACACACTTCCATCTTTGTTTCAGCAGAAACTCACATCTTCCTCTTTTTACCTCTTAAGGTTCTGAAGGAAGCGGGAGCCGTGGAAGTGCTATTTTCCTTAGACGTGGCCTGGCTTATTAAAGCTGCTTCACACAGTCTAATGAATGGAAAGGACCAATTAGGTTTGTTAATGAGAGATAATTAAAGGAGTGCGCTGTGGCTATATTTAGTATGGCACAAGAGCACAGTTTAAAGAACAAGGGAGCAGGGAGATGGAGAACAGGAACGGATGTGATGAAAAAAGAGGAAGCTTCAAATCCAGATCTACGAACCCTGATGAGGAGATAAGGTCACTCTTTATATCAGACCTGATGGAACTCGGTTCCACTTGTTTTCACCTTGGAACTGTCACTGATTTTGGTCTAAATCAACATGATTCTGATATTGTGGCAACAACAAAATACAGAGAAAACATTTAATCTCAAATTACCAAAACATTCACACAGAGCATTAAAAGCAGCAACAAGAAGATTCTGTGTGAAACACTGAAGTTCACGTCAACCACTGACACAGGAACCACTAACCTTTTCTAATATGACATAATTACTTTTCTAATCAGGAAACTGCATTTTTTTCAATTTCACTTACATCTTTTTTTTTTAAAAAGGACACATATTCTTAGACTCCCAATCCTGGAGTCACTTACTGCCACGGAAACCTTTACAAGACATTTCTTAAAGGTAAAAGTGGTAAAAAGGTTGATGGTTGCTTTGGTTGGATTGACCTTTTCTAAAAGTTAAGGAGCCTCAGGAAGGATGAACTTGTCGTACTACACATAATTTATATAACCCTGTTAAAGACCTCTTATCTGATCCTAATTTATGATTTAAATATATATATATATACTGTATATAAATGATCACAATGAGAGTTGTTGGGTTTAAGATCCTCCTTTTTACCAGACGGTGTCGTTCTGTAGAAGATACAGCTGAAGGTTGTTGCCACTGACCTGTTAAATGTCTTGTGTTATTTTCACGGACCGTCGTTAAGTTGTGGCAGATAAATACTTCTTAATAAAATTTCATTTACTGAGTTCTGAAATAATTTCTTCCTACCTGAATTAACTGTGCATGGACACAACAAGAATGTCTCAACTGCACACAGCCTATAACTTTCTGCTACCAGACCAGTATAAAAGGTTAGAATCTTGTATCAATGATTCTGCGTCATTTTGAGTTTATTGTTGTTCATCAGTCATACTGAAGATGTTTTTTTCTACATTTTTTACTTTTTGCTGCTGACTTTATTTTGTCTTTGATACCATAGGTATGTTTGTTTTCTGTAAAAGCCCTAATATTCAAATATAAATGAATATACATATTTGAAAAATTGAAAATGACTTCTCTAAGAACTCACCAGCTTTGATGCGGATGTTGGGGCTACGGATTTTGCCGGCCTGGTTCTCGGCGGTGCAAAAGTAGTCGTTGTCATGGATGTAGCTGTTGTAGGCGGAGGGCGAGAAGGAGTAGAGTTGCAGAGTGCCATTGGCGTGCACGTGGCGGATGTGGGGCACGTCATAGATGTCGTCGCCAGTGGCCAGGTACCAGCGCAGGATGGCACTAGGGGTGCCCCCTGCTGGACAGGGCAGGGACACCCCCACCGAGCTGGAGTAGGTTACCCTCTGCAGGGAGGCATTCACAAAGTACAGCCTGGTAGAGCCCACATCCTCACTGTGTACTGCAGGGACGGACACACAACACAACACAACACAACATCAGTATAAAAGTCAGAATTCAATCAAACAATGTCTTACGATAAAAAGATGATACAGAAACCAAATAAATCAATTATACAACATTTTGACAGACTTTCTGCAATTGAATTTATTGACAGTATTGAAGAATTTCGCAATCATATCTGGCCCCATGTCTTAGTGTGTGAACTGTGTCACCAGATTCTAGCCACTAGAATGACACTAGAACATTCTAAACACATTTACCAACAGGTTCGTAGTAGATTAACTTCATGTTTTGCATGTTTCATGCAAAAAACTGAAAAACAAAGACAAAGACAGACAGGAGGTCTGAGAGAGAGACAGAGGGACAGAGCGAGAGACAGATAGGTTATGTGATTGGAGTTTCTATGCCAGACACAGAGATTTAAGTCTTTTTAATCTCCTTACATATTTTACACACACACACACACAAATGATTTCCAGTGGCATTCAGATTAAACACACACACACACACACACACACACCTCTGAATGAGAAATGAGAAAAGGGAAAGTCGGAACATCTCTGAAATTTAGGGTCAACATTGTAAAGATTAGATCAGACGTGTGTGGAGGGGGATGGGGATGTGGGGGTGTGAGGTTTCAGATGTGAAGAATGTTAAACCACAGCTGACAATTATTTTTGTCATTCAATACATCTAATACACGTCCATCCTTAGAGGCATCAAAAATAATAAAAAAAAAAAATAATTTTGTTCTGTTTTATTTGTAGTCAATTCCTTCAGTGATGATTCCCCTCTGATTATTTTTATATCTTTATTTATCATTTTTTATACTTCTAAGACTTCGTTTTTTTTACATTCTTATACTCTCCTGTGAAAATGAGAGAATTTCTTTTAAATCCAGTTTCTAAGTTAACAAAAATGTTTTCAAGCATTTTTCAAACTTATTTAGAATTTAAAGAATCACGGGACGAGCAGTTTGAAATGATCAAGTACATATAAGCGAATAAATGCAGGGTTAAATTCTCAATTGTCCATTTCTTTCCCCATAACTGTAGAAGACTGCGTCTTAGTCCAACTTCTCAGTCAATTCTGGCTCGGAGCTGTTGATGGCAACATAAAACATGATCCAGTTCAACCTGACACTCACACTTTTTCAGCAGTAAACAGCATCAATGTGCCGACGCTGGGCTGAGGGCCACAAATCACAGAGACAACTTTATCTTCAGCCACAACTATTTGACTTCCCTTTAAAACTGTGCTGTTGACAGACCTGGACTGAATGTTACAGATGGTTTATGAAAATCATGTCTGGTCGTGGGATGCAAAAAAAAAAAAACAGGTCAGACCCCCACCCTCCTCCTGTGCAGATTACTGATAATGGCCCCGGAGTATAAAGCCCATATTAAAGATTGCAATATCTATAATCTCCCAATGGGGGGACAGGACTAGAGTGGAGGAGTGAGGGGGTCACCCTGAAGCTCAGGGGGCGGGGGGCAGGAGGGCTGGCAGAAGCAAAACCTCTCCTACAGTAGATTATATGGCCTGGGGGGCCAATGTCAGTGGGGGAGGGAGGGGAGGCAAGTGGAACAGAAAAGGGATCAGAACAACTCACGCCAATCAGAGCCTGTCAAAACCAGACACACACGTGCACACACACACACACATCTTCTCTAGCTCTCTCTCTCTCTGTCTCCCCCCTCTGTCCCCCTCTCTCAGGGCTCCTTCACACCAGGAGACGACGTGCGTGTTGCCATGGTGGCAGAGACATCTGAATACTGTGACTGAATTAAAAATAACTCAGGGATTTAACCCAAAAACACTGACCCACTGACAAATCCAAATTTAGAAAAAAAAGAAGCACAAACTAAGTGGCCCAGCCAAAGGCTAAATGTGGGACCAGGACACCTGCTCACCTGGACCTGCTGCCCAGACGGAGTGACCAAAGAAGTTGGAGTAGCTTTGCATTAATACAAAAATGTGGTTTTTAATACAAGGACAAGGATGAATGAAACAATAATTAAATAATTTAGCAGATTATCCAGTTCGTACTCTTTCTGGACAAAGTTGATGTAGTTCACAGAGGGGAGAAAATGTGTTTTTATTAAGACCAAACGTGTTTGGAATTTTTTAATGTAGTGTTTTTACAGATACTGTCAGTCCTAACTGTTCCTGCCCACCAAAAGCAAAAAAAAACATGCGAGTGGACCAATTCTTCAAAAACCTCAAACCTAGATTGGACACTTCTTTGACCACTCATGTGAAATGTCTTCATTTTGACAAGCATCTCTATTAAATTAAAATTTCTGTAAATTAAGGCGTCAAAACTGTTGAGAATTAATTAATAAATTGGGTGAAACAAATTCATTATAGCAGCTCTCAATGATCTGGAGACTTGCAGGTACAACAACTGAAGACTTCCTTAATTTCCCGGAGGATTCTCCTGAGGGATGAATAAAGTTCTGTATATCTAACAACATCCTCTCACTCTGACAGGGTTCCTCGTTCCTTTAAGACTGAACCCTTATCTCAAGGATACGTGTCAGCAAAGATCTCACCCAGCAGCTTCTGGGGAGTGAAGATCCTGCTCTGCAGTGACCTGGACCTCAGACTGTTGCTTCAGTTCATCTCCAACCTGGAGGCTTCATCGGTGCCTGTTCAGATTCAGATTCAACCGAGGAAAAAGAAAAAAACAAAAGCAGCCATGGAGCAGGAGCTCTGCTGGAGCTGCTGGAGGAGCTACCTGTAAAAGTGGACTGTCAGAGTTGAAGCCACAGTTTTATACACACCCTGCCAGGGAGGGAGCTGTGCATGAATATGTATGCTGGAGAGACCAGCCCAAGTCATAACCTACCAGGAGTCTCATCATGCATAATGCAGCTGATCTACACTTTTCCACAATGTGAGTGAAAACAACACACACACACACACACACAAAACTGCAGTGTGATGAAGAGGTAAACAAACCCCAAACCACCAGTGTTTCACATGCACTCATTTTCACACCTGCAGCTCCCTGTGGCCAACAGAGGTACAACACCTTAACATGTTCCACTTCTCCTCACACTCCTCCATCTTTTTCATCTTAACTTATTTGGTTGAAAAAGGAGTTTAAACAAGAACTCAGTTTCTTAAAAGTTCTTGTAATGACACAACCTGGACCAGTTGGTTGGGGACTAAGGGCATGCATAGGAACCAGGGGAAAAGAGACCCTGCAGATGGCGGTCAGGACGCTCAAATTAAGGTCTGAGCTAATGATGAAAAACTCAAGAAGTCTGTTAGCTCAGTGTTCCCTAAACCTTTTTGCGCCACAGACCGGTTAAATGTCTCATACTATCTTCACGGATAGGTTGTTAAGTTGTCAAAAATAAATACTCCAAGTAAATTTCCAGTGTTCTGAAATATTTTCCTACCTATAAAATCTTCCTACCCAAATTAACTCTGCACACACTCTGGACACAACAGGGATTTCTGAGGAGCACCCAGCCTATAATTTTCTCCTACCAGACCGGGATAAAAAGTTAGAATCTTGTATCAATGACTCTGCGTCATTTTGAGTTTATTGTTGTTGTCTTCACTGAGAAAATATTTCCTAATCAAATATAGTTGCATTACTGATGATGGAATCCTAGCCATTCTATTGTTGGTGGGATTTGACCCACGTCCATCTTCACCTCTCCACCACCTAATGTAACTCCTGTCTCCACCACTGCTGCTTCAGGAGGATTGAAAAGTTGTCAGTTGTCCGTTTGATCAGGGGATTAAGAGTGGATCCACAGAGGAGGAAGTGGGTGGAGAAGCACCATAAAAGGAAGGAGGAGTGTGAATTGACTATAGGTGGACTCAGGGTTATAAGGACAGGTGTAAGCTTAGGGCTAATCCTCAGGGGTCTGGTATAAGTAGGTGCTCGGTGGCCGGGGAAACGTGGGAGAAGGTTGTTGAGGTTACATCTAATCATCCGAGGGGGGTACTGCCACCCCGCCGACCCAACAATCCACACACTTTCTTTTGGTGCACACCAGATTGCCCAACACACACACATGCACGCGCATGTACACACCCACCACACCCCGGCTGGCCCGTGCTGTGTCAGTAAAAAAAAAAAAAAAAAAAAAGTGTGCTACTTCAGCAGTCCCCCTGGGATTTGCCCCCCCCCACATCAAAGCAGCCAGTTTCTCTCTTAATGTGAATATCAAATCTGTGGATCACAAGTCCCAGCACAGTCTGCATAAACTGCCCCTCCCCCAAGCTTTAATTCTGCCTAGTGATGAGGGAAAGAGAGGGAGGGGAGTTGCTGCTACAGGAAGCGATGAAGGGAGGAAGGGAGGGAGGGACGGAGGAGAGAGAGATGGAAAGAGTAAGATGGAGAGAGATGGAGGTAGAAAGATGGAGAGAAGGGAAGAGGGGAGGCAACAAAAACAACTAGTTACTTTACAGATTTGACATTTGCTTACATTCACCCTGCTTCCAAAAAAAAAAAAATCACACACACATCTCTACCAACCAACCAATCAAATTTGGAGGAGACGAGTCTCCACTGCTCAGTTTAGCATCACTGTGGTGATGCACAAAATCTTCCCTGGAAAGGAAATAAGACTTTAACTAGCGGCTTGTTTTAGTTTTTTGTTAATTTTTGTTGGAATCTGGGGTCATTTGAAAAGACCAATGGGAAAGTCCGGATGCCAGTGACAGAGCTGGAACATCCTATTAGAGAGCTGGGAAGTGCAGCGAGCTGCGTATCCCTGCTGACACCAGCACACCACCATTTGATGAAAACATGGCTCTAAATTAAATGCAGATTGTTAATTGTAAACAGGGCAGAGAAGAGGTTCATTTTCTTTCGTTGTCAAAGACCTTCTTCCTGTTATCTGTTTATTTTCCTAATTGATAATCCAGAATCACAGGCAAATTCTTAGAAAAAGAAATGCAAATTATAGTTAATTTCCCCTGAATTCTCTTTTAATTACTATTTTACTGAAAAAAGGGAAATATTAATTGACCCCTTATTTTACTACATTTGTTCTAAAGTAAAGTCCATTGTTTGGGCACTGCCTGTCCTCCCTGTGGACCACACTGTCATAGGGAGGTGCATATGGACCTTTAATTGTGCAGCACAGCAGAGGAAACAGGGGGGACACAAGTGGGAAAAAGGGGGCAATTTTGAGAGTGAAAATATTTGCATATTTATATGGAGGAGTGGGTGTATGAGGAGGGGAGGTGTTAAAGTAAATTACACCAGGGTGAAGATCCTTCTTATTGCCTTTAAACATTTTTGTTATTGTTTAAAAATTATTTTAGTTCATTTTGGTTCATTAATTACTGAGTTTTCAGAAAGGCCCTAAACAGGCCTGTGTAGAAAATTATATTTAGAGTCTGTCTAATGCAACTGTGTCTTTAAATGTGAAAATGTTCTAAAAATTGTTTCTTTAACTTGAATTTCATTTTAAGTTGTATTTAAAAGTAGAAAAATAAAGATTATTTCAAAACTTCATTGCAATAATCAGTCAGGTTTTTATTTTAGGCCTGTTGTAATTACCAAACTAATTTGGCATAAATAAATAATGACCGTTTCTTGTTTCCTTCTTTCTTTTTTTATTCATTTATTCCTATTTTGGACTCAGCCTCCTATACAAACCGAGTCTAACAGGGGTGTCCCCCGTCACTTCTCCAGGTCTGTGCATCACGCACACACACGCCAACAAACACACGCACACGCGCCATAGCCATGACGCACGCCTGCCACGCACGTCCGCGGGGTCCAGGTGCTCTATTAGTGAGGAACATGACCGGGCAAGTCTGTAATCTGCACCCACGCCCCTGGAGTTCCTCATCTGGTCACATAAATTTGCGCATATTAATATGGTTCCGCAAAAATTAGAGAGAAAGAAAAGGCGGCAGGGAATAGAGACAGACTTAGGTGCAAAAAAAAATACACCTAGAAAATCACAATGCATTCAGTTTAGACTTGTTAACGAAAACGGAAGAGAATCGAACAACATGTTTAATTTAGACCTGATTGAAAAAAAAATCTTCTGCAGTGTCAGAGAATGACTTGAATTGCAAATGGCCTATTTGAGCTGGTTTGCATGGGAACAGCCATATTCCTCCTTCCTCAAGCCATTTCACCGTTTCCTCACATTTAAATGAATACATGTAGAATTTGTGTGTTGATACACAGACAGACTAACTGTGTGCACCACATGACTTCAAAACAACAAGGCCTTAATGTCCCCGTGTGGAGCCCTAGTTGGGATTTTAGTTATTTTCGACGCAGATTTGTGCAGGATTATTATAATGCACTGTAATAGCAAAAAGATCAAGTTTGCAGCAGGGACAGGGATTTGCTGCAGGCGCCGAATGAAAAAAAAACGAAAGAAAAATATATATAATCAATTTAGACAAACTGGCGCAGGTTTGTATTTTTCAGAAGAAAATTGCTCGAAATAATTTAATTAATTTTAATGAAAGGACAAATGCATTTGCACTGATTACGGCCTTTATATGGGTGTAGACCTATTTATGTCAAGGAGCTGCCCTTTTTTTGTAATTGAACATAATTGACAATGGCACCGATTTGTAATAGCGCACAACAACAACAGACAAAATGTGCATAAAATCTCGTCCAAAAGAAAAAAAAATAGAGCATCTCTGCGCCATGGAAGCGCTTGTGGCAGAGTCAATCAAAACAGCTGCAATTAGCAGAGGCTACACAATGAGAGCACCGAGGTGTTGAAGATAAAATCTCCAACACCAGCCGCCAAACTTGATCTGAGTGCAGCAATGTCGATCCTTCTGAAGTGAAATTGATTATCAGTTGGAGTCCGGTGCATGTTTCCATCTGCCTCTCACCCTTCCTCTGTATTTGCACCTCATTCTCCCCATTCAGCCATTTTACATATTCATAACAGGAGTTGGTAATGCGAAAACAATCTGTGCTATCAGCACCATCTGAGGCGCACAGGGCCGCTGCGTAAAAAAACACGCACCAAAAACTCGGGTTTAGAAACAATCATTTTAACTTTGCATCATTCCACAACACAAGTGTTCACCTGGGGGCAGGTTTATGAGCATTTAAAACCAAAAGCCAACAAATTCTCCATCAGCAGCTATTAAATGGCATTCGAAAGCACACGCCACAAAAAAATCATCCAATCCTGCAGATGAGCAAGAATTTCGATTTTTCACTTTTCACCCAAACTTGAAAGCACTCAACATCAGGATGTCTGGAATGACCCCATGCATTCTCCCCCCATTTCCCTCCGTCTCTTACCTTCTTGGAGAGAGTACAGCAGGAGTAAAAGTACAAGCCACATGCCATAAATAGCAGGTATATTTTTCAGGAATATTTGGCAATCCTGGCAAGTGTGCGGCGCGTTATTTTGGCCAGGCGGGTCTCCGTGCTGGACTGGCGACTGTGCTCCCCGGAGGTCTCTCCAGCCCTGCTGCCCCGCTAAGCGTGGAGGGGGAATGAGAGGCGCCTCAGCCCCGCCCATGGACCCTCCTCTCCTCCTCTTCTCCCCTCTCCTCTCCAGACTACCGTGCACGCATATCCATCTCCTTCACAACTGTGGGTCACTGCAAAGTCGAGGTTCGATTTCAGCAGGTCCGCGGATTTACAGAGGTCCGGTTGTGTCCAAAGTGTCTGGATGTGTGTGTGTGTGTGTGTGTGTGTGAGCGGTACAGCTGCGCAGACGCATCTGTTGGCACCATGGAGAGAGCGCACCCACCTGTGCGCCCCGATCACCGCGATTTCTTTGCGCTACCCGGACCTTACAGACGTCTAGATCGTATATTTTGGGCTTTTACCGAGTTTGGATCCGCAAAACAGGGTTTGCGTTCAAACCACAGAGTAGCAACTCTTTTGTCCTTTGTCTTATGCATGGAGCCTTGAATGGTGCGTAGACGTTTGCGCACAGAACTGCATGCACTGCAGATATTAGAGCGGGATATGAGAGTCGGGGTGTGGGGCAGGACACTTCCACGCAGCAGGTAAAAAATTAAAACACGAGACACTTAATGTCGAGAAAAATACTCAGGCCGGGATGGGATCAGATCATCGAGGAGGAAAAACTTTGCACACCTCTGTTGGTTTCTCCCATCCTGCGGTGCTCTTTGTTGCGCCTGATAGAGAAAATCTGCGCTGCATAAGCATAAATTATAATGATGGGTAGAAGCTGGGCACTCCCCGTTCATGGAATATTTACAAGCACTGTGGAAGGGACTGTGGTGTTCAGCTCAATCCAATGTGCCCCTCAAGGAAAAAACTGGAACCAAATAGTTTGATTATGGTGATGTCCTGCAGTTGATTATGAAGAAATATTGTTGAAAATATTAAACGAAATATGATATATACGAAATAAAAGTCGGTCTCCTTAAAAACTCTCAACGAAATAATTGTTTCAGGTGATTTTTGAGATTGTAATCAGTGCTGCACCAAAATAATGACTTTATCAAATAAAAGAAGTTTCACTATTCTTTTGTTGTAAACTGATTTCCTGAACATACAGGAAAACATTCCTGAACATACAAAATTACCTTTGAATGTTCTAGATATATGTAAAGATACTAAAGGTATTACAGTAAAATGATTTTCATGGCGTGATAGTTGCTATCATTTTAATTTTATATGTACATAACTAAGCCATTCTACTTAAATGTTTTATTAGACCTCATTATTCAGTGATTGCTTGAAACTTTGTTTAGTTAGTAATTTAGAAAGTATATTATAACAAAGTTCATAAAGACATTTGATTTAAGCATTTTTCTGTATAAAAAGGCAAATATACTGTGCAGAATACGTTTAAGTAATTCACCGTAATAATTTGATAACGGTGTACTGTAAAAAAAACGGTTTGTGTTTATTTGTGGAATAAATATTTTTCTACAAAGATCTGTCGAAACTTGAAAACTCCCGTGTTTAAACCTTTCTCTCTCCGCAGCCTGAAGCTCCGAGCACTGATCCGACCCAATGTCAGATCACTACTGACACCTGGTGGAGGAACTTTAACACCGACGCGACCTCAAACGGCTCGATGAACTTCTCGATGAAGTGACGTTGACAATAAGTAAATACGCATTAACGTGTATGTTTAACTATAAATATTAATAGTTATTTAGTCTATTTGCTTTTATTTCTTAGTGTACCAGGTTTAACTACATGAGTAGTTAGCATCCGAGTTTTAAATTTATCTTCAATCTAATATAATCTTCTATCTAACAAGTGTATTAATATATATTCAATGTTTTGGAATTTAAAAAAGGTATTAAAAGTAATACTACGCTATTACATAGTTGTAATCTGAATTAATCTCTTCCGGAAATGGAAAATGACTTAACAGGAAGTTCCCTAACTGACAGTCTTTGACAACAAAAACATAAAAAACTAAACGTTTGAAAAACTCCCTTTTCTAATAAATACGTATAAAAAACAATAAAAGAAACGTGTGAGAACAGCCCAACAGAGAACTTCAGGCACCAAGGAGGCGGAGTATGTCGCCATAACATGTCTAATGGCCACAGTTTTACAACATTATAGGTTAGTCTGAAAACCGTTACACAGCAGGTAGCTACGAAATGCTAACAGCTCGATGACACTAAATTTGACATCAGTCAACGTCAGCAATCACGTTTAGCACCGAAGAAAGACTTTGGAAGTTACCTTTGCTGAAGAACTTTGCCTTCTTGTATCATATAACATAGTTTTTATTTTCTAATTTTCAATTAGTTTCAAACAAAACCGAAGGGGTTTTTTTTTGAGAAATGGGTTCAAATACATTCCCGCCCCTTGTTAACGCAATGACGTAAGCCGAGCGGCGCGAAACGGACGTCGGTGTTCTGGAAGTTTATTTCCACCTATGGCATCGTCCAACCTCAATTATCGGCGAAGGCACAATGAATGAATGTACAATGAAAAAATAGGATTAAGGACCGATAAATCTCATTCAAACAGTGATAACAAATTATGAAAAACATAAAATTCAACGTAACATATTTTACATAACATAAAATTTACCACAAAGTAGACAATTCAAACATACGTAAAAAGATGTTGATAAAAACTTAATGGGTTGACATGGTCTTTATTTTATTTATCTTTAATCAGAACTTAGCCTTTTAACATTAATGTGTACTGTAATTTTAGCTTAAATTTCTCTGAGGTGAAAATGTCAAATTATACAAAAACAAAGGGCTTATCAACCTCAACAACAGCAACAACAATGACAATGAAAAAAAACAAAATAATAACAACAAATAGGCAGAAAATATTCTAAATGAAAAGCAACTGGACTGTACAATGACACAAAAATACAAAGTTCAGGATAAAAAGAAAAGTAAAACATTATAAATTTAACGTTTTGTGCTATCGTCAAGGCATACACCATAAAATGTAAAGAGTTGTTACAGCATTTTATGGAATACAAAATGTTAAGTGGATGCTATAAAAATCCCCATCAAAACGCAAAGGCCTTGATATTAAAAAATAATCCAAGTAAGAGCCGCAGGATCCTTGGATTTAAGGACACAAAAAGCAAATATCATTTGTACACAGTGAGAACAGCAAATACAAATATGTTGACTTGTCTCTACTGGCTACTTAAGCCTTGAACATACCCACAGTTTTACTTTTTGGGAGTATTAGGGATTAATGTTGTCCATTAGGTAGGCCTGTGTAAAAATATGTGAAGAGATAACCTCAACTCTCTGCTGCTTCTTCTGTTCTTTCAATAGTTTGGATGGATAATAAATCAACAGCTGCTGAAATGATCTTTGTATGTATTTTCTTGAACATGTTCATAAAAAAATATCCAAAGGACTGAAAAAATATTCTTCAAATTCATTTCATGACCAAGTAACAAAAATATATTTCCCCTGACCCATCTGTGGGTCTGCACTGGCCCAGCGTTGGGTCAGTGTGTGTTGTATAAAACAGACAGGGATGGACACAGAGGTTACCGACTCCTGCGGCGGACACATGTATTTGCTATGCGCGTGAAGCCGTGTTTGCAGGAACACTTGTAGGAGCCTTCGGTGTTCATGCAGCGGGCGTTTTTACAGGGACTGATGTGAGCTCCTGGTTCTGCACACTCATCAATGTCTGGAGGAAAAAATAATAAATAAAAATATAACAGTAAATTTAAGATAATTCTCATTGTGGGTCTGGATGTGTGGGTTGTTTTTCTAATAAATCTACATAGTTTAAAGTCTTTGAGGTCAGTATATGGCCAGTAAATGGCCTCTTCATGTAAAACAACTAGGGACCTCCATGTTGGTTGGTTGAAAATGTAAAAGACGTCCAGTCTGTGCTTGTATATCTACTGCTCTGTTCAAGGATATCAATAATACTTTGAATAATAATAAAAAACTATAGCAAATTGTTAGGTCTCAGGGACTAGCATTTTCTTATTTAGAGCAGTAATAATAGGCATTTAAATGACGTCTAATGACAACAAAAGACTAAAATAAATTAAATTAAACTATTCAGCTTACAACAGCCTCTCTCAAACCTGCTGTGCAAGTTGCAAGTTGGGCTGTGTGTGTGATAAATAATAGTACAAACCTATACAGCGTGCGAGGGAGTGGTCCAGCCTGTAGCCAGTGTTACATTCACACATGATGCCCAGGTAGGAGCGGACACAGCGGCCATTGACACAGCTACATTCATCTGAATCCTCCTCTGAGCTGTCGCCTGTGAAATTAGATCAATGATTGGTTTGTAAACACCACAACTAACAACAACCACAGCAGCAACAAAAAGGTCAATACCTGGGTTGTAATTGGGAAAAGATGGGGGGAAATCCTGCTCCCCATCAGACTCGGTCTCTAGGTGCATCTCACAAAGACGATTGAACATATCTAAGGGACAAGAACAGTTCTGGGTCGAGTCCAGATTTGACTAAAAGAATTTTGACACCAAGCAGATAAATCATAGTTTTTTCTTATGTCACCTGAGCCTCTGGAGGGACACGTGTTACACTCTGGCCCCCATCCGCGGCCGAAGTAACAGCAGCACTCAGAGTAGGTCACCACCATGCCGTTCCTCGGCTCGCTGCAGATCAAACCCTCGTCCACCCGCAGGAAACACACGTCCTTGTGGGCAGCAGTGCGATCTGCAATCAAGGTGTGGAATTTATACAGTTCAAACACACACACTGACTGAAAGCATTCTTGTGTTTTGTACCTTCTCATGTTCACATACATACATGTGGAAGATGGTTTTATCCAAGGCTCTGTCAGGTTAAATGCAATTTCCAAAAGACAAATTTAGAGTAAGGTTATCTGTCGACAAACAGGAACCATTTTTCTCTACAGGAAGTGATGCGTTAGAATTAGATATGTCCAGTATTAATTTAGAGCCGATATCGAAATATCGAAATTTTGTCCAAACACTTTATGATGTTTCTGTTATCAACAGATATAGGCCTTGTAATTTTTATTTATTTATCTATTCATACCACTGTATAAGTATTAGATTAATTAAATTACCTGCAATGCTGCCATCTAGTGGCTTTCACTTGAACATACAACTGTTTATCCCCAAAATAATTGTTAGGGCAACAATCATTTGGTGAAACACACGTTATTGTTATCAGGTTTTTATTATCAGAGGAAAACACGATAATGATTCTTACAGATAGTGTATACTATGCTAATATCCGATGGATATTATTGCACATCCCTAATTTGAATTTAACAAAAAGCCAGAACAAGCATCAAGGGAACACATTGAGAAAAAGTGTGAAGAGCAACATGATTGTCAGATGTGAAGTTAAGGCCAATTTTCATTTGGATCAGTCAGGCTCAGCTATGATGCTCCTGGCTGATGTCGATATTACCCACCGTCATAGACGCACTGTTTCAGCGCTGCACTGAAGGTGAGGGGAGGGCTGCAAAAACAGTGAAAGGAGCCGGGTGTGTTCTCACACCTCCCGTTCTTACAGTAGGAGGGGTCCTGGCACTCATTCACATCTGCAAAGGGCACCACAGACAGGAGGTTACAGGAGGAGAGCCTTCCTTTGGGGCCAGCTCTCAGTGACAGGTGGAGGGCCCCGCGACAAAACCATGTGTGTGATTTCAGTCCACCCCAATACAATAGTCCATAAATGAATATGACTGAGGCTGCTGACGAGGACTAGGTGTTTATTGGTGTTCTATGAATAGTTTGGATGTAATTTACCTGTGACTAACAGCTGCATGGAGTAATAGTCATCTGACAATATTCCGTATTTTCTGGAATACAAGTTGTACCCTTTCATCCTTTGGTAGCATTTGCAACTTAGGTGCAACTTACATATTAAAATATATAATTTTTGTACCGGTATCTACAACTGAAATGTTATACTGTATATTTATTATTTTCAAACTGCTAGCCACTAGAGGGCACTGGAGCAACTTAGTCCAGAGCAACTTAACAGTTTCTTTTTCTTCTATTTTGCATTTTTTCCTACTGTGACTAAGGATGTGGAGAGATTTATTGTCCAGATGATACGGAACTTATATTTCTCCTCCAACTATTTGTATATAATTGATAAAAAAATTCAGCAGAGCTCAAAATGCATCTGTTCCACTAAATAAAATAAAACACATGTTTTATAACAGTTATAATTATTACTATTTGTGGTATTTTGGGCACATGCTTTTTATTGCCTTGTTATTGTTGAATCTAATATTCACAGAAATATATTTTCCATTTACCACACCTGTCCTCACTCTACTAATCAAGCATGGACTGGACTGACAGTGTATTGGCACTGATATGACATCACATTGTTGTCACTGTTGTTGTGACCTCTTATTGAGGAACTCATGCTGCAGTGTTTTTGCCATGACTTTAAACATGCATCGTACCCAGGTGTCATCATGTGGGCTTCACATGACTTAACATGGACTAAGGACACAGACTGGGCAGAGGCCTGATAAAACCATGTCCATGGCCACATGCAGGAGTGAAAGAGAAAACTTTGCTGCAGCAGAAACACATCAAATGAGAATATTGTATTTATGTGTCATCTGTTTGCAGGCAGTTTGCAGAGAAAATGAACGGACACATTAAAGGGAGACTTTAATGAGGGTTATATCTTTGAGGAGAATAGACTGACTGATATAAGAACTTTGTTCTGATTTGAATGAACCTTATTCCACATGTCCTCGAACAATGGGAGGAAACTGGCACACCTGAAAATCTTTATGCACAGGGATTGATCCAAAAACAAAAAGACAGTCAGTTATCAAAAAAGGAATAAAAACTGTGACATTCTCCAAGAAGATGCCCAGTTTTTTAATCTCTTTCCAATATTTTGTAGAAATTCTACAATTTTGGGTGTTAAAAATGGTAAAACAAAGATGTTACTGCAGCAGCACCGGCTCCTCTGGCAGCAGAGAAAACCACCGCTGTTCCTTCTGTCCAACGTGGCGCTGAGCCACCTAAACACTTGGATTCCCAAAGGTACACCATTCCTACATGTCAAGCCTTTTAACTTGTCATCCATCATCAACCAGCTGTGCAGCAGGCAACTCTCTGCCCCCACCCTGTACAGATGATTCAATCTGACACTCCAGCAAAAAGAACACTCTCCCTAAAGGGAATTGTGGAATTACAGTAAATTGTCTAAAAGAAATCCACCACAGCTTTACTCTCTAAACCTATTGAGAACACTGAAGCCCGTAGTTTACATTAAATTACTATAGCTAAAAAATTAAAGAATCTCCAATGAATTCTGTATTAATTTCCTTTCTTAAATAAGGAAGAAAACTGTCCTACTAACTATCCAAACTGGTAGGAGTTTTGACTTTTCCGGAAATGTTTTTGCTGCGGTGCAATACCACTGCAACACTACAGGGGGTCTACACTCACCCGCCTGTTCGTCTGGAGTCACGCAGCTGTTACGGTCATTGGCCAGAATCCAGGGTGGGGAGCAGAAGCAGTAGTACGACCCCGGCGTGTCCACACAGTGACCGTTCTTACAGTTGGCTGGGTCCTGACATTCATTCACATCTGTACACAGACAACAGTCAGATCGGTAGGAGAACACCTCCAGTGTCAACCAGGTGAACAACGGGAGATGTTTACTAACTGACCTGCTATGGTCGCAATCACACAGTTCTTCTTATTGGCGTCTGGAGTCCAGGGATGCTTACAGGTGCAGTAGAAGGAGCCGTCAGTGTTGATACACTGACCATTAGTACAGAGGGACTCGTCATGGCATTCGTTCACATCTGAGGAACATCAGGGTGTTGGTCAAGTTCATGAACATAATTGGTATTTGTCAATAATACCAATCATAAAGCAGCTTTACATTTTTTTTTACAATAGAAAAATAACTCAATATTGTTGCTGAGTTTAAAATATTGTAAATATTGTGGCAACTATAGATCCAATGAGGATAAGTAGGTATGTTTGACCAACATTGGCATATTATGTTATGTTTTTTTTTCTCCAATGCCTCAGTTTTGCCTGATAATACTTCCTTTAAAAATAGTGTTTGCGATAAATGTCTGTATACAGAACTAAAAGTCACTAGATGGCAGCATTGCAGTTTATTTAAATAGTCATACAATGCTTTATACAGATAATTAAATAAATGTTGGCAAAAAAAAAAAAAAGTAACTTCTGGTCGACTTTACATTAACGCGTTGGGTCACTGACCAATGCATTCCAGAAGGTTGCTGTCGTAGTAGAAGCCCTGTTGACAGTAACACTCGTAGCCCGGCATCGTGTTCTCACAGCGACCCTTCTTGCAAATTTCTTCAGCAAACAAAAAACATTCATCGATATCTGAAAAACAACACATGCATATATGAATTCATCGCCTCTGTCATATAGAAAGTCTAATTATTTTCAGACATGTGTCTAAAAATATCATTTTTAAAATCCTATAAGGTTATTAAAACAGAAGACAGAGCTGGCGTACCTTGGTAGGCAGGCAACCTGTACTGAATTCCTTCATTATAGTAAAGACCTTGGCCGTTGGGACACAGATAGTGGAACTCAGCTGTATAGGGTTGACCAGAATGTACACAGTCAATGAAATGTCTGATTGTTGGAGCAACACACAGGGTTTGGACAACCAATGACTATGGTTGAAATCCACATACCTGACTGAGAGACAGGGCAGGGGTAGATCTCACAGTGGTCGCCCCATCCCACGCCGATGGAGCAGCAACACTCCTGCTTGGTGACATTGGTGGCCAGGACGCTGTCGCAGAAAACAGTGTCGTCCAAGTTCAGGTAACATTCCTTCTTCTCCTCTGTCAGGATTCGAACCGCTACAAAGGGTGGATGAAAAAAAGAGAAGATGTTACGTTGTCTGAGTTTGTTCTCAAATGCTGGAATGCGTTTTTAATTTCTGAAGAACCAGTGGCGGCCTACCCACCCTCACAGCTGCGTTTGTCTTCTGACAGGTCATAACCATGGTTGCAGACACACTGAAAAGAACCCTGTGTGTTCTCACAAGTGCCAAAGGGCTGGCACAGCCTCCTGTTCACAGCACATTCATCAATGTCTGACAGAAAAAACAAACAGCTTGGTCTCAGACAAACTTCTTCAGGGAGATCAAGTTTTGATAGTACCCATGGGTCATCAGAACTTCTGTCAAACTGGGTTATACAGTCATATGTCAACAAATTGGGGAAATTATGCAACTCCAAGGCTCTAATGGCCTAAAAATGTAAAAAAATACTCATATTTTGACTGACCTTGACATCTCCTGCCTCCCACCAGTGTGTAGCCATCAGGACACTCACAGATGTAGGAGCCCATCCCATTGATGCACCGACCTTTCAGACAGTTGGATGGTCTCTTACACTCATCAATATCTGTGTAGAGAAAAGAAGAGGAGGTGGACAAAAGTCAAAGCATGTTCTGCTGCTAAGGTTCTGACTGGGAAATTGCCTGTAGGTTTTTTTATTGTGCTTTGTAGTGAGAATATTCCTACCTTCACAGTGGCTGCCCTCCTGTGTGCGTTTGTATCCTATGTAGCACTGACAGTGGAAAGAACCTTCTGTGTTGATGCAGCGGCCGTAGGCACAAAGTCTCTCGTCTTTGCATTCGTCAATGTCTGTTTAACCCAACGCCCCAACAAAAATGAAATAATAAATATTAACTTTATCCAATTATTATGGCCTTATTTTGCAATCATTTCAGTTTAACCTCTACTCACCAATGCAGCGTTTGCTGTCTGAAGTCGGTATGAAGCCCTCCTTGCACAGGCAACGGTAAGTACCAGCCAGGTTGTCACAGTGACCGTTGGGACAGATGCCATGCTTCTGACACTCATCAATGTCTGGTTAAAGACAAATCACGTGGTGTCAAAAAGTGGGTAAATTAAAGTCTATTTATATACAGTATATTAACAGAAATGATTCTCTGGCTCGTAATTACAGCTTTTTGGTCAAAATTAACTTCTTGTCATTTTAAAACAGCACTGCACACAACAAGATGTCTGTGCACTTAATTTTCTCCCAAAGGGAAGGGCTGTTACCAAGCTCGCTGCATTTGAAGTGTCTACAGGAATCTACTCATTTCATCGCACCACTTTCATGTACTTCTCTGCCACTCCAACATGGCAAGTAAAGCATTACATTTCGAAAGCGAAAATGCATCTGTACTACAATTAACTACAGTAGATCTACTGTATACACTGTACTATGTATTTGTTTCTGTCTTAGTGCACATAAACAAAATGCTGATATGAATTTGAAACAGATATTTAAGAAAGTGATCGGACGCAGGAATGAATGACCATTTGAGCACAACTGGACTGACCTCGGCAGATTCCGGCTCGAGCTTCATAACCAGGCAAACAGGGAACACACTCGTAAGAACCTAACGTGTTCACACACTGCTCTTTAGGACAAGTGTCCAGTTTTAAACACTCATCTATATCTGCAGAGAGACAGAAGAAGTATAGAGGGTCACAGTGGTTTGTCAGTGGAAAGGATGAAAGTTTTAGGCCACGCCGTCAAATAAATCAGTCATACCTTCACAGGGGTTACGTGGCGACTTGTTCCTAAATCCAGAGTGACATTCACACGTGTAAGAACCGGATAGATTGATACACTTGCCTCCAACGCCGCACATGTCCTGCTTAGAACACTCATTTACATCTCCAAGAGCAAGAATAAAGGTAAGCAGGATCTAGCAGCTGGCAGAAGGAAAGATGATTCAATGTGTCATTTAATGAGCTGAACTTACCGATGCACTTGAGTCGTCCCTGCTGCACCATGTGTTTATAGCCCTGACTACACTGGCATTTGTAGCTTCCTTCATTGTTGATGCAGTGGCCTTTGCCGTAACCACAGGGATCTGACACACATTCATTATCATCTGGACAACAGAGAAGGAGACATGGAGACATAGGCACTGCCATGTTGAACATTTCAAGTACTTGAACCTATTACTCACACACTTGGTCTGGAAAAAAAAAGAAAATTATTGTAGCAAATATATTAATTGTGTGCAGTGGTGTGTAAGGAGTTTGCTTTCCTTCTTTTTATTTTCCTTCCTTCCTAATAGTTACATCATCGTTATTTTGTTGTTATTTATATATTTTTCATTTTGTTGGAAATCTGCACCTTAAATTATTTGGACATTAAATACAGCATTTTTACTGTTTTAGCTGAAAGTACAGCCAAAGTAGTTAGTTGTGAAAAATTGGCCCAATTTATGAAATATTTCCAAGAACTGGAAATATTGAGAGCAGACCAAACCAGGACTAAACTACCTTTACTACTTACGCTAGTAAAAAGCCTGGTACCTGAGGTCTGGACAGAATGAGTATCTCAGAAGGATCATGCATAAGAAACTTCATGAGTCATGATTTCTTCTCTGTGGATTCATCGCCAGCGTTCCAACCCTGCACCTCCTCTCATGAGGCGTGTCTCTACCATCGTCTCTTACCCTCACAGATGTTCTTCTTCTGGTTGAGATGGTAGCCAGGGTGACAGTGACAGATGTGGCCGTTCAGTTTCTTCTCGCACTCGCCATGACCACAAATGTTCCTTATCTTACATTCATCTGTCTCTGCTTCAGGGGGAGGGACACAGAGTGGGGTACAATCATATGTATATATACAGATATATATATATACATACTTGTGTGTTAATGTACATATATTTTTACAGATGCATAGATGTAGGTTTGCAGATAATGATAGTTTCACAGGTTTTGTGTGATATGGTAGGGCTGCATGATATACACTTGGGTTAAAAGCTGTCCTTGACCCACGGTACCAGTCACTTCTTCCAAAAGTTTTACTTTATCACAAACAAAAGTTTTACTTTATCACACGTAAAAAGGCGGGGTCTCTGTAAGACATGCAGCCCTACTATATACTGAAAACAAAGCTGATAATATTCATGCTACGGCCTGTGTCTTTGACCATGTCATGAACATGGTCTCAAGGGTTTGGTTCATGCTTCATACACAGTAACTCCACACATAGAGGCCTCTACATGCACAGACGCCTCATCATTAGGAAGCACTGAAAAAGAAGTGTGTGACTGCTGATGTAATGAGTGATTACGTTTAATATTCCTATAAAAAGTCAAGTTTTTGTTATATTTTGTTATATAGTTACATTTTTTTAAGATATTTGAGTTGCCTATAATAGAATTTAAAACATAAGTTACAACAATACCATACAGTTTGTGATACTGGTTTTAACAGGTAGAGTAGTGTCTTCTAAGGAATTGATCCATGTTGAAGTGCACTTGTTATTATATTCTGAGAGCTGCAGAGTCAGTCTGTCCATTCTGACTTGTTTTACCTTTATACCTTCAGTGACCTTGAACAACAGCACTGTTAGACTTGTCTATCAGGTGTGACGTCCACTCAGTACAAAATGTATTTATTGTGAAGTAATTGTGCAGGAAACTCACGAAAGACTTTCGTCTGTGTCTCCAGGGGAACGTAGCTTTCAGGGAGTCGGATTATTTTCGGAGGAGGAGGTTTGACAACTGTAGATGACATAGAGGAGGGATGGAGCTTGAGACGTTACATTTCTGGTACGTGAAGTGTCAACACATAGTCAGTTTTCTGACAAAATAAATAATATTCTCTGTAATCATTTTGTCATGGATTCCTTATTTTCACTAATCACTAAGTTTTACATCAATATATTCCATCAGAGATATTTCCAAGGTTTGGTGAATTCTTCTGCTTTTACATTTAATTTAATTTAATTTAAGCACAATCAAACTGATACAACTGGTTACCAGGCACACGAAGACTGCTGGTGGTGGTGGTGGTGGTTGTCTGAACTGGTGTCGTCGTCTCCACCCGCTTGATTTAAAAGAATGCATGTAGATTAAAATTGTTATTGTTATTTGTTGTTTTTTTATTTTATAAAGTGTGAGAAGAGGAACAATCCTGACCTCTGCAAGACAAAGAGACAGAGGAAATGGAGCATGTATGACAATAGGACAATGGTTAAAAAAACTATGATTTTGTGTACATAAAAAAAGTTTCTTACCATCATTGTCGGGTGGATAAATGAAGGGAGGAAACTGCAGGATTTCTCTATAGTCATGGAAGTGGTAGCCTTTCCCAGCGGGACAGATTTTCCAGAAGGCCTCTGAGAAGCAAAAGACAAGAGAATAAAATGTGATGAGATGATACAACAGAAAATGTCAAAGTACAAATGAAAAAAACTTTTTTTCTTAAATGGTTTGTAAAATGGCCAGTTGCAGCCTCCTCACCTGTGTCGGGTGGAGGACAGGGTTCACAGTTACGGCCCCAGGCTTTGCCCACTGTGCAGCAGCACATGGCCTGGGTGATGGGTGTGGTGATGGGGAGCTCACATTCTCTGTCCTTATTCACCAGGCGGTAACACTGAGCCTGCTCTGCTGGAGACTCTGACAGAGGAGACCAATATTGGCCTTTTTTAACTAAACAAATGGGAAAATCCTTCTGTAAATGAAAGTCGCCATCATTTCACATCCACTTCATTTTTGGGGAGAAATGCAGCCAAGATCAAGGAGGCAGATGACCGATATTGTCCAAACACTATCAGATGTCAACCTAAACAGATGTAGCAGTGGTGAACGTTAAGTTGTGTCTGTTCACTGAGTTGATCTGTACAAACTACTAAGAAGTTGCTGGTCACCAACGTACTACATTCAATTCCCTCATGGTCAAAATAAATAAATAAAATCAGTTGCAATGCTGCCATCCAGTGACTTTCAGTTTAATATGCAGCTGTTTTTCTCCACTCTCACTCTCAAAGACACACAAGCATTGTTATCAGGTTTTTGATGTCCAAGATTTCAGTTCCCTACCAAGGACCACCAGAGCCTAGCATAGTCATGTGGTCAACCAAGGCCAGAGCGGCGATTCTCATCCAGTCAACAGTACCTAAGGAGGAGGGGATTGAGGCCTTTGAACGCAAGAAAGCTAAGTACTCAGAGTTGGCTGCTGAGTCCTGGAGGCTGTCTGGAAACTGCCATCTACCCAGTGGAGGTCGGATGCCGAGGCTTCACAGGGTTGTCAACCACACGCCTCCTAATTGAAGTGGGACTCACCAGGGGAAGACTCAGGAAGGCAACAAAAGACCTGGCAGAGGGGGCTGAAAAAGGGAGCTTTGACTTTGGCTCTGGCTCAGGAGAAAGGACAAATCAGCTGCACAGGTGACAAGATGTCCCTGTCTCTGCTGCACCACCAGGAGATGTGCCAGAATTAAAGGAGCAAACCTTTTGTAAATGGTGGTTTAATTCAGGCCAGCAAAGCCCAGCAGGTGATGCCATTTTCCTGCATAATCTTGATGTCAAAGGAAAAACCACTGCAATCCTTCAAATAATTCATAATCATGCTATCATCACGGTACCCGCTAATATCAGTTGCTGATAATATTGGAAACTTCCAGTCGAGTTTGAAGATTTCAACATTTCAACAACTTAATAAAGAAAGACCAAGCTCTGTAGTTGGTACCAGCTCTGTACCAACTATCAGTGACACCTTTGGGTTGTTGAACTGGGTTATATAAATAAACGCTTACTGATATATAAATATGTGGTACTCACCGATGCATCGATGTCTGTCCAGCACCAAACCGGGTCCACAGGAACATTTAAAGCTGCCAAGCGTGTTAAGACACAGTCCATTCTCACAGATGCCCTGCATCTGACACTCATTGATGTCTTCCAGGAGCAAAGGACAAATTTAAATCACATGTGATAGGTCAAAGTTAAATCATGACACGGTCAGAAATCTGTGATTCTCCCTGGTCGGTCTTCGACCTCCCGCGCCGTCCTACCTTGACAGTGCGTACTGTTGAATCTTTTATATCCCTGTGGACACGTGGAGCCGTAGTCCTCCACAATGTTCTGTTTGACTGATGCATCTGACGACGTAAGCAGAAGGTTTTATACATTTCTTTGCATGGAATGAGTTTTATGATGTAGAAACCTAAATTTTAATTGTTCAGGGCAGTGGTGGGCTGGCGGTTAAGCAGGCTTTGGTCAGATTTTAAATATGCCTTAAACATAATTTTTCTATGGGTAAATCTGTTGAGAACAAAGTGACTAATAGGATGTTTTTACTTGTAAAAAAAAAAACTCCAACTTAATCATCCAGGACATTGAACCTCTAACAGAGAAAACAATCCCATTGTTAGGTTTATGAGGTCATTTTATTAGGGACGTTTCCTGACAGTGACCTTATAAACGGTGGGTTGCAGAAACACTCTGTCATTTGGATGAAGAGATATAAATATGTTACACTACAAGCATCGCTCTGGGAATGAGTCCAGGTGAGTCGGGACTAAGCAGACAGAGCCTATCGACTTTTTTCACTCTGTCAAAGGACGTATTGTCTGAGTCAGTGTGGAGAGGCTCAATAATAAGAGAGTGGAAAAAAACCAGAGCGTCCAACATTTTCTTGAAACTCAACCCTCAGTAATGTGAGGAAGGTCTCGGCTCAGACTCAGAGGAACAGGGTTAGAATATGAGCTGATTTTCCACATTCTCCTCCACTGTCTCACCGTCTCTGTGTAACTCCAATCATTTCTTCCTTTTTTCCCCTCCTTTGTCTGACACACTCCCTCACCCAACAGACCACACACTTTCATCTACACAAACAAACACATTTTATAGAGGTGTGAGGAGCAGTTTGTTTGTTTGGTTTTGCTTTTTTTTCCATTCGTGGGCCAAGTTTTATGAGGTGGAAAATCTAAACTGCCGGGAATCTTTGACTGTTGTCCACAAACAATAATTTGTTCCCCCAAAAAAAAAACTGTAGACGAATAAAACAAGGGTTGATGACAACAGGAGGAACAGGAACAATTACTGTAAATGCACCTTGACTTCACTTTGAGTACAAACACAAAAATATAAATTAACTCAGACAAATGACTTATTCCAACAAGGAACAAACTGGGAAGGAACAATAAATAAACACACCATAATTTAGACAAAATTAAACATAAACACATAGACAAAAGATAATGTCAGTATGTTAACTTAAGTAACGACACTTTGTCTGGAAGAAAAAAAATTAGTTTGGTTAGACCACAGCTGAAGATTATCCACAAAAATATCAAACATTTAGGCCTTTAAATCTCCAGACAATAATAATAATAATAATAATAATAATAATAATAGTTGGCCAAACATTACACACTAAGGAAGTATTTCAAACTCACTTGGCAGTTTTGGACACTGATAACACTTGTTTTGTCCCCAGGAGTTTCCCACGCTGCCACAACAATCCTCCTGATTGGTCAGAACAGGAAGTGGCGTGCTGTTACACTAAGGAAGGAAGGAAGGAGATGTGAGGAAAATGTTACCAGGAGAAAACCAAAGTGTGTCAGGTTTAAATCCCAGCTTCGGCCCTAACCCAGGATGAAACTGAACTCACGGCCTGTTTGGGCGTGGTCTCCTGGAAGCAGCGTCCCTTGGGTTTATGCCTGGATGGGATCTGCCGGGGCCCTGTCTTGTGGGGAGGCTTCACCTCCAATTGGTCCAACGGTCGGATGAGCACCGAGGTGTCGGGTGGGTGGCGAACACGCACATTTATCTGGACGCCTATAAAAAGTATTACAAGTATAATGTGGGTAACATCATTAAAAAGTAAAACAGTTTGCATCAAAAATAGAGATTGGAAAGAAAAAAAAGGAAAAGAAAAAAAACAATGAGTCATATTTTTTAGAACGTTATAGTAACTTAACCAGTATCAGCTGTGATCATTCTATTGGTTGAGAATATTTCATAAAACAGAAAATGCATCACTGGTGGATACAGCTGGTTGGATTACAGTGGTGCCTTGTTTATTTTCCTTAGGACATTGAAAGCATCACTGGTATTTATGATTATGTAGTGTGAGTTGTATATTGTTTAGTCTTATTCCAGCGAGAGGTTGGTAGTCTGAGTCTGCCTGGATTGTCAGTATACCTTCAGATGAGTGGTGTCCTGCTTGGGGAATAGGGAGGCTAAAAACTGAGTGCGTTTGTGTTCGCTGAGTGCGAGTTATGCTTGTTCGCTCCACCACTTTCTGACCATCGGGCTTCAGGGAAACTGGGTAGACGGGCTGCTTGTTTCCTCTGGCTGCCTGGGCTTGCCGTGTGTGTTGGAGGGGAAACTGGCAGAGACGACCGGTGAAGCCAGGGCGACAAAGACAGTGTTTTCTGGAGTTGCACACTCCTCCATTCAGGCAGGTGAGTGGACACACAACTGAAGAGAGAGAGAGGGAGAGAGGGAGGTGATGTCAGAGACTGGGCCATCGATGACTCAAATCACAGGAGGAGAAAGGCAGAAAAAAAACAGCAACAAAAGAACACAATGACAGAGTGAAACAGTTGATTTAGGATCTGTTAACCTCAGAGGGGTTGAGATGGTCCGTGCGAGCAGGACAGAAATGTACTTTTATCTAAGATAAGAAAAAACTAGAAAAAATATAGGGAACATTTCTTGGCAAGGGCAGAGAAATATAAAACTTTAACTCTGCAAGGAGACACTGACCAACAAGTCAGTGAGAGGAGAAAAACAGGTGACATCACTGACGTCTTCAACAGCTTCAGTCCAACATGTGGGAAAGATCATGAGAACCAAGGAGAAACAAGAGCCGAGTCAGAATCACAGTGATTTCACTGCAGTTTTGGCTGCACTTTTTTAAGGTCTTCCATTGTGTTTATTTTAACTCCCTACAATAGAACAATCCAAGGAAACAGGGGGTCAGAGCAGAGCTGATGGGAAGGTGTAAAGTCACACATGAATCCAGGAGGAGAAGGAGGAGATCAGTGAAAAATGCAAAACTCAGCATTGGGCAAATGTCTCCGTGTGGAATCTCGACACATAGAGAGAACTGTAGAAGAGAACAGCATCTATGAAGGCCTTGTCCTTCATCTCCTCTACCGTATCCTAATCCAGAAGAACACACTGGAGTAATTAGCTGTGAACAGCCGTAGAGTCTGGACTGCGGTGCGATCACGAAGATGACCGCAGTCAAAATAAAAGATTACAGCATGAACACAGATAGAGATTTTTCCTGTTTTCGTCACAAAACTTAATTTAGATCAAGAGGGAAAAGTACGGGGGACGCAAATGAGACTAGCAGACCCAGGCAGGCAGGGGGAAAAATCCCTCTTTGCCAATAGCGGTTACACAATCGGAGCCCACAGAGTCTGGAGAGATGAGTCAGTTTGAGACCTGGGTCTGGGACTGGGTTTGGGTCTGGGCCTGGGCCTGGCTGAGAAGGTGTCTGCAGACTGACGCTGCACAGCCAGGGTCAGAGCCACATCAGTGAAACTCACAGACATGAAGAAGACGTGAGGAGTCGGGTTACTCTGTCTGGGTCAGGGTTGTTGAAAAAGAAAGTGAAAAAAGAGGGGGAGGAGGTTTGAGCTAGAGGGGGGGGTTCTTAGATGCTCAAAGCCAAGGACAAAACACAACAACTGTCCACACATACACATCTGTCTGGGTCACTCCAGGGTCTCTGTTGTCAAGGCTCAAATTATTAGAACATACCTGTAAGCAAAATTACTACGGTAAATAATGGGAAATTTCACATATAGATATTATATTATATATGCCCCTGTTTTTGTATTATATACAAATGCCCCTGTTTTTGTATTATATACAAAACAGGGGCATTCTTATATTTTATGCCAGGAAAAAGGATCAAGAAAATCAATTCATTCATTTTAAATTAGTGACAAAATGTAATTTTCCTTTCCAGCCTGTCTTTGTCATAGTTCTGGATGTTTATAGGGCAGCTCACTTTGCCTGGTTGATACTTTGTCCTTTTTTATTTTCTCGTGTGGTTTTGATGTTGTTCCTCTTTCTGTGCGTTAACCCAAATTTAAACATCCTATCAAAACCAACTGTGTCTGACTGCAGCAGGGTCTAAATTCAAACAACAGCAAAGTACAAAGTTAAATGTAGACGTTTACAGGAAAAAGACTCGGAGTTCATTCCCGCAAAGCATCAAATTTAGGCTCCAAACAACATAATGATAGAATTTTACTGCCCTTTCTGACTATAAATATCCTGATGCCTGAACGTGGTTCCATGTAATTCTCTCATTTCTCTTTGTCTGCAGGAATCCAGGAGGACTGTGTTAAACTGAACTCTGTAAAAACATACAAAAGACGCCTCTGCTTCACATCTGTCTCCTACATCTGAACACAACGCTGCCAATGCATGGACTAATGTCTTTTGCAGATCCTGTACGTGAATGGGCGTGTTGGTCTGTGCGTGTGCGGTGGAGGAGCAGCTCCTGAGGTTGAGCGATCGCACCACTATAAACGGTGAGAGAAGCAACAGGAATTTTAATTTCCAGTGGACTTTCCAGTAAATCATCACCTCAGACTTTATTAGAAGAATTTATGAGCTGTGATCTATCAACGACTCTCCTCGCGCTGCAGCGACCTGGAGGCGTCCGGGCCTCGGCAGCGAACCACACCTTTGTCTTTGCAGATCTAACGCATTCCTGAGGTGGCACGTTATTGGGAATCAAACGCTTCACGTTTATTCTGTGACACTGAGGTATGAATGACTGTGAGGCATCGACGTGAATGAGTGTGAGGTAACCAGGGAAAGTGGGGGTTTGGGGCTTGGGAACTTGAAATTAGCCACGGGCCTCACTTTCAACTGTGCCTCGTCAAAAAATAAAATACAGGGATTAAACAGGAACTTGCCGGAATTCCATCCCGTCATCACTCATCCTGTATCTGCTTGGTGAATTCTAGTGATCCACAGTCAACATAAAGATGGGCGAGATGATGCCTTGTTTTTACATCGTTGAAATACGGCCTCGTTTTTACACATGGACTCAGTTAAGCTATGAAAACATCCAGCGTTCACTTTATCTTTCTCAGCCTTTCAGGCCTAATTTAATATTGAACTCCAGCGCTCGCAGACACGTTCCAAGACAATCGGGAAGCATATAATTTTCCCAGGCAGTGCTCAACTCGGAGTGGATGAGAAAAGTGAAGTGAACAAAGATGGGCAGTGAAGGGAGAGAAAGATGGTCTTTAAACTCTTCATCTGAGTGAGAGAGTCAGGATTCTCGGTGCATTCGACCTGAAGAGGGAATATCTGAGAAGGAGAGGAAATAAGGCGGGAAAAAAAACACAGAGCAGAAAGATGAGAAACCCAGAGAGAAGTATGACGCTGCCTCTGGATTATTGTAATTTCCAAACCATTTTTTTCTTCATGGAAAGAAATACTGCATACATTCCTGAACTGCTTATTAAGCATGTCTAACAGCATGAGAGGTTGAAGGAGAGAAAAAAGAAAGAAAGAAAGAAAGAAATAACGCATTAAAGGAAGGAAGAAAGGGTTGGAAAAAGTGTATGCCAGCAATAGAAACAAGAAAAAAAGAAAGAATGAAGGATGAAAAGAAGAAGGAAGCAGAGGCAGAAGAAACAAAGAATGGTGAAGTGAAGTGAAAAATAAAACATAGGCAGGAACAAGACAATTTTATGCTAAAAAGGAGAAAATGGATGATGAAACAATGAAAAGAAGGGAAATCAAGATGGGAAACATAGAAGAATAAAGAAAATAAAAGTGACAGATACAAAAGAAAGAGACACTGTCGCCCTCTTTGTTCCCTGTCTATCTGTCTCTATCTCTGTGTCTGTCTGGAGGTGACGCAGCATCCGCTCCCCGCTCCTTCTGTCCAGCCACTGCTGCTGCTGCTGCTGCTGAAGATCCCGGCACAAAATCAACAAATTACAGTTCTACAAACCACAGCACAAAAGTTCCCCAGCTCTGTGAGCTCCAGACTCCTGCAGACGTTCTTTTTCCCACTGCACAGACAAAAACAAAACAACTGATCTGTGCTGACGTCTTTTTCAATCACTTTCCCCAAATGTGATTCAGACCCAGTCTGGATCACATTTACTCGTACGGAAAAATGGGGCCTGCATAGTTGGACCACAGCTGATTTACTTGAAGGAATTGAAGAAAGACTCACATGAAATCTCCTTCACCACTTTGTTTTTATACCCACAGGTTGCCACCTAGTGGAAGAGCGTTTAATCTTTTTCCCTGTCCCTGTCCGGTAGATGAATGACAACAAGTTAGTGACGACACAGACAGGAAGGTTTGGAGAAAAAGCTGGAGAAGACAGATTTGAAATGTTTTGGACATTTTCAGAGGAGGGACAGTGGAGACATTGGTAGAAGAATGATCCTAGAGATGGAGCTACCAGGTAGGAGACAAAGAGGAGATTGATGGATGCAGTGAGGGAGGTGGTAGAAACAGAGGACAAGGTGAGATGGAAATTGTTTACTTGCTGTGACAACCCCTGAAAAAGGGACAAGCTGAAAGAAGAGGATGAAATAATAAGTTTGAATGGAGGAGGAACGAGGCGTGTGAATTAGTAAATAAACACTGAGGGAAGTCACTGTCTCAACCACAGCTGGGTCGAACAAACCATCAGAGACACGTCACTGCACTGCTACTGTTTCTAGACAGAACTGGGGGGAACTGCCATCATGGCATGACGTGCTTGCGTTTACCGTCAGGTTCACAGCAGGAAACCACATTCCCAAATACGCCTACCATCAATGTGAGACCACATACCACACAAAGTGAGAAGGAGCGACGTATGAAAGAGGTCAGACTGCTGCTGCTGAGGCAGACTCTGGGAGTAAATGACATAATCACTGCCTTTTAAAAAGACAAACCTGTACACACCCTGCAGAGCTCCCTCTCTCTCTCGGCTTCATCCGCCCTCTCGATCTCAGTGGCTTCGGCCCTAACTATCCAAACAATAGTACTGACCTCTCCAGAGTTCACCACCATCACCCAAGGCATTCATTACCCCTCAGTGTCAGTTAAAACAACACTTTGTTAGGCTTTCAACCTAAGGTGATGAAAACGGGGAAAACCACGAGAGAGAAAATAAAGCACGCAACATCAGGAATGGACTAGGATGGATCCTAACAAGGAGGCCAGGACCCGTTCATCTCTGTATAATTTTACAGAAAGATAAAGTAAAAAACGTTGGGTTTTTTTGGGGGGTGGGCATGGATCCAGCACCCTGTCAGCCTCCAGCAGAGATGTTAATTGAAACAAGAGCCAGTGAGAGTCAGACGGGATCTGGGCATAAATCTGGATGATGTCACATAATGAGTGTCTAAACCCTGGCTATGGGGATTGAAGGGTAGGAAGGTGGAGGACTGCTGACGGTGCTGTGCTGAGATTATGTCAGATACCTGCCCTGAGGGTTCCACCTCAGTCAGCACAGCAGGACAAGGCAGAGTAGGTAAGGTTCTGTGGTGTTCTGTTTACCCAGCGCCAGGGTCCGGCAAGGAGTGGGTGAAGTCCCCCTGCACTCACATTCCTTGGAGCAGCTTTAAATAACTGCTCCGTTTCTCCCCCCTCGCTAAGCAAATGGGAGGAGAGTGTTAAAGATGGCAAAGACGGCTGTTTGTTTGAGCTGGATTCACTACGCTGCTCCCACAGCTGCCTAGGTGCACACATAAAAAGTTCACACCGTGTTATTTCATCACATCAAAAAAAAACACTAACTGCTGCTTCATTTGACAAAACTGAATTCACTGTGATGCTTTGGACAACCTGCAAATTTGGAGCCTTAATTCCAGCAAAAGACCTGAAGACACAACAAAACTGGGCTCCATGAATCCAAAATCAATTTGAGCTAAAGACCTGGACCACATGACCACATGACCACACTGAAAGACTTTTTCTGGTATCTTCATGTCGGTTAAAACTAGAGATGTACTAAGTTACCTTTTTGCCGATATTGTCCAAACTTCAAACGTGACATTCCAATTACAACTGATATCAATTAAATAAGCCTCAACAGTGCCTCCTAGTGTCTTCGACTTAAATATACAGCTGTTTATCCCCTAAACCAGTTGTCCCCAACCACTGGGACGGGTACCGGTCAGTGGGTTAATTGACTTTTGTCCCCATCTGTCTATTCCTTCCACTTGATCCATACCCATATCAACAAAAGAACTGACCAACAGAATTCCATCATCAATAATGCAACTATATTTGATTAGGAAATATTTTCTCAGTGAAGACAACAACAATAAACTCAAAATGATGCAGAGTCATTGATACAAGATTTTAACTTTTTAGAGAGGGTCTGGTACGAGAAAGTTATAGACTGTGTGCACTTGACAAATCCTTGTTGTGCCCATGCACAGTTAATTTGGGTAGGAAGATTTTATAGGTAGGAAAATATTTCAGAACAACGGAAATTTACTATTATTAAGGGGTATTTATCTGCCACAACTTAACGACTGGTCCGTGAAAATAGTACGAGGAACATAACATAAATCAGCTGATGTTATGGGACATCCCACACTTCACACTCAATAGATATAAAGGTAATAGACAATCACTAATACAGCCTGCTCTAAGCTGTAAGGCAAGAAGAGCACCCTCGCTACCACCGGGTGGAAGTTTTTCTGTTTGTTTTTTTACATGTCCAACCATATCTACTGCTTATACTTAGACCTTTGGTATCAGGTGACACACAAACACAGTTTGATGAACATCAGCCAGGGACCATATATAAAGCAGCTATCTGATATCACACCCTGAAGGCTCAGACAGGGTTCCTGAAAGGCATGGCAGAGCCAAATGTTACATATCTATTTATGAATTATATAGACAACATTACTGTGGCTTCTCCATGTCCAGACAGTCATATGCATCGCCTCCTGTTGTGACTTTGACCTTGAGCTAGCAATGAGACAACCAGCTCTGCAGACAATAATCTATTGGCTGATAAATCATGTGACAAGGCATCATTTAATTAAGCTAAAGTCCATCCTTAGTAAAAGGAAGTAAAGCTATTCATGCATTATCCAAAATCTCACATTTTTCCAGAATTCTGTGGGCAAGTCAGACACCAGCTGTGTCCCAACAGGTCCCTGAGCTTGATCCCAACCTAAAATCAACTGCACAGCATTATTTTGGTTTGCAGAGAGGCCAGAAAGTTAAAATAAACTCAGCTACCAAATAAAGAAAAGGCCAACCTCCTCCCTCTATGTTTGACTAACTTCATTTGTCAAACTCCCAAGGACCTTTCACCCATGTCACACAGGACCCAAAACAAACCACAGCGCTACGATACTGTCACTTCTCTCTAAAATCAGCACCACAGGGAAAACTCTGATATGGAAATAGAAATGCTGCCCCTCTTAGACCAGAGAAGCTAAGTCTCCTCTCTGAGGAACAGGAGGTCCAGTTCTTCGTATTTACTTTAGGAAAAGGCCGAGAGCCCAGTGCGTTTATGAAGGACAAGTTTTGGGACAAGAATCTGTGGACAGGCTGAGAAAACAAACAGTTTACAGAAAGTTTACAGGTTTCTGACTGATTTTTCAGGTCAGAGGACAACACCTTGTCTGTTAAACGGTGGACACGTACTGATATGACAATAAAACAGTTTTCTGCTGGTGGTAAACAAGTTGAGACGCATGGATGTCGCAGTTGCCCCACTGCAGAGTGTCACACTCTGTGATAACAGGAAAAAACAAAATATTTCATCTTCAACAGCAAGTCCCACACTAAGATCCAGTCCACCTCACCTCCACGACTTTATCTTCAAAATAAAGCTCGTGTTTGGTCTTTCTAAAATCATAGTACATATGTAGGAGTTGCGGCTTCCTTAAGTACATCGTCTGAAATCTGATACAAAAGTACCAATATGAAAAAGTTAAGAAAAAAAAACCTAAAGAATTCAACTTTATCTCTTCCTCCAGTCCTTAAAACCTTAAATACTACTGTGACGAGGGGTTTGTATTTGTGAAAAAGCAGATTTAAACCCATTGTCACGTACAATCCTCTTTCCCAGCCTTTTTTTTGCCCTGATTCTCCCAGAAGAGTAAATGAACAACAGTAGATGCACATAAAAACTAATGCTTCAGTCTCCACCCTGAGCACCGTGATGACTTCCATACACATGGAGTGGAATGGCAGGAGGGAAAAAAAGAAAAGAAAAGCAGTGCACACTCGGCCGTAAAAGTTTCAACTCCCCTCCCGTCTGCCAACAGGCCTGGGAGCGTTTCAACTTTCCATGCTTTGGTCCGGTCTGAGAGTACAAGAGAAATATTGATCCTTCTGTGACATGTGGATTTCCTGGACACATCTGAGCAGCGAACAAGCGCAACATTTGACTTAACTGCAGCACATTTGAATTTGTCAAGTGTTGATCTGTCAGTGATAAAGTTTCCTAATCTCCTAAATATGTGGTATGAGCTGCGGAGCAGGGAGAACATGTGTAGAGTATAAAGACAGATGCTAGCTTCCAGAGCTGTGATGTTTGGTGAACACACTTCACTTTAAACAAACTGTTCCCAAACTCAAACTATGTGCTGCTCAACTTGACCATAAAACAATGTCCTGCGACATCTGACCGTCGGCTCGCTAATAAGAGCAGCGTCAACGCTCAGTTTTCTAACAGCTCGTAAAGTGCAGAGCCGCATGTCATCCAGGTGATTTGTCCTGGTGTGGGAGCAGCCTGAGAAGATCTGCTGGGCTCCACATCTGGGTGGTCGATACACAGACACAGCTCCTAATTGACATTTATACTTTGATTGGATTGCAGATGATTTGTGTTCATGCAAAGACATTTCCACCGCTGCCCTGGTAGAGACTCAACAGAGTGGTTTCTGTGATGAATAAATGATCTTGTATCCAACTACAGTGATGATGTGCATGTAGTCTGATTTATAACCTCAGCCCTTAAATGCAAAATGTTACCACATCATTTACAATGTGCAAGTTATGATGTAAATATATCAAATGTCAGATGTATTTCTCAAAAGGTGTATGTTCAGAGGAGTGACAGTTATTATATTGGTAGAAGAATGATCCTAGAGATGGAGCTACCAGGTAGGGGACAAAGAGGAGATTGATGGATGCAGTGAGGGAGGACATGGAGGTAGTTGGAGTCAGAGTTGAGGACACAGAGGACAGGGGGAGATGGAGATTGTTGACTCACTGTGGCAACCCCTGGAAAAAAGGTACGAAAGCCAAAAGGAGGTATGATATAGTAGAAAAATATAAGTTAGATATATAAGATAATTGGAAAGAATTAGCAATAGTTCCTACTAAAAGAATGTAGAACTCTCACTATTGTTGGGTTCTGATGATCTAAGGGACCGTTTTGACCTCCTCCATATTTTCATGGTCTTCTGTTAAAGTGACCAGTCCTTTATCCTCGCGTGGACAGAGCCGTGTCTGACCATCATACTAAGAGATGATGAGAAAGTGCAGATATAGAATCCCACTAAAACCTGCTCTTACCCTGTTTATGAAACACAACCAAAATGTGTTTACTTTTCAACTGTGAAATCTTTCTGTCCACTGAGGTGAACCAGGACACTCTTACAGACTTATTTCTGTACTTTCCCAAACCAGCAGAAAGGCTTTGGGTTTGAGTCATTTCTGCTGTGACGTCAGAATCACTGTTAAGAATGGAAAAAAAAAAAAGTCTTTGTATTGTCTCAGCTACAACCGTGGCCGTTTTAACACAGGAGAGAGAAATTTCCACTTGTCCACAGCACATTCCAGGCCTGAATATCACACAGTTCCACTCCAACCCAGTATTCCCAGCTCTGTCCGTCCCACCCAGACACTGGACACCCCACTCTGTGATATCCAGGAGAAGGTGACTGTACTTCAGAACAGATTCACTCCTCAGACAGAATGTGGAGCAACATAAAGTATTTCAGGAATTTCAGCGCGTCTCTCTCAGATCATTTGCAGCAACAGCCCCGAAAATCCAGTAGGGTGGGGGGAAAGTGGATTGAACGGAAGCCTGGTCTGATATGGGCAAAGTCTTGAACTCTGACAGCGCTAAAAAGGAGAAGTTCTGTCACGGTGCTACAGTAAAAGTAGGATAACTCTGAGCAGAGTGAGGAAAACAGCTGCATGAGAGTCTGCAGCTGCATCACAAACCTCCTGGACGCCTCAACTTTACAGTGTGATAAGTGTAAAAAGGCACCACAACCACACCATGCAAAGTTAGAACCTCGCAAATCCTATTCTTAACCTGCATCTTAATTGGCTTCTCCACAGATGTATACATGGGCACAGAGTGTATAAATCAGGGTTTTACTGCCGCCTCCCTTCAGCAGCAGAGGATGATCATTTCTCTGCAGGAGATTTGAGCAAAATATAAAAAAGGTAACAATTACGCAACTTTTGAAAAGCAGCACAGGTTTTTTTTAACTTGATTGTGCAACACAAAAGAATGTTTGTTTGTTTTTTACGTGTTTTTATTTTTTGTGCCACTCTGATGCCGCACAGTAAAGGAGACTGTTGCACCACAAGCTGCTGCTTTTAAACAGCAGTTTGTTTAATTCCTTATCAATTCCTTTTTTCTAACTAAACTAAATTACTAATGATGCCTGAACGCATCATTATTTTTCAGTGGACATTAGCACTTATTTTGGCCGAAACACCTTAACCAAGAAGCTTATTTTCTATAAACACAGGATTCTTTCCTTTCAGCTTGTCCCTTTTTTCAGAGGTTGCCACGGCAAATCATCCTTTCCCATCTCCGCCTGTTTTCTCCATCTTCTACTCTGACTCCAACCACCTCCATGTCCTCCCTCACTGCATCCATCAATCTCCTCTTTGTCTCCTACCTGGTAGCTCCATCTCTAGGATCATTCTTCTACCTATGTGTCCACTGTCCCTCCTCTGAACCGTCTCAGCATCTTTAACTCCTCCACCTCCAGCTCTGTCTCCTGTCTTCCGTCTTTTCCTAGTGTCTCTAATCCATCCATCATGGCTGGTCTCACCACCGTCCTATAAACTTTTCTTAAAGCCATAATATAATAATATATACAGTATACATGTATGTATGTATATGTATATATTTGTATTCTGCATAATCAAATATTACTGACAAAATTAAATACATGTAGTAATTACAGTAGATGGGATTTTTCCGGCATTTTAGTTACAGACTGCACAGTACAGAAAAAGAAAGACATGAAGACTAAATGACAGACTGTATTTAAGAAACGGATGTAGACATTTGGTCACAAAAGTCAAGCGCAAAGGTAGTCATGAAGCGGCTCCACTGGTTGTGTAACAATTTTTTCTAGAACGTAAATTTCTGACAAAACAGCCCCTAACATTTACGCAGTTCATCACATGGTCATTACTTGGTCCGTTGTCCTGCTTTGTTGTTGATTTTCCTCTAAATAGGAGCGAGGAATTGATGAAACAATTCAACATCTTAGAAAATGTTAGCATCAAAGTTTCCTAGTGTTCAGCAATTTTCCTATTTACAGAATTACAGTGAGGTTACCTGTGACGAGTACCCACACGCTGGTCACATGACCTTTTTTTCCCAGAGAAAACAAAACTTTACTCCTGCTCAGTTAATGTTTTCACAATACAGTAAATCGCAGCAGCGGGTGGAGACAGGTTTTTATCTGAGCAGTAATGACATTCCTGTCTACATTTGTGTTTTTATTCTCTAATAAAGCACAGCTCGGTGGGTGGATGGCATGTGTTTTAATAAATATCAGTGAAGACTGGGGATGGAACAAGTACAAAGACTAAATTTCACAGAGTCTCCGTCTCATCTTGTTGCTTATCTCCTTCCTAAGCTCTGCTGGACAGAGCAGAGCAAAGCAGTAAAAGTCGGTTCTGTGTCGGAGACTGACGTAGACTTCAAGTCTCCGTCTCTCACCACAGCTGATCTGATACAGCACACAAAGGCCGCACTGACTGGACTCCAACAGACACTGGAGTCAGGGGACAGTGTGCATTTATCCACTGCGTAATGAGCCGTACTTCACTAATTAAAGTGTAATATGGGGACATTTTCCACCCTTAACCCACCTCACCTCGCCGTGACCACACCAAGCAAAGTTCAGAGCCACTTGACATAGATCGTGAATTCATGCTGGGTATCAGCAGCTGGTATTACACCCATGTGGGCCGCAGGGGAAAATAAGACCTTTTAAGGAAAAACTGTCAGTAATGGAGTTTTTTCCTTATATCTACCACCTGGAGGACGTTTATTAAGCAGAAACCTGCATACCATTAGGGCATAAAACAGATAATAAGTAATACGTTGTTTTCCTTTGGATAATCACAGTTACTAGGCTATGGGTTCTATTTATGACAGTTTAAACAAGGGCGATATAGTTACAAAGAATGTCTGCTGGTGCACTGTACTGAAGAAACACTGTGTCCTCCTCTTCACAATGTCTATTTCCAGAGCAGTTTTATTTTTACACAAATGCATGTTACTGATCCGACAGCTGCCCCTTCCACACAGGTAAAAGGTTTACCACCGAACAGTGTGTGTTTAGGTCAAAACTAATTATTCTTTGAAGTTATATAAATACATCCTTATTTACCAGCTTTGATGTTTGTATTGTTTGCTATGATTATTCTGATTTTACTGTTGAAAATCTAGTAAACTCTTTTTTATCTCTAATTTCTCTGAGTCCAAATAGGTTCTTAGTTTCCAAAAAAGTTAGTCTTCTGTCCGGTTGGTGTTGATAACTATTTTGAATGTCATTGTCAACATCATATCCTTCAGATCAACTTCAGGGTCACATCTAAATACCAGCAAAGCCTTTTCAGTCCAACAACAAAACTCACAACAAATACAAAGCCTACAAGGCTAAGGATGGATATTTGACTAAATGACAGCTAATCCATTATCATTGTACAACCTGGAAGGTTCTTCATTCCTACACATGTCCTCATCCAGAAAAGTTCTTAATCTCACAAACCAGGTAGAGTTTGGAGAACAATGCAACAAATAGGTACGGATGTTTGGGGAATTTTGGACGGACGGGAAGACAGAACATTATTACTTCCTTGGTAGTATCCTTCGGGAAATTATAGAAGGGAGAAGAAATTAATTATAGAACATAGGGGTTAGAATCCCCTCTCTGAAGTCCAGAGTGGGAACCAGTAACCTTCATGCAGGACAACAAGACCACTATCCAATCTTTCTCCTTGTCATCAATGTCATTGACAATAAATTGTTGGTTGTCTTTTGTACTGGATAAATATTGTTTGACTAAACTCAATAAACGCCTCCAAACACGTGAAAGAAGCACAAAAGACCCACAATGGTCGAAAGTTCTACTCACCAACCCTAAAGCCCGGTCCGATCAGCGTGTCTGTCTCCTGTCCGTTCTCAGCTATCAGTGTAGTGTTGTTGCCTTGCTCGCAGGTATCCTGGCAGTGGCCTTTCGAGCAGATCCTCTTACAGATGAGAGGAGCGATGACCACCTTGAAGCGCTCCCGGGTGGAGGAGCGCTCGACGCAGCGCACCAGCCTGAGCCCGCTGAGCCAGAGGACGAGCAGATGGAGGATCAGAGAGGAGGGCATCATCCTGGCATCCTTCACTGCTGCTGCTGCTCACACTCGGCTCAGGACATTCACACTCCTCAGCTTCAGCTCCAGATCAGAAACTCCCGCTTTGTTTGGTAGCAAGTTTTTTGGCGTTTCATGCGGCGGAGACAGCGTCAAAACTGGGGGGAAACCTACTTTCTTCTTGTTCCCATCTCCAAACGCGAGCCTGTGTTCATCTCCAGGAGTTTCTCCACGGTCTTCCTTCCAAAGTTTCGCACCTTTGAGCAGCGGAGCTTCTTCCTCCTTGTGGCCTGCTGCTGTGGAGCGTTGCAGGGAGTGCGTATGTGGGTTTGGGAAGGAGAGAAGGAGGAGAGGGAGGAGAGAGGAGCAGCAGAGAGCCAACCCTCTCCGGAGAGGTGCTGGCAGAGGGCCAGCCTGCAGAGCTTCAAGTGGTTTCCTTGTTGGTTATTTCTCCGTCCCTCTGCACCTCCCTGCTCCTCCACTGCCCCCGCACTGACACACACTCTGGAAATAAAACACAACTCAAACTTAAATATACACCTCTGTTCCGTATGTCATGAAAACATGAAATAAAATAACAGGATGGAAAAATAGTAATAGTAATTTTAAACACATACCATTTGTTTGGTCTGTTGTAAGTCAGCCGTGTAGACCTACAGCAGAGCAGGTGAAAAATATATAAAAAAAACCCGTATTTAAATACAGACATTGAACATAAACATCTCAAAATCGTTTAAAGATAAACGTTAAGAATGAGAAAAACTTAAAAAATGGCGCCCAATACATTTAGTAAATGTCAACAATACAATACTATAAATAAATGTTTGACTATGTTATGTTTGACTTTATGTTATTATAAAAACATTATCGCATGGTCCTAAAATGTCTACCATCTACACTAAATTATTTAAAATATAATACATTATATTAAATTTCAATATATACATACCGCAGCCATTTTGTAGTCAGGCTAATAGAGATTAGCCTTCAGCTAGCATTCAATTACATCGTTTATAATTTATTTAAAAGTCGTTTAAAGTTACAGTTCCGCCACTATATTACATGTGATTCTACTTATTTAATGTTTTTATTGCTGTTGTATCACAATGAAGTCTGTTGTATGCGTTTATTTGTTTTTAACCGTCTTTTTAGCTTGTGCCGAGAGTAATTTAGCTTAGCTCAACGGATCTGTGTTTTACCTTGCGTTTTTGTCATTTAACCAAGTATTAACTCTTTTTGATGTCTATAACTCTATAACTTTATAACTAAATTTTAAAACAGTTTAGGTAAATGTATTTTTTTTAATCCTTACTAAATCTCACTTACCTCAGACTGTGGAGGCTGCTGGCTATAAAGATCAGTTAATGTGTTTTTCATTGTGTTTTGATATATATATATATATATATAGATGTAGGGCAGCGGCCTAAATTGGTCACCAGATGGCACTGTTCTGTGTGTACGTACCCAATTAATACTGTTTTGTCCCACCTGGGATGCCGTATTCAACGTGATTGAATGTGCGGGAGCGCTGATGTGATTTAGTGTTTCCTTCGTCATTACAAGGTAAGCACTGTACCCATAGCTCTCCGTAGAGGGGTTGAATATTGTTACTGTTACCCGTTAAAAAGTTGTTTTGTTTGAATGTTGTGACTGAGGGAATATTTTGGGTATTGACTGATGAAGTTTGGACGGTTTATAGGTTTGTTTTATACGAGTTTGTGAGCCGCGGTTTCGGGTCGTTTTAGTGCATGCATGTATGTGTCGGGCGCTAAATGTCCGCGAGTTTCCTATATTAGTGTCTGTTATGCCGAATGTTTTGTAACTGGAAAGGAAAGATATTCTATTTTAATTAATGTGTGATGTCTTTTATAATGCCAATGATTTGATTGAGAGTGTTTCCTTCGTCATTACAAGGGTGAAATAAATGGTCTTGGCCACGATTATCGACCTCCGTCTGTCCGACTCGTCCTTCCGCATCGCCCCCTAACGTCAACACCAAACACAACGCAGAGTCCCGGGTGTTGGGAGGCAGGACTACGCCAC